>SRLM01000246.1:161321-357523 GCA_015708895.1 Populus ilicifolia | reverse complement strand
AAAAAATAATGATTAAATTTGATATAAAAATAAAATTTAAATAAATTTTAAGAAATAAAATTAAAAAATTTAAAAAATATATATATAAATTAAAAAATTTAAAAGTAAGTTTGATATGATTAATAAATAATAAGATATTTTTTTATTTTTTATGAAAAATATTTTTTATTTAAAAAATAAAATATTTTTTATAAAACAGAAAAATATTTTTTATTAATTATTTTTTAATAAAAAATAAATTAAAAAAATTATAAGTGATCACTTTCTGTTGCCCAAAGTTCGATGTTTGAGCATGAGCCAAGAGAAAATTTTGGTATAGTCATCCTTAATTATCTCGGATTCGGAAACTCTTGTAACCAAACACGAGTTTTTTCACTGCCATATAAAATACTGAATTTGTTGTCTTAATTATACATGTGAGGATTTTATAAAAAACTTTAAATATGTTGTATTGAAACAAATTAAAGAGTATAGTTAGTTATAAAAAAGAAAAAAGAAAAACATTAAGGAGTATATATTAGTACTTAGTTACCTGGGAAATTTGTTGTTCTTCACTGCCTTCTGACCATACTTTCTCCATCTATAGCCATCATCAAGTATATCAACCTGGCTCCTTGTTTGAAAAGCATACTTAGGCTTTCTTATCTTCTTTTCTCCCCTTTTCTTCTCCACTCTCCCTTCGCTTACAGACCCAACAAAGCCTCTGTTTTGAGAGATGTTGTCGGCATTTAAGCTGGCTGCAGGAGCCTCCATCTCTTGCATCAATCCCAAAAATCCATTTCCCTTGGTGCCTTCCAAGTCAGTTGAAGCATAAGAATTGGGCACCATGTTCAAAGACATGGAGGAAGCCGGTGTGGTTGTTGAAGATGAAGATGGAAGAAATAACGTGTAGAAGGAGCTGAATGTGTAGGAGCTATTTGGCTAGGTATACATAAAGGTTGGATTAATAAGGCGGCGTACTTAACCTTAGCCCCCAGTTTCTTTATCCCACGTTAGGTGGCGTAAACGACACGTAAGAGATTAATTGAAATCATGTAAATAATAATTATTTTGCTTTTAGAAATATGAAATCATGTAAGAATATCTCTAATAATAAAGCTACTTGGAAGAGTCAAATTATTAATATAATCTTTTACACGGTGAAAATAAAATTTATTTTCTTATGCATACTCCAATAAAAAAAATATTTTCAAAACCCATTTGTATTCTAATATATTTAACATCAATATTTTTTATTTTTTAAAATGAAAACACTGAGAAAAGTTGTAGAGATAGAAGAATGAATCTTTAAATAATATATTTTAATGCTCTTAACTCTTTTGATAGATATTGAAAAATGATTTTTCTTTGGAAAAAAATATTTTATCTCTTTGTTTAGCTTAAGAGTGGAGAAATTTTTGAACAAAGTGCACATCAACCATGAATTCCTCGTCGTCTCCGGAATCAGTCGCTTTTCTGGACGGAGAAGTGTATAATATATATTTGTTTATAATATATTTGGGAGCAAGACTAGTCCTATATAAATACGTTAATTCTTCATAAAATCAGTAATAAAATTCGATCCCTCAATGAAATTTTTTTATTTATTTATTATCACGTGAATCAACCTCTTAGAGGGTCATGGAAGATTAATAGCCATGAGTTCAAACAACCAACCAAAATTTATGCGACAATAAGATCAAAAAAAGTCGTGCTGCTATCTTTGAACTGGTAATCTTATTATATTTAGGGCTAATATTTACGATACTAATATTTAACGGGTCAAGGGTCGCTGGTTTTGAAAAGGCAACAAATCCAGGCCTGTTTTCATCATATGCCGGTGAGATATTAATTAATTAAGTTGCACGTACAACCACTTTACATATATATATACATGAATGTATCAGTTAAGTTTTCAAAAATATTTTTTTTAATACGACACAAAATATATAAAATACACTCAAATTATATATCCAAATAGTAAAACTATGAAATTATAATAAAAGATTTTAACTAATTATATATTAATAACTTCAATAAAATTAACAATATAACTCAATTAAAATAAACAATAAAAAAGTTTAAATACTTTTATTTTATTCATATTAAATCTTTTATGTTTTAGACAAATCAACCCATTTAATTTATCATTTATAAAAAACAAGTATCTTTAAATTTTAGTAAACAACAAGAGTCAAGCATGTCAATTTATACTAGCTAAAATAATACTTTTATAGTTTATATAAGAAATTATAAAGAATGAATGTGTATTTTAATTTTATGAAAATAAAATCCATAAAAAACTTGTATGATTGAAAAAATTATAATAATTATAGTCAAAATCAAGTTATTGATTATCAAATTGCACAAGTTTTGTAAGATATAAATTTAAAACAATAAAATTATTAAGGTATAAATTACTAGAATGTATAATTTTATATTTTTTTCAAACTTGTAAAATGGGTTTAATTTTATCAAGTTTAAACAACTTTAATCAAATTTGACTGATTTTATTAATTTTCTAGTGTTAATTTAATTTAACATGTTAAATACATATTAATTCATGAAATCTTAAAATTTTAAGTATAACCATGAATTTTAAAAATTAACTTGTTTTTTTTTTACGATCTTGGTACGGGGCCAATGTAAAAGATTAATTAATAATAATCATACAAGATTAATTGATAATTATGATATGCAAGCATGTGTACTTTATTAATTAGCACATGAATTTATATTAATTTGCTTTCTTTTGAAACGGACAAAAGAGCACATGAATGTTAGTGGCCGGGCCGGTCATTTTAAGGGTGACTAGTTTTATCACCCTACATAATTTCAGAATGTGCATGTATAAATTATGAAAGAATTATTAACGCTAATTTTAATTTATGCATTTTTTTATGTTTTTATTTTGGTGGTTATTTTTTCTTTTCAGGAATAAATAATCTTATTTCTATAAATACATTAAGCAAATAAATTATATATATATATAATTAAAGATAAATTATAATACTCTTTTTAAACATTATAAAAATATAAAATATTAAAAAAAGAAAATTAAAAAAGTCTCACTAAAAAAATTAAAAATAAAAGACAGGGGGAATTAATTGAAATTTAAATAAAAAAATACATGAAAATATGGAAGGTATTAATTTATTTAAAAAAAAAACACAAAAAAGCTAGTTACCATGGACTAGGATAATGTGACTAGTCTTAAAAAAACAAACCAAAAAAAAATGCAAGCCTGTGCTTGGTTTGATTTCCTCAATAGCGGACTATATTCACTTTGTTTTTTTTAAAAAAAAATAAAAATATAAAGATAAGTCTGCAAGCATGTTGTTACCTATTGGGTTGTTGATCATTATAATAATGGCATGAAAATTGGAGGAAACTTGACCTAAAAATCCAAAACTTTACCTATTTTTATCTAGTAACAACTAGAAAATATCATAAAATCTTTTATACCGCTTGTTAACTTTAAAATACCTTAAAATCATTAAAAATAATGAAAACAAGTTGAAATAAAAAATATAAACAGATTTCAATTTATCTTTTTAAGCATACTTACATGAAACAACCATTATTATCAAACTTCTTGTGTTCAATGAAACGCTTTGACATTGAAATTGTTATTCTTGTTGTCAAAATATAACAGACTAATAATTTTATCTTCTTCTTTTTTTTACCATTATTTGATGAATTTTTCTCTTCTCTTAAGCATATGGATTGTAAAATGAATAAAACAAAATCTTGAATCAGAATAAATATTTTAAAAACTTTTAGATTCACTACTATTTTTTTTTCGTGTTTTACAATATGGTCATTTTACATTTAATTATGTCTTTTTACAGTAATTTTAAACTTTATTTGATGGAATCAGGTCAAAAAATGACTAAATCAAAAGGGGAAAAAATTGAGATTAAAATTAAACAAAAAAATAAAAAAATAAAAGAAGAAGAAGAGAGGACAAGTTCTTCATTGTTCGTATAAACAATGAAGTAGTGAGGAAAAAACACAAAATCTTTTAATAGTCTTACTAGTAAAGTCGCCGGAAAAAACACAGATCTTTTATTGGTTTGTTAATTAACGAAGATAAGGAACATCTAGATAGCATTTGGTTGGTTACTGGTTACTCCCAGAAAGGACAAAGACAGTAAAAATAAAAATGTTTTTAGTTGAAAAGATAAAAACAAAAATATAAAAATAAATTTGTTTTTAGAATAATTCTGAAATGAATTTTTGTATTTTTAAAATAAAAAATATATTTGAGAGATGTTTTTATAGACAATATTTATTATTTATCATTTCTATAATATCATTATAAAAAACTCTCAATCTAAAATTATCCAATTAAAATATATAAAAATAAAATAATTATTATCATAATTTTAAAATTCAACTTAGAAGTTGATTCTGGACAAATCCTAAATCAATTAAAACTCATTTTTTCAATTTATCTTGTACATTGCTATAAGTGGTAGAGCCACAAGGGAGGTAAATTACTAACAAATACTTGATATTATACATATACGTGTTATATAAAAAAATCAATTTCAAACATATACACTAACTCATATCAAATGAAATTAATTTAAAAATATTTTTAGAATAAAAAAACTTATATTATAATTATTCTCTTCAAATTTTTATATTTTAAAATCATTTCATAATGATTTCATTATGTACAAATCAAATCATTATTTATCAATTTATCTCTTATTCTATTCCACAATCTACTTTTTATAGTCTTTATAGTATGCATAACAAGAAAGAAAAAAACTCTATACTATAGTAGTTGCAATTAATAAAAGTAATGATAATTTGATAAACATATATACCAATTTGAAAAACTTTTTCTATAGATCATTGTGTAGATCAATAATATACATATTAAGTTATTCATCAAGTATCATAAGATTTATTATAGAAAACTTATTGGGATAAAAGTGAGCAAGGTGAATAAATGTTTTTTTTTATTAAAAGTAAAAATAGAGTTACTTAAGGTTAAACACGTCGCACAACAAAATAACTCTAAACTCATCTTAGTGAAACAATCATCCTAATTTATTAAATTGTATATTAATGATATTGTTACACAATTAACATAATTGTACAGTAATTTATTGTTAAACAAAAATTAGTTAAGCTACACAATAATTGACATTACATGGATTTAATTTAACCATCATACTATCTCAATTATCTTTAATTATAAAGTAACAGACACTCATTTTATATATATATATATAAACATGTGTTAAGCATGGAGTTGTTTTCATCTAATATGGTGAAATATATTGCATGGAGTGTTTGTTCATGTAGAAAAATGATGATAATTAATATTTTACTTCAATATTTTTACACCAGATTTCCTATTCAATAATATTTTTTTTAAATAGTAGTAGTGTAAACTAAAACATGCAACTAACATTTTCTAGATCATTAATTATGTTTTTGGGGTTATATTTTCAAATAAGCAGCTTTCTTTTATAAATAATAGGTAGCGATAATATACAAAACGTAGAGACTAATCAGTTTCTCTTTTCAAATCCAAGTTATTGAATTTTGTTTATAAACTTGATAATTATTTTTTGAGTCCCTGACTAATGAAATAGCAACTGATTAAGTAATTCTAAAATTGTTAACAAAATATATTGAAGCACTTTGTGTCCACATTTTAAAAATAACAAGCATCCATATAGTTTTTGTTTAGCAGATTACTTAATCTCTTAACTAAAAAATGTAAGCACAGAAAATTTGATTTTTATTAGCTATCTATTAAAACTTATATCCAAAATTCTCAAACTTTCTTAAAAGAGAAGGAAAAAAAAATGAAATAACTCGAAAAAAACTTATTATTTAGAGAATCTAGATCTAAAACTTCAAGAATCATAGCAATCTTGAAGTTTTTAAAAGGGGGTTTGGTGTATATCCAGTCAATACAAATAAATCAAGACAAAAAAGAGAAAAGAAGAAGAAGAAACCAACCTACTCAAAAGAAGACTCAAACAAATTGATAAGAAAAAAATAACAAGAAGATAAAAACTATTGAGATATAAACCCACGAGTTGTGATTTTTCTCTGGCCATGCTATTTTGTACTTTCCTTTTCTTTTTGTTTAAATTTTTTTGCAACATATAAGTTGTTATATTATTGTTTTAATATAAAAAAATATTTTTTTTGAAAATATTAAAGGGACAATTACCCCTCTATGCCTTTATTGGCTCCACTTCTAACCATTGTCATTTGAAAGGTTAGTCTTGAGTCATACTTGTCCAAGCTCAAGCATCTCTTACATGTGCACTATAAGGAGATTAAGTATCATGTTTTAATATAAATTTTTTCATAGTAATATTAATTATTTTAAATTTATTAATAATGATAATAATATTTATACTCGTAAATTTCATAACAATAATTATATTTATAACACAAATAATAATATTTTTAATACCAATATTATCAATTACACTAAAAATAT
This sequence comes from Populus ilicifolia, assembly GCA_015708895.1. Classification (NCBI taxonomy): domain Eukaryota; kingdom Viridiplantae; phylum Streptophyta; class Magnoliopsida; order Malpighiales; family Salicaceae; genus Populus; species Populus ilicifolia. The sequence goes on along the minus strand of SRLM01000246.1, from coordinate 351,063 downwards.
ATATTAAGAAATAATAATAATTATACTAAAAAAATTATATCAACAAAACAAAAGGTAATATTTTTATCAACAATTCTTTTAATATTAATAATAGTTTTAAGATCAATACTATCAATTACACTAAAAAATATTTTTAATGTAATTATACTAAAAGTTTAAACAGCCTAAGTGCTATAAAGCACTTGAACTGCACACAAAAAAATAAAAATGAAGCGCCACACAACATATGTGAAAGGGTGAATCTAACATATAGACAGTAGTTCAAAAGTCAAGTGAGTGTTGGGGTATGCGTAGCTTCCAGACAAGAGTCAAGCACCATGTATGTGTTAGGATTGATATTATTATCATTATCATCATTAAAATTTTAATGATGATGATGATGATGATGATAATAATAATAATAATATTTTTAATTTTTAATTTTACCTTTTAAATTAAATTTTTAATTGTTTTCAATATTAAAAATAATTTTTTAATCTAATATTTATTTTATTAATAATATTGATTATTATAAAAACAATAATATTTATAATACAAAAAAGTAATATTTTTAACATTAATATTTTTTATTATAGTAAAAATAATAATATTCACAACCCAAATAATACTATTTTTAATATCAAGAATATTTTTAGAACTTAAATAATAATATTTTTATATATTAAAACTTTAAATTATTATAAAAATAATAATATTAGAACAAAAATAATAATATCTTCAAGCTGAATACTTTGTATTATAAAAAAAATAATATTAACAACTCAAATTATAGTATTTTTTTATATTAATACTCAGAATTATTGAATATTTATAATAATATTATACTGTAGATTAATTTTTATTTTTATAAAAAAATACCATAAAAATTTATATTACTTCACAAAATTTATATTATTACAGTGCAAAATAATATAATTTATAATAAATTCACTTAGAATAAACAGTATTCACGCTACAGTGAAATATCAATTAATTTTAATTATAAGTAGTAAAACACGTCAATTACTTCACAAAATTGCAATCTAAAAAAATATTTATTTTTCTTTTAATTTCTTCTAGATTTGTTTTTTGGTTTCTTTTGTTTCCTCACGCTTGAACTCAAAATTAAATATTTCTATGTTCCACGTGTCGTTGGCTGATATGAACCAATGGATGAATCCAACCACAAACACCTTAATTTCTTAAATTGGAATTAATAGAGTTTTTTTTTTTTTACATCCAAAATTGATACAACATCAATCATCAACATCACCAAACTATTTAATATAATATCATACATTTATGTTGGGCGGACAGAAACTTTTCACACATATATATATATATATATATATATATATATATATATATCACTTTCAATGAAATACAGCTAGTACATTATATAAGCAATTGCGACACCTGTTTTTTATTTTTCTTCCCTTTGCCTTGAACCCTAATGGCCATTATTGTATATGTTGGATGACTTTCATTCAATTTTGAGTGGCAAAAATATATGCACGTAGAATTTCATGGACATGGAATGTATATATTAATAATTAATTAAATTACACCGAATACGGACAACACATGTCCATATTTCCCGTACGTGTACGTATAGACTTTCTCTCCTTCAAAGATTTGAATAGACTTTTGATTAATTTCTTGGAAGTCAATTTCTATGACATGTTGAAAAGAATAAAGGGCACAGATTAAACGCGGGATTGAACGAGACATGATCCGAGCTAGATCTTGACATGTTCAAGCTTTGTTAATTTAAATACACAAAATGGTAAGAGTTAATCATATAACTTAGTTTATCAAAAGAAGTTAATACTGAAATGAAACAAAATCCCAATGCCAGACTTTCACCTTGCACAGCAGCCGTGCCGTTCAGGCTTGTTTTTGTTTTTCAAAATTATTTAAAAAAAATTAAAATTATTTTATTTTAAATTAATACTATTTTAGTGTTTTTAAATTATTTTAATATGATAATATTAAAAATAATTTTTTTAAAATAAAATAAATATTACTTTAAAATATTTTAAAAAATAACAACTATTACATATTCATGCAGCAGATCTCGAATAAAACCTGCGTTGAAGTTTCTTCAAGATATTAAACTATTCCCGATCATCAACATCTCTATATATTCTTGGCCACGGGCCGTAATTCATGACCTTCATTGCTTGTGATCATTGCGGCCACTTTTTTTTTCCTTTTTTTTCTGGGCAATCTGGGGCTTCACTTCTTTGCTGTATAAATTATTATAATTGCATTACTGCCTGCTTTTATGAACAATCTACCTGGTTATCTGGAATTTAAAAATATATCTGAGCAGCTGATGAAGATTAAAGTCAAGTTAACAGTACTTGGGTTGGTGCCTAAAGATAGTATTGGACTTGTAGATGTGTTTGTATCTGGTGTCATAATGAATATTGTTTTTTAGAAATAATTTTTATTTATTTTTTGCTCCAGTGCTTTAAAATAATACTAAAATATCATTATTTTAAAGCACTGAAGTATTGTTTAATATTTTGCTTTGACCAAGGTTCTTCTTCCAGAGCTGGTTGCTTATGTTGCTTTATAAACTTCATCAGTACTATCACGAGTTAATTTCTGTTCATTAAAAATGCATATGAGGCATTTGTGCCTCAACAAATATTTAGAAGAAGAGGGGATCAGTTCATGAAGATCATAACAAAAAGGTTGATGGGATCGAATATTCTGGAAAAATAAAAAAAAATTGTGTTTTTCTTTGGATTTATATTCTAAACAATAGAATGAAAAACAAACTTACTTAACAATTAATTAAACCACGTCTTCTAAAATTACGAAAACAAGATATTATAACAAAGATGAGAGCTTTTCAACAACATCGTAATCTTATTATGGAAGCTCTACATAAGCTTGGAAATGAATTTCAGTAACGGTGCTGTTAGAGGAAATGTAAGCGTTAAACTTGTTCTTGTAGGATATTTAACATGAACAAATTGATAGGCTATCGTAAAATAAAATTCGAGGTTAGTGATAATATTGCAAATTTATGAAATTAATATTTGTTCATAGAAATATTTTGGACCATGCACTTCATTTCAAACTACAATTCATTATCAAGGAACCAACCCTATTAAATCTTGATGAGTTGGAAAATATTAGCGATGTAGCCCATAATTTAAGAAGCTCAGCCTCAATTTAAAAAAAAAACATTTATAAAGCAAATCCCAGTTCTGTCCATGTCTGTGTTCTGGTTGAACCCTGGGATTATTATGTTTTGCTGCGACTCATCGCAAATACCCTGAAGCACCAACTACTTTGGTCCGGAAACAAAGAGGATTGTTGCTGTCATGGTCTTAGTTGGATGGACAAGACCTCAGGAACAAATTACTTCATCCTGGACAAGACTTCACCAAGCAAATATCTTGCACAGACCAGATCTTGAACAAAATAAGAGACGCATAACAAAAAAAATAAAAATAAAATTGAAGCCTGTTGTACTTGGCAAAAAAATCAACAACGCACAGTATTGAGAAAAAAGTTTCTATTCCTGGTGTGTAGTGTTGGCTAAAACAGGGAAGAAAAAAAGTCCACTTATCTGATCTTTACACAAATTATCACGCAGAAACGAAGCAGAGGAACCTTAGTATCATGATTTTAAGTTCTGAACTATGTTCCATGACTTCAAATTCCCTTTCAAATAATCTATGCATGCTCTCTCCATGAGAGCAAGAGTCTTTGAATTGACCCCCCCCTCTTCTGACAACAAGAAAGAGTACAGAAGACTTCACTACCCGTGGAAGGTAATCATAATAAAGAAGGCAGCAACACGGCTAGCTATACCCGTTAAAACAAGACAGATTAAGCAACGATACCAATGGCCTAGATCATACCCACTTTCCATGAGTGAACCACACCTTGTTATCAGCCAAACTCCGTAGTACCTGAAAGACAGAATAATCAGAAGGTAAGCTGGTACATTACATGCAAAACATTAATTAATCACCACATGTGAAGGAGGAATATCAAAGTCAGAAACCAACCTTTTAGCATTTGATATCACAAATGCTTCCAGTGCCCACTTAGTATAGCACAAGTCAGATATATAATCCACAACAACGCCGTTTTCACTTTGGGTTGCTATCAGGGTTAGAACAACCGGAAGCAACACTGACCACTGCACAACACAAAAAAAGGCCTCGTTAGCGCGAGTGAAAATGTTTGCAATAAGCGTATGTGGATATGGATTGCATGTCTGTTCATTATACGAGGGCGATGGATTCATGATTGACCAACTTAATTTATGGAACTAACAAGTTCTCAATGCAAATGGTACTTCAAATGCTCACCAGTTGGGCTGGACCAGGCTCGAAGAAGATGGCCATCGCGTAAGCAATTCCCGTCACACAATACACCAGACAGATTAAGACTATGTAGTTATCTAAGACTGTTGATCTTGGATTGTTGAAGTAGTAGAACATTGACAGATAGACAAGTGGCTTGACAATTGTGCTGAAATGGTCTATTGTATCCTTCGCAAGAAAGTTTGCTAGGCTGCTCATACCAGAAGATCTCTCTCTCCAGTAATGTAGCTTATCCAGGGAAAATGATCTCAAAGCCGCAATCTTACACAGCAGTGCTGAAAGTCCGAAAAACATTTAGACTAGTGGGAATGAGCCTTGTACAAAAAAGCACTTCATAAAGGGACATAAGGAAGCTAATGTACAGTAAAAATGGCAGTCTGGCATGCAAAATAACAAGCACCCAATAGAGTGCAAATTTGATCACAAGTTACCCTACATTTTAAACATCAAAAGCCTATTTCTAAGCAAGAATATTCTAATCCTTGCATATACAAGAACTGCAAAAAGTTTTGATCACTTACAAACTGCAATGACAGTGTATGTGTAACCAAGCATCCCAAAAGTTTCATCGCTCACTTTAGCTAGTGTTCCTAAGCAGATTCCAGCTAGCAATAATATCAAATAATCTACAGCTTGAGCCCTTGCTTCTCGTAGCCGCTGCTTTCCAACCCTATAAACAAGCCATTCAAGAAGATTATTTTAATTTTTATGATGAACGCGAACTCAACAAAACTGATCATCCCAAAATAGAGTAATTTCGCGTGAGAGATGCAAGAGCCTAATATTGCACAGTACTTCAATTAGCATAGCGCTACTATCATGATAATAATGGAGGGTTACACTTTACATGCACGAACAATAGAGAAATGGGACCTCCCTTACCTCCCAAGGAAGTACCTATACTGCTGATATACTCCAGGGCTTCTCCGTCCGGATAAATCGTGGAGCAACTTTTCTCTCTCTGACTCAACATTAGCTTTCAGATCCTGCCAAAAACCCCGAGCAAAAGACTCTGTTTCAGATCCAGCTTCACTTGCTCCATGAGCAGAATTTTCACCGGAGGGTAGTCCCAGCCCATCTGAATTCTGCAGCATATCCATAGGAACTGGGTAGCCATTATGAAGCATCCATCTAACTGGAAGTTGCTTATAGTTCACTCCCGATTTTGGTTTTGCAATGCCCTCCAAAACGTCAATGAAGTAATCTGGAGGATTCACACGCTCAGGTACAGTAATCCCAAGGCCAGCAAAGTACTCCTCAACTTTCTTTGCTGATCCGTGATATGCTGTCAAGCCACCTTTAGCTAGAAGTATCAAATCATCAAACATCCTGAATAATGTATAGCTGAAGCAACCAAGAAAAGCAAAGGGAAAAAAAAAAGGAAAGTTAATATTCTCTATGGCCACTATATCACATAATCTAAAAAGACAACTTTCTATCATAATAGAAAGGGTATAGTATGCAGGAGGCTGTAGCCCAGCGATGAAAGCAACTTGTTCCTTTTTTCTGTACCAGGGTTCAAGGTTTGTTATGCATATCTGTCACACTCGTAGTGTTTTAGATGTTTACAGGACTTGTAGGATATTCAGTGAATTCAAGAATTAGTTAAGATGTGCATAAGCTGACCCGAACACCTTGAGTAATTAAAAAAAGAGAGGGTAAGTTACCTAGGTTGGTGTACAACCATGCATATGTTTACTCCTTCAAGAGCTTCACGTCGAAGAGCTCTAAGTAGCAACTGGGAGGATGAACTGTCCAAGCCAGATGTGGGTTCATCTAATATCAGAAGTGAAGGTTCCATAACCATTTCAAGACCAACATTGACACGTTTTCTTTGGCCTCCAGAAATTCCTCGCTTTTCCACTGTCCCAACCAGAGAATCTCGCACTGCCTGCAGGCCCAAGGCCTCTATAACTCTTTCAACAACTAGAACCTTTTCAGGTTTTGGTAGATCAGCGGAGAGTCTACAATAACAGAAATCCAGTAAATATATATGATAAAAAAAAAGCAAGTACTGTTAAACAGCCACAGCATTTGTGACTGGGTGTAAGAAAGAGAGGGAGAGGGTAATATCTAAGAAGGCAGAGAAAATTAATACATAAAGGTTGTGTCTCTATGAAAGAAGGGGGAGATATAAGCAGGCAGAGCAAATAAATGAATAACAAAGGAGGAACAGAGAAGAGAGAACAATTGGACATTCTTGTTGTGTTGATGCAATATGTGTACATATAAATATATGAATGATGCCAAGCAGACTGATAGAAGAAATAGAAGGAAAAAAAGGTTTTCTTTTTCGAGAAAAAAAATCTTTGGCACACCATGACGAAATTCCACATTTGCAGGAAGCTCCAATGCCATCAATTACAATAACAGAAATATTCAGAAAATTTTAGCTTCCCTTGTTTGGTAGAAAAAAGTACATATAAATGTGTACAATCAAAATTAACCACCTAATGCATGTAAATTTCTAGCAATGTTCATAAGTTTAGATGTTTTCCAACTCAATATCCTAGTCTGAAATGCGTTAGCATAAAAATCATTTTATAGTTTCTGTTGTTCAACAACCCAGAAAAGCCAGGTTCTACTTCCCACCATTTAGGGGGCTTGTGTCAGTCAATGTTGGCTAAACACAAGAAGGACTAACACCAGATACATGCATTTTGTTTGATGCATGAAAACTTGTTGGATGTCAACATTAATGTCATCACTATCATGACAATGTGAATTGAGACTAACAAAAATGTGGTTAGCAAGGAATTGTGAATTTATAGTTGTATACCTGCATCTTGCACTGAACCAGAGATTTTCCTCCACTGTCAGGTTTCCATGCACAATATCATCTTGAGGCACATAACCAATGATTTTCTTGTATGCTTGGATCGGGTCCATCTTACCATTCACAAGAACCATACCAGACATGGCGCAACCAGTTGCTTTTCCTGTCAAAGCAGAAAGAAATGTTGTTTTTCCAGCCCCAGATGGACCCATTACAGCGGAAACTCGGCCAGGCGATAATTTCCCAGTCACACATCTTAGCAGATGTTTGCGTTTACTCTTCAAAGTGAGGGTTAAATCTTTAAAAGCAATCTCCAAAGTAGGCCTTTTCCTGATTTCAATATCGTTAGCCATTGAAATTACCCCGGAGAAGGTCAAATTATTGTTCTGCTCCTGCATAGCTTTCTCTCTCTCGATCTGTCCATATGCGTACCTGAACATTTGACTCTGAGTATGCAACTTCTTACCCCTTGGTGCATTCTTTCTTGTGTTTTTATCTCCAATCTTAAAATCGAAGCCTTCATGACCCTCGGGATTGTTCTCAATGTCATCCAGCATCTGTGTGAGGTTGCTCTTTTCCTTTTTCTTCCCTTTTGCAGATGATTGATAAGATGAACTACCTCCAGGCATAGGTGGTAGAGCAGCATCTGTTCCAGGTTTAGCTTGACCTAAACCTTTTAGCTGTTCTGCTGGCTTTTTAGACTTTGTACGAGAAAATGTGCGTGACAGCTGAGTTTGCAGTCCAATGGCACCCTTCTTGGCAATGTCTCTTGCAGATTTCCATTTTTCACGTGCTTGTGCAGTTTCCCTTACACTTTGAACTGCCTTCTGCCTTGTCTGTGCCTGTCTTTTCTCTCGAGTCGCAAGAACTTGATCAGAACAGTTGTAAATAATGATGAGCAGAAAGCTTAATCCAGCCTACATTGACAAGTGAAGCGATTAGATCTGATGGTTGTGCACACAGGATCATATATAGGAACATTGCGATTTTGAAGTATGTCGTAAATATTGTGTGCATTCTGACACTTATTTTTCTGCCTTTCTTCTCATAATAGTATACCGTAATGGAAACTCAAATCCATCGCCAGACAATGATTAAAGGGTAAACTGATCACTCACAAAAAATAAAATGCCGTATGCAGTGATGTTCTGATTTGTTGAGCGTGGTTCACAAGTTGCCAGCTTAAAACACCCTGCAAGTTCATTGTAAAAGATTATACATGCTGCTAAAATTGAAAAAAAATAAATCAAATTACTAAACCGAAAGGCATAGATTCTTAACAAGCAGACACATAGCAGATGAAAAAAGTACGCCCCGTCAACAGAGTAACAAAGTAGCACAGACTAAGACAGCAAACACAATATCCTCTCAATAAACTAGTAAAAGAATGCCCACCTGTTTGAGACGTTGAACCAGTCCTGCAGTAATGTCTGAAACAAAACGCAGCTTAGTTTCGTTATTAAAAGGAAAAGCAAAACAGGTGGCTGTGATATGAGGAAAGGTGAGAAATGCAATTCAATAGATAACTGCTGGAAGTTCAGGGATAATTATCAATACCCACGACTGCAAGGAATTTTTTGGATATTGGACGGACAGTATGATCCTGCTGAACAGAATAACTCGCCGCTACTTAAAATATCGGCCCAAACATCTGCTCCACCACATGTATGGTTTGGGTTTCCAGGAGGCAATTGGTAATGGTATCTGCAAAACATTTCTGCTAATAAATATTAATGTATGTATGATAAAAAAGAAAAAAAAAAAAACCTTGAAATGAAAGGGCACGAAACAAGAATGAACTTACGGGTCGCATATGCCAGTGGTTTTGTTCAGTTTCGCTAGTGGGCAGTAAGCACCCAATGGACAAGCTTCAGAGACAAGATAGAAAATGTCAGAATATAAAGAACGTTAGATGTGGCTCAATTAGGAACATATGACACAATGAATCCAACAAACTAAAATTAGGAACATATGACACAATGAATCCAACAAACTAACTTTACAGAAAGAAACCAAAGTAAACAACAATTTAAAATTCAGAAATGAAAAACAGAATACAATAACTCCATGTAAGACAGAAACATTATTAAAGCAATTCCACATAGAACCAAATTCAGGTGAAATGGTAACTTCTTTTACGGGACTCTGATACAATCATTGTTTTCCAAGGAGCACTCTTTTAAGTGTCTTGATCATCTCAGCATCATCCATCAGAAATAGGAGCAGTACTAAAGAGATTCATTGACTTGATACAGACTAAAGGGGGTGTACAGAAGTACTTCCTTGGCTTGTCTGGACAAACACATTGGTTTCATGCTATTAGAGCCCAAGACTGAAAAAGGAATCTTCAGGGCAGCTTGGAAAGTGAAACGATTTTTCATACTTCAAATATAAAAGGAAACTCTAAATTTCTCTGTCTGTTCAATTATCTTCTTCTTTTCTCTGCTAATGCATGGACAGAATTTGAAAATGAGTGGTAGACTTTCTTCATGCCCGCTTTCCCTGGAAGAAGTTTATGAAATTGTAATAAGAGGCTCAGATTTGGGAAGGTCACTTCACCAATTTTCCTCCACTAAGGATCAAAATACTTTAATACTTTCTTGTTGCCAACATATAAATTTGTTGCTAGTTTGCTCTTCAGAAAAATGGGACACGGCGGGAGCTAAAATGAGATTGAAAGCATACAGCATGGCCTTTGAGTCATCTAGATTCTGGAGTGGAGATGAGTAAAACACACCCCCAACACTTTTAAGGCCTTGACATTAACATTCGACTTTATAACTTGAATGGTCATGATCTGAGGTCACTGAGAATGAATATATATAGAGAAAGAAGTAGTGGTCATAATTCCAATGTATGCAGATTTCAGGGAAGATCTCTACCCATGCTAACCAAAAACTGGTAATTAGTTAGCCCAAGGAATGCAACAATATTACCAGGAGCGCATAACATATACAATTCTTAACTATCGCCATGGTTCCAGACCCAAAAAAAAAACCATTGTCATGATTGATGGCGGGTTTCGGAATACTTACGTATCATGCAAGTAATACCATGAGGGCAGAAGAAACCCTCACAACAAGTTTCGCAGCTTGTAGTTCTATCAGGAATGACCTTTGAATCTCTGAGGTCAACCTTTTGACCTTTGCCAACTCCACAAGCCCATCCTGGCTCACATCCAGAAACCCATGAACTCAAATTACAGTTCTTGTTAGGTTTCAAATAGTTTGCTTTCTTTGTGCCTTTTTGAAAGAAACTGTTGAAGTAGAATTTTATTTCTGCTGCTGTGCATATACGTGCTGTCATATCTCCTGATGCACAACATGAGAAATGTCAGCAAGATTTACTAGAGAAAGAAAATGGATTAATAAACTAAGAGGAGTAGCTAAATGTTTCGATAATATAAACCAAGGGGAGTAAAAAAGTTCATCCAAGTAAGAATAGCATAACTGAAACTAGAATTAGAATGATTACTACAAAAACACTCCACAAGTTTGAGGGAAACTTATAGAAAAATATATTTAAATATATAATTACAGAAGCAAACTGGATCTATTAAATTAGGCATTAAGATTTGCTTTGTGATAGAATAGAGGAAAATTAGCGGGCATGCGCTATGTGTTATGAATCGCTCTTTCTTTCCAACTTGTGAATTGGTTTTCCATAAACCGAAGAGAATCCAAACAAAATGTCCGTTGAACTAATTAAGTTATGTAGCGTTCATTAAACCTAAAATGCAGATGCCTATGTGAAAAAAAATACACAGAAAGATCTAAAACCTTTATCAAATCATTGTTTTGAGGCTCCAAACTTTGTACATACCGTTTGTTTTCTTGGCGCAATCGGATATGAATTGTGTTTTTTTGGAGAAATTGAATGCCATATTCCAATCTTCATCCCTGAAAATCCAAATAAAAAAGAAAAGAAGAGAGAATATGACCACTTTTAATAATCAACACTCATTCCTCAAATCCACCATTACATTAAAACGAAATAGTGGCTGAGTAATCTACACGTCAATTATGCAGAAACCAAAATATTTGGCAATATCTTGCTTGAACACAGAGGTAAAATTTGAGAAACTGTTGTAGACCAGCTCTGAAAATAGGTCTTCTGTGGCCGTACTGTTGTCATTGCCATCAGACTGTTGACAATAAATAGGGCTCAATGACAGCGCTAATGCAAAAACAAAGATGGATACAGAGAGAAAACAGCAATGGTTGTGTCTTAATTTATTAAACTTATCTCTGATCATATCTTTGTTAAGAACAAAAAATATAATGGCTCAAGCTTCAAAGACGTTAAAAGTAACCGACTGACTATATGGTAATGTAAATACGAGGAAATTAAGATTGTTGGGGGAAAAAAAGTTGTGGAAATTAAGGTTAGTTGGAGATGGGGTTGATGATGAGGAAGAAAGGGAAGAAGGGAAGAGATGTTATTTTTTCAAAATAAGGAAAATAGAGGCCTCAGGATTTGGAGAGAGTAAGGTTTGGTTTTTTCTCGGAGGAAGAAATGGCAGGGAGGAAGAGTAGGAGATTCAGACAGTTGGGTCTTTCTAAGTGTTTTTTCAAATCGGGGAGAGACTTACCTTCAATCAAATTATTTTTTACATTGTCAAAACAGTTTGTAGCTCAACTCGTTCGTGCCTATGCCCCTCTTCCTCCAAGTGTTTTTAAAAAAACTCCTTTACACATCCTTGATGTGCACTTTCTTCTTACTTTTCACATTTATAATATTTAATTTTAACCAATTATCATAACTTTCCGTCCACCTGATAGGAAGCTTATTAATTCTGGCTGAATGCTTGAATCACCTCTATGAAAAAAAAGAATTTGATGAGCCATGCTGTTCTTCCTGGAAAAAGATTGAAATCATATTTTTTTAGGGAAAATAGCATTTAAGTAAATGTGTCTTGGTTGTTCAACAATCATTCAGCGTTGCTTAGACACATGTACAGAACATGGGCATTGGAGAGAAGGGGGGAACTCCCATAATCCCATTAATCTTTCCAAATTCCCTGATCTCAGCATCTTTTTATGAAGAACAGGAAGGAAGGAACAAAGAAATGAGAGAGGCGAAAGAGAGGGATGCTGAATCCTCCGTGGTGTCTTCCTTTAGCATAAATTTTGGAAGGTCAGAGAAGCATGGGAGAGGACACTTTCGTTCTTATTCTTAACGGAGAAGAACATCTTCCTTGACTCAGACAGACCAAGACCTGAGGTCTTTATTACTAGGCTAAACGCGCTTGCATGTACATTGCTTGATGTTGGATTTGAGACTAGAGATTTGGAGCATATCTATGACATCAATCACCACATTATCAATAGAAACATTTCGGGAAGCTCTTCTCCTTTGTACTCAGTAGATAATTCACTAATAAAGATGGGCATTGAAACTATAACTCTTAAAAGAAAACCGAGAGAGCTCTCTCTACAACTGGATTGTCAGCTCGAGCTTTGGTCCTCGCAGAAGTTTGAGATCATTTCTTCATCTTGATGATGGGGTGAAGCTGATCAAGGCACCTCCTCAATAACCTCTGTTCGCTGAAGAAATATCGAAACAGGAAAAGTAAAAAAATTAGAAGGTGGAAGTATGTGGAGAACGGCATTAGCATGGAAGACTTGAGTATAACAGGCCATAGATGCAGTAGACGCCACAGCAAAAAATAAACAATCATAGCCAAAAAAAGGAGAAGAAGAACTTCTCTGTCTTTTGACTATAATTTCAGAAAAAAGAAGAAGATAAAGACAAGAAAAATAAAAATATATTTGTGTTTAGTTATAGTAGATAAGACATGATAAAATATAAAAAAAATCAATTTTATTTTTAATATATATTATTGTTAAATTTTAGTTTATATTAAATGTTAAAATTAATAATATTATAATAATTATAGTTAAAAAATTAAGACTGACATAACAAATTGACTTGGAACTAGATCAACCAAGGATTTAAAATGGTTCAAGTTAAAAAATAAATAAATGAATAATTGAATCAATTTAATCCAGTCAAAAACCTAGATCAACTACAGATAAAATATAGATCAAAAGCTCATTGATTTAAAATTATTTTTTTTTAATCCAGACATGATTGTTTTAATTATTTAAAAAAAAAACATTGTGTCAACCAGGCTTTTAACTTGAATCTTATCTCAAGTCAATTTAAAAGTTAAATTTTAAAAGCAAGATAATAACAACTTTTATTCATGTATTGACTTGAATTGACCCTTTTAATTCGTCACCTAAACCTTGACTTGGTTAACTCCTAAGTAAACTTTTAAAACTATAATAATAATATATTTTATTCTTATATTGACCTAGAATAACTCGAGTTGATTATCTTGATCCTTGAACCTAGCTTTACCTCTAATTAACCTCAAAATTAGGTTTTAAAATTATGATGATAACCACTTTTATTTTTATGTTGTCCCTTTCTATAGTAACTCGAGTTTTGTCTCTGATCAACCCCTAAATTGAGTTTAAAAGCTACGAGAATAATAATTATTTTTTATTAAGTTTATAAGGGTCAATATTCATCCACACTTGTGACTTGGGCCCTATCTCAAATTGAACTATAAATTAGTTTTTTAAATTATAACAATAACTATTTTTATTTTTATATTTACTTAGGTCAACTTGATCTGCTACCTAGACCTTGACCGATGACCCAAGCTTTTTTCTAGATCTATCTCTAATTGGATTTTAAAACTATTATAATAGATTTATCCTAATATGTTGTAGTGGGATAATTTTAGAATTGAGTTTTTTTACATGAATATTTAAGGAATAAAAAATAAAAAATATTATCTTTAAAGACATGTCTCATTTGTATCTCTTATTTTAAAAATACATAAATTCACTCTAAAAATATCACATAAACATATTTATGTTTATGTTTATATTTATATTTATATTTAAGTTTTTGTTTCTTTAACCAAATGCATTTTTATTTCCAATGTTTTGATATCTTCTATTCTAGGACAATAATTAAATGTTAACTTAAAGAATAAGTATTATTGCCATATAAGTTAAGAAAGCCTTGATAAACCCTTTTAAACTGTGTATCATTCACCAATTTCATATCATTGAAAAAAACTAAAAAACATTAATTTTTTATTATTTATTAAGATATAAATTATCATAAATTAAAGGAGTGTAAAGATGATTTTTCCACTTCCAAAAAAACTAACCAAGCATGCAATTATGCAATTAGGGTAAAGATATCTTTTATATAGGATACATTTGACATTGCGTAATTGATTAGGAGCTAGATGATATGTAAATTTCCTTTTGCTACAATATAAATATTATTTTGCTTTTAGAAGAAAAAAAAATATTTAAGCTAAGGGTTCTTTTATCTTCTTGGATGATAAAAGAACTAATAAGAATACAACCATAATTATCTTCAGCATTCAAATAATAAAAGGCTATTTGTGAGGGTGTTTTATTTTTTTTAGATTGATTTTTTTTTATTATTCTTAGATTTTAATAGGGATATCTTGATAATTTTAGTTTTAAAATTATTATTAAAAAAACTATTTTTTTGACTTTTTTATTCTGATCACATATCACATGTTGTTAATTTATTAAATTATTTTATACTAACTCGAGTTTTTTTTTGTTTGATATTAAGTTATTAAGTTTTAAATTTTATAATTTTTTTTATTTAATTTAGGTTTTTTCTTTTCATATCTTTAGCAATATATTTAATTAATTTAATCCAAATCATCTAATATTATTATCATTGAATATTTTTTTAAACATTAAAAAACATTTGATCTGGCACGTGGCGCAACAAGAACACCTATCTAATATTTACTGCAAGAGTAAAAAATCACAATTTGATTGCTTAAATTTACAAGCAATTACCGGGGGGGGGGGGCAGGGGGAAAAAAACNCCGGGGGGGGGGGGGCATGGGGAAAAAAACTCAAGTTGTACGAAATTTTGATCGGGGCATTCCAAAGAGCGGTCATGCACAGCCCCTGCTTGTTTTGCAGCGCCTTTCCAAATCATACAGTTTCTTCGTTATGGCTTGTTTGAAATTATAGTTATAATTATAATTATTTTAAAAATATTTTTTATTTAAAAATATATTAAAATAATATTTTTATTTTTATTTTTTAAGAGTTATTTTTATCATTAACATATCAGATTTTAAAATATTAATTTAAAATAAAAAATTTTAAATTTTTTTTAAATATTTTAAAATAAAAAACAAATATATTAAAAAAAAAACACAGAACAAATATTCAGCAACTTGCAAGCAGTGCAATCCCACGGAAGACTAAACTTATTTTGAATAGTTCACTCACATAATTTCTCATCCCTTCGGGGTCACTCTGCAGAAGCAGACATATCGCCTCTCTAATTGTCCGTACCATATCACCAGGATCCGGTGACCTGCAAGTACAGTCATGTCCTCTCCAGTAGAATGCCCCACAGTAAGAGAAGTAACAAATTAGCTGTCTGTATGATTTACAAGCTTCAGCTAATTCTTTTTTTATCAAATTATGAGCCTCTTGCTTTGGTTTTCGTACCTCTTCTCTCCCTTCTTATTGCCCGAATCCTTCGATCATTTCTTCCTCTTATTTACGATAATGGTCTCAAATCCACCATTTTAGGGTTTCTGTTCACCTCCATCTAGTAAGTAATTAATTCACCCTTTCATTTGGATTCTTGAAAGAGATTTTATATAATTCTCTCTCTCTCTCTCTCTCTCTTTGAATAAAAAACAGGATGGTGCCTGGTGACAAGGGTTACATAGATGCAGAGAAACAAAAGGTAAGAAAGATGAATTCCTTTTATGATAAATGATGGGTTTTGTTTGTTTGTTTGTTTTTCTGATTTTGTGGGGTCTGTTTTTCAATTGGTTTTCGATGACTACGAAAATGGGAATTTTGAATCAGGCCAGGCAGGGGAAACATTAAATGAGAAGTTAGTAGCTTGATTGTGAAATTCTCCAAAATGTTTTTGTTTGTGGGGCTATTTTCTCCTTGTGGCATGGTTGAAAGACCTAAAATTGATAAGCAAGAATTAAATTACATATAATTTATAGAACAAATTAGCTTGGCAAGAAAAGAGGTTCTAGTCTTGTCTATTAAAAGCTAAAAATTGTCATAATGCAAAAGTTTAAGCTATAACATAAGGAAGAACGATTTTATATTAACTCACTAGCATTAATTACTTGATCAAGAGAGTGCAATTTATTAAAGATCAGTCTATATCGAGGTCACGATTAAGCTCCAAGTCATTTAGGGCCACAGGAAGGATGTTCCATGCAAGAAAAGGAGTTTATCTTTCCAATTGGAAATTGGACAAGGAAATGCAATAAAGGGTGCTTATCGAGCAATATTGCCCTAGTTTATATAATTTCTCTCAAACTTTGACAGTGGACAATGCTCTAACTAAGAATGCATGTCTTCGGGGAGACCACATCACCATGATGTCTTGGCATAGGAGTTTAGAGGCCTTTCTGTATCCTGGACTACCTTTTCTTTCTAGGTCTAGGCAAAGGTCCAAGATTCTGCAATTCTTCACCAGGACAACATGTGACTATCGTTGGACTTGACTGAAAGCTGTAACTGGTTTTATTAATATTCTACATGTGTTGCATCTGTCTGTTGTGTGCTTTATAGATTTTGGTACATGGTATGAAATATCAGACAGTCAATTGCTCCTTCATTTTCTGTCCCTGGTGTGGCAAGTTTAATTTTCTTCCCATTTCAGGTACCTGATTCCACCTTTTGATTTTTCTGTTAAAGGAGTCACCTCAATATCAGTGGATGTGCATAAATATGGACTGGCACTAAAAGGAACAAGTGTAGTTCTATACAGAAACCATGATATTAGAAAGGTAAAATTATTATAGGTTTATCTGTAAAAAATTTACCATCTCCCCAGTTTTGAATTTGATGAAACATATTATACTAGTACTTTTAGTTTCCGTCATGCTGCCTGGCATTTTGGAACTAGTGTTTAATTCCTATTCTTTTTTTTTTTCTTTTTCTTTTTTACATTTTGAGCAACTGCTACATATTGTTATCAGATTTTTGTTCCTGAATTTCAAATTGAAGACGTCTTGCATTGCTCAAATAGTTATTTAGTTGTTCCTCTTCATTATCATTAATTCCAAATTGCATTAATCTTGCATCGCTCACATTGTTAATACAGAGCCATATTGTTGCTTGACTTCAGAATTTTATGTTTCTGTTATTGGTTCTTTTTTTAAATTCTTTCTTATACGAGTTTCTTGTGATGGTGTCTTGATGGGCATGCTATTGAAAATTTGTGCACTGGGCTTTTTCCCAACAGCATCAATTTGTTGCTGCTAATTTTTATTAATCTTTATCAAATAAATTATCAGGGATATAAGGGCTGATTTTAGGTTGATTATTCTCAAGACTTGCATTAGTAAATTGTCAAATTTCTGGGCATTCGTATGGAGCAGAGCTTATCTTAATATCGAGTTTTTATGCAATAGACTTTTCTAGTTGGCTGTTTGAAGCCAGTGCTTCTGGTGTTCTAATTGTGTCCTTGCTGCAGTGACTGACTGGTCAGGCAGGCTCTATGTCTCCCCTACCATTGCTGGAAGCAGGCCTGGGGATTTGATTGCTGGGGCTTGGGCTTCATTAATGTCACTAGGATTAGAAGGTGCTACAATGCTTCTTTCCCTTGTTGCCTATCTAGATGTTCCCTTGAATGCTTGTGTTTAACCTGATTTTCATTACATCCTATTGGGTACCTGGAAAGCTCTAAATCAATAATGGAAGAAGTATCAAAGAGAATATAAAAGGGGTCTATGTTGTTTGTACCTTCATTTTGCCACTCTTTTGAGTTGTAAATTCTTCGAACCATTGAAAATGAGTCATTCTGTTTACAGGATCAAGGAAATACCTGAGTTATTTATCACTGGAAGGCCAGACGTGACAATTGTGGCAATCAGATCAAATGATCCAGACATATTTGAAGTCAATGATATCATGACATCCAACATGCTGGCATCTGAATGCATTTCAGAGACCCAACTGGTAGGCCTTTTTCTTTCTTTTTTTCCAAGAAGAACTGTGTTTCTGTAGGGCATAATATATGCATGGTCATCTCACGTTCTCATTGTCCCCATTAGAAGTAGCCACCTTTGTCAGCAAGCTATTGTTCCTTGATTTAAGGCATAAGATAATGCAAAGTTTTTTTTTTTCTTTTTTATAGATTGATTCCAATTGTTTGTAGTGGCTGGCACTGGTTTATTTTCTTTGTATTTCAGTCCCATGAGTTGCGTCTGAGCACTGATTACAACTTTTAACGTGGTTGAATCAGCTTTCATATCTGTGTTACCCTTGAACACGCACCAGTTTTGAGGACTTCCTCCGGGATTTGAGGGAATCTGTACATACTGCAAGTTATTTCAGCAAAGGGGTTATTAAAGTAACTCTGAAATTTTGTTACCTTTAGGGATGTTCATGTTGACTTTTCGGAGGTGGAAGTGAAGGATCTTCAGTTATGGCTTCATCTGTTTGATTTTTTATTTTCTTTCTTTTTTCTGAAATCATCCAGGTGAAATAAAATCCTGGTCCAATAAGTGGAGGGCTAGCCCCAATATATGGTGCTGCTGGGAAAATACCGGTTAGGGGAATGCTTGAGGAATTGCTGGTAAACTACATGGACAGTACATGCTGATGACATTCCCATGTCATGGGAATCAGAACGTGTTCGTGAAACCTATAAGATGAAATAAAAACTCCATTGATCAATATTTATTTTTTCCATATTCACCTTGCATCGAGTTGTAAGTATGTGGTGCAGTGAAGTTCGGATTCTTAAGTAGTTCAAACCATTCAATCCGAATTCTGGAATATGGATAGTGAACAATCTTTACCGCACAGGGAGTTTCACTTGAACAGAGCTTGTAGGTTGGGGTGCTTTGACAGTGCTTAAGGCATAATCTTACCTCTTTGGCAGCTGTTTTGTTTTTTTATTCAGCCAATTCTAAATTAGCTATTAGATTACGCTGTTATCATGAGTTGATTGAAGCATATGGATCTCCGTATTGCATGGTTCCATCTGTTTTCTCCATTAACCAGCCAAATGCAGCATAAAAGCATCAAGCTCAGGGAACTGTTGGTTTCCTGTTGTCCTTAACCCCGTTCGGGCCTAGATGTTTGGGCCACATCTACTAACAGAGATTTAAAGAGTTGGGACTCGGGAGTCATAGAAATCGTTATATGTCATTTCCATGCAAAGCTTGCCTTCATCTTCAATACAAGTCCATTTATTAGTCAATATGTAGACAGGTGCAATTATTACTTCCATCCAAGTTCCTGAAAGGAATCCCCTTCACTAGATATTTACTAGAGAACTAGCTAGGTTTGTGAAGAAGTGCCCTTTGTATCTGTCATGTTTTAAAAAAAGGTTTTTGCTTTAATCACACCGATGGGAAGTGGGTGTGTGCTGGGATGTATGGGAACGGGATTCTGTATTTCACAGAATTGAGATGTACTGATGAATTTTGGGGCATGAAGGGGTATTGAAGTTTTACTTGTGAAATATGCAATTTCACTGCCATGATATCATCTCCTCATGGTGAGGTGTCCAATACGAGGTGTCCAATACGTAGTGTTCTCTACAATACCGCGCTTGCCCTGGGTATGCTGGCCATCAACTAATCTCTGTATCTTGCATGAAAGAGCAAATACCGTATGTCTTGGTCATTCCGGTTCATAATTTGCTCCACTGTTTTGGATAGGTCACCTGTCTAATCATCCACGCATGAAAAAGTTTTGGCAGGTCGAGGCTTATCTGCTGGTACCCGATATGATTCTATATGATTCCCAGCTCCTGTGTAGTCATGGTCGAGGATGATTTATTTTTAGAAAACACTTGCTTGGATACCGAATGTGTTTCCAGTGAAAAAGACAGAACAGTACATCATGCTTCAGTTGGGTTCTTAGGGATACGGCCGACAATCACCCACAAGACCAGTCATAATAAAGACTGATAAAGGTAAAACCACTCACAATTGGCCAAGACTTAATAAAATGTAGCAGCAGGGCTGCGGCATCTGCCTTTTAGGGCTCCGAGACAGGAGCCTGTAATGCAAAACATTTGAATGAATCAGGAGACTATCAAAACCAAAACAGAATATTAGACCCATGATAGCTGGTAACACTACTTAAAAAGCAACTGGCCTGTAATATATAGTCCTTGAACAGTCTTAATAAAGTCATGCATGGATTCAATTCTTCTTCTGCACGACCATACCCTTGACATAAGTTACTCACAATTGCAAGCGTTCTTTCTTTCTTCTGCCTTTCCTCGCTAGGGTTATTCTGTGATCCTCAAAGCTTCGTATGGAACCATTTTGAATAACAATCATTAATTCTATGGTATTGTTTTCTTTCGATATCTTACCATGTACATTTAGCATCACTGTTAGTCATTCTTGTGTAAAAAAGTTTTGGCAGCTTGAGCCACATTTGTCTGTAACGTTTTGGCTCATATATATGAGCTCTTTGTTTGGGGTTAGTCTATCGTTTGCAGTTCATTTACCAGAGAAAACAAAATATAAAATTTAACTTGGACATAACTAAAATATGTCTGCCACAAACAGATATACATGACAATTACTTGAAGGCACCTACTGTAAGAACTGCCCTTTTTATTTATTTTTCCCACTCAAGTTCTTCATAACATAATAATCACACTCACATTTTAAAAGCATCAATCACCTATAAGAAGTTTTCAAACCATTATTACTTCTTTCTAATGGAAGAAGATATTTTAAAACCATACTTGACTGCTGCATTTGCCTTTCACAGCTCCAACACCAGGTCTGCAAAGCATAACACACAAAATTGAATTAGGACAGATACAGCTCCGAACAAAACAAGCACCATTACCAGCCATATGATGCCCAGTGCTGTTGCTAAAATTAGGTGATCCGCATCATGTCCCTGCTCAATCAATCTTCATAATGCTTGACAATAATAACATGGAAACGATCAAAGAACTAACACTTGAGAGAAACTAGAGCAGAATCTCAAAAGACCCCATATATAGTCAAAGAACAGATGTTTATCTTTTCATTGATCATGAGAATCAGAAACTGATCCCAGCCATATGTTCCAGAATTTGAGTTCTAAACAGTCAGGTTGTGATCACAACAAATTTAGTGAACGAGTAACTGAAGAAATAAGGCCATTTAGTTATCGTTCTATCAAAGAGCAGTTCTGAGAGGGATTACTTACAGTCTGCATCTGTTTTAATCCAGCATTCCCTGCTTCCATTTGAGTCACAGCCAGTAAACATGAAGTGAGGTGGGTTAGATTGACTCTTGAAGCGCCTTATGCTCATCTTTGGAAGGTTTTGGGGAACTATGGTGATATCCTCATCCAGGAGCATCTGTCCTCCATTGTTGTTTCCCCCATTGTTGTTGCTCTTCTTATTCTCGGTTTTTGGGGGCTTGTCAGCCTTCCTTGTGGATGTTGAGCTTTCAGGATGAACTTTCCTGTGGAACATGTGTAGGATCTGCACAACACACATCAAGCAGAACTTCACACCTAGGATATTGCACTAATTCAGTATAACAGAAAATATGCTGGGCTCGAAAAATATGTTAGGTAAATATACATGAGCAAAGAAAAATAATAAAATATAAGGGTTGGTCTGTATTTCTGTCTTCTTTTTAGTTTTTTGAAAGCATGCATTTTGGACTTGGTGAATTGCGTCATATTTGCTGAGTTTATTTTTTCAAGTTCATTAGATGATACGCGGGTCTCTAATAAAGCGACAGTGACAGTATTCTTTATTCCCTCATCTTCCAAACCTCCCAGCACTATCTGGTGGGGTTTGAACTTGGAATTCTCAAGTTAGTATTATTGGTTCTATATTTATCAAATCAGGATTTTGGCTTAGAAGTTATGGTATCTGTAGACATACCTTGTGCAGTTTTGTTTCTGCTGAAGCAGTGTCAACAGTTGCTCCTCCAGCGGAAGTAGAGCTTCTAGAAGAAGCATGGAGCATTTTCTTCTTCAGAATCTTTTTCATGAGATTCACGGCAGATTTATCAGCCTCCTTCTCCACGCGCTTCTCCTCCCTCTCAAGTTTAACACCATAATTTTCCTCTGCTATTTTTGTTTTCTGAAATAGCTCGCCAAGTGATGTCCTGTGCTCTTTCTTTGCCACAGGTGCTGTCTCTGACAGTTCAATTGCTGATCCAAAGAGATATCCCTGAAGAGGACAGACTGCATTGGAATCTCGACCTTCCATTGGCTTGCCACTCAGTGTAATGGTGCTGCCATGACTGCTTCTCCCAGCACTGACATGACTGTTTCTTCCTGATGAGTCATTGCTGCAATCTTCTGCCAGAACCTTCTCCAACTCATCATTGATAAGCTTAAGTTCATTCTCTGTCACTTCAGTCTCTTTCTCAGTTATATTCTCAACAGAGATGGGAAATGTTGGTGTTGAAGGGTCAGTGTTGACTGGCTCCGAACCAAGGGTTCCAATTGCCAGAAAGCCATGGAATAGTTCGGATATTGCGGCTGAAGATTCTTCTTCATAGTCTTCTTCTTCTTCTCCTTCTTCTTCTTCCACTCGAGCTGCTTCTAAGCCAGCAAAAGACTTTCGAAGGTGCTCTTTCTGGGCTTGCCTAAATGTTCTGGTCCCATAGTTCGGTTTCGTGTAGTGTTGTTGGTCATCAAGGGATGGCTGTCCTATAAGGCAATTGCAAGGATTGCCTGACACACACACGCAAAAGAAGGAGAAAGTTAAATGAACTTGATTCTAATAATGCATTTTGGCAGGAATCCAATCCAATGTCTTGGTTTTTAACCATATTGCGTTAAACTAAGGTACAAATTTAACGAGTTTTCTGCTTTCGCATATTTTCAAATAAAGATTATTTCACTAGGGTCTTATGGATGATATTCTATTCATAATAGAATGCAGAGTAGAAAATTATTGCCCTAGCCAGAAGTCTGGAAATATTTCTGTTGTATTATGTTCATCATTTTTGCTTTTCCTTGGGGGACGGAGGTGGCATCGCACATCAGGTTTCTGATGGTGGCTAACTACCTTTGCTGGGAGATTAATACGATCCTGAAATTCAAGAATTTGTCTTCTGTGCAAGTGTATAATACGAGTCATGCATGGCAGTCTTTTCATTCTGCGCTTACATTTTGCCTTTCCTCTACATGTGGATAATTATATTAACCCAAAAATCTAAGGCCATCATTTCCATGATCATGCCTATATTTGAAATAGGGAAGTGTTTAGCAGGAATATAAAAATTGAAGATACCTACCAATAGCAAAATCCTTCAGTGTTTCGCTACCATTTTGCCGAAGCTTACGGTGCATCCAGCCTAGTAACTGCAATAAAGTGGGATTCATAAATTAGCTCAAGAAGCATTGAGAAAGATCAATACTTTACTCTTTTGCACGTATACAGTAGACTTACCTTCATCTTTTCTCTCTCTTGAGAAATAAACACTCAGTTTCAATCACTTTGATTGTTATGAGAAGCTAGGAGAGGAGTTACATTTCATAATTACAGGTACAACTGTTTATGAATAAGATAAATCCAATGATCTCAGATGAGGGTGGCTGGAGAGAACCAAAAAGATAGTTCCAAGATTTGGGATGGGAATTCTTTGTCAAGATCAAGTCATGCGGTCAAAATGGACAGTTTGTCCTTGGACTTTATGAGCAAATGGTTCTGTACAAGCCATGTACTCGTTTGGGAGTGAGGTTGATAAATTCTTTTGCATGATTTCACTTTGATCACTCAATCTGTTGCAGTGTTTTCACACTGTTGAACATCTTATTGGCCACACATCCGATAGACCTGTATTTGCAGATGCATTTTATAAGAAGTGGCTATGTTAGATGACCCATGTGTTAGGTTATTCAAGTAAACACTCACAACTTTATATGATTTGATAACTTGTTATAAATTTATATGATTTGGCAATTTGTTTACTCTACTGTGTTAGTAATTTGTATTAATCACTCAAAGAAATAATACAAACAAAGAAGGAGGAGAAAAAACTCTTTTCAACTTAACTTTATTCACTCTAGTTCTCTTCTGCTCTCTCTCGTTTCTCTATATGTCTCATCACTTCAATATATCTAATTATAGATAAAGTTGGAGTGCATGGTGCATAAATCATGTCATAATTTATGTCACCAATTAAGCCTTTATTATATGCCAAGTGAGAGATTAGATATTCTCACTTGCATATAATGGAGGTGGGAAAATATTTGTCTTTACTTTTTAACAATCTTCCACTTGGAGACAAATAATAAAATTATTTTTTTATCCTTGAAGACCGAGTAAAGTTTTACACAACTTCAGTTTATCAAGTGTAACTCCTTTAGTTAACATGTCAGCATAATTCTTGCTTCCACAAACCTTTTCTAGCATTAGTTGTTCATCGTCTAGCAATTGTTGGATGAAGTAATATTTGATCTGAATATACTTAATCCTGGAGTGAAATGCTGGATTTTTGGCAAGGAAGACTGCACTTTGACTGTCACTATACAAAGTACTCTTTCCATTCATCTTACCCAATTCTTTCAAAAAACTCTGTAGCTATATTATTTTTTTTGCAGATTCTAAGACTGCAATATATTCAACTTCTGTTATTGAAAAAACAACTATCTCTTGCAAGGTAGAACTTCAAGAAACAGTGGTGCCTCCTAGTGTGTGTGTGTGTGTGTGTCTCCTATAGTACCTTTTCTGCTATCAACATCTCCTGCTAGATCAGTATATATAAAATCTTTTAGTTTCAAACCACCAACTATGAAAATAAGACAAGTCTCTGATGAACCTTTTAAGTACCTCATGATCCATTTTACCACCTCTCAATACTGCTTTCCAGGATTGTTCATATATCGGTTTATAACTCCTATTGCATGAACAATATCTGGTCTAGTACAGACCATAACATATATTAAAAAGTTGATAGCTGAAGTGTATAAAATCTTATCCATATATTCACATTCTAACTTAGTTTTTGGTGACTGGTCTTTGCTGAGCTTGAAATGATTCCCTAGAAGTGTACTTGCTGGTTTAACATTATTCATATTAAATTTGCTGAAAACTTTCTTGACATAGTCTGTTTGTGAAAGCTTTAACATGCCTTTGTCTTTATCTCCAATGATTCTCATGCCAAGTATTTATTTAGTAACTCCCAAATCCTTCATTTAAAATTGTTTTGACAACAGTTGTTTCAACTTATCAATCTTTTTAATGTTGGATCCTACAATCAATATATCATCCACATATAATAGTAGAATGATGTAGGAGTTGTCAAAATGTTTGACAAAGCAACAACGATCAGTTTGATATCTTGTGTATCCTGAACTACACATAAACTTGTCAAACTTCTTATACCATTATCTTGGAGCTTGCTTCAAATCATATAGGCTTTTCTTTAACTTGCAGACTTGGTTCTCTTTTCCTTGTATTGCAAACTCCTCTGTTTATTGCATGTAAATGTTTTCCTCTAATTCACTATGAAAAAACATTGTTTTTACATCTAATTGTTCAAGATGTAAATTTTCTGCAACTACTATCCCCAAAACAACTCTGATTGTTATGAGTTTCATAACTAGAGAAAATATCTCAGAGTAGTCAATCCTTTTTTTTTATTGAAACCCTTTTATAATAAGTTTTGCCTTGAAATATTTGCTTCCATCATGCTTAGTCTTTACTCTGTGAACCTATTTATTTTGTAAAGCCTTTTTTTCTTCAGGTAGTGTGATTAGCTCCCAAGTCTTGTTGTTCAAAAACGAATCCATCTTGTCCTTCATGGTTAACTCGCACTTGTTTGAGTTTCTATCTTGTAAGGATTATTTATAAGTTAGCAATTCACCACCATCTGTCAGCACAATATAATTTAGTAAAAGTGTGAACTGTTGTGGGGGCTTTACAGTTTTTGAAGACCTGCGAACATAAACAATTGGTTCACTTGGCTTTGTGTTTTCTTGTGCAGTAGTAGGTACAAATTTGCTTGAATCTTCTTATAAAGACTCTTGATTTTAATTCTGTTTGGTAACATCGAGAAGCCCTTCTAATCTTATGAATTCAGATTTTTATGGACTTATATTTGAATAAGTTATATCTGTTTCTATACTTGATTTGTCTTTGTACAAAACTTTCTCATTAATGATCATGTTCCTGTTTTTGATAATCTTCCTATTCTGATCATCCCAGAACTGAAATCTAAATTTTTCATCTCTATAGCCAATAAAGAAACATTTCTTGAATTTGACATTTAGCTTGTTACGAGCATCAGAATCTATATGCAGATAGGAAACACACCTAAAAACCTTTAAATAAAAGAGTTGTACCTCCTTTTCTTTCTGTACTTCCTTGGATAAACTAAACTCCAAAGGAACTGATGGTCTATAATTGATTAAGTAAACTGCTGTATAAACTACATTAGTCTAAAATGGTTAAGGTAACCCAAAATATAACCTCGTGCTTCTAGCTTGTTCATTTGATGGTCATGTTCATCCGATTAGGAATGTCATTCCGTTGTGGTGTGCTTGGAACGGTCTTTTTCATTCTGATACCTTTAACAATGTAATATTTTTTGAAACCTCCATCAATGTATTCTCCTCTATTATCAGATCTTAAGCATTTCAACTTCAGACCTAATTCAATCTCAACCATAACCTTTCATTTCTTGAATGTTTCAAACACATTAGATTTATTTTTCAGAAAGTAAACCTATACCTTCCTGCTGAAATCATCAATGAAAGTCAAGTTACATAATATTGAGAACCTCCAAGAGATGCTACTGAAGAAGGTCCCCATAAATTTATGTGTACCAGTGCTAGCTTACTTGGTCTTAAGGTTTTGCCAACCTTTAAGAAATTGAGCTTCTTTTATTTTCTAAGAACACAGTTTTTACAAATGTCTATATCAATATTTTTTAACTCTGGCAGTTTTTTCTTTGACTGAAGTATCTTCATCCCCCTTTTAACTCATATGGCCAAGTCTATAGTGCCATAATTATGCCTAATTTTCTGCTTTAGTAAAGAAAATAATATCTACAAATCTTATGGTCATATACAGGGTGTTAATTTTCTTTCCATGAACCAAAACCATTACTCCTTTCGATACCTTCCACATACCTCCAAAAAAAAAAATTGAATGACCGCTATCGTCAAGTTGTCCAATGGAGATCAATTTCTTCTTTAATCCAAGAACATGCCTTACATTTTACAAGTTCCATATAAATCCATTCATTATCTTGATTTGCACATCTTCTATACCTATAATATTTATTGGTTATCCATCAACCAAATAAACTACATTGTGATCTTCAATAATATAGTTTTGCATCATTTCATGGTGTGATGTGTAGTGGAATAAAGCACCAGAATCAAGGATCCAATCATTAATTGGACTTTATACAACAAGAATCAAAGCATTTTATACCTCATCTGTAGTAGCGTTTGCAGAGTCAATTTTAAGTTTTTTTTGGTTTTGTGCAACTCCTCATAAAATGACTAGATTTGCCATAATTCCAACATTCAACCTGTTTTATGTGTCCAAACTTACTTTTACTTTTGTATCTTGATTTTGATCTACTTTTGGATAAGCCTTTATCTTCTCTTCTCCCTCGAATGTTGATGTTGAGAGCTAAACATGAACTTGAACTTTTACCTGAGTATTTTCTTCGCACTTCTTCAACTAAAATCAAGTCTCAGATATCATCATATTTCAGTTTAGATTTTTCAACTGAGTTACTCATGGTTATTCTCATACCTTCTCAACTCCTTGGAAGCGAAACTAGCAAAATAAGTGCACGGATCTCATAATCAAACTCAATCTTAACAAATGACAATTGATTTATGATGGTATTGAAATTGTTGAGATGTTATGTAACAGAGGTGCTTTCTGTCATCTTCAAGTTGAACAACTTCTTCATTAAGTGCATTTTATTATTTGCTAAGGGCTTCTCATACATCCTAGACAAGGTTTCATAGAGAAAGATGAAGTTTCTTTCCATATAGATAGTCTTTAATTTGTATTTTCCAACATCTAAAATCTGTCCCATCAAATTTTTCAATTCCAGTAGCCTTTATTTCATCTGCCATTTTTAACACTTCTCGGATTTGAATATGTTAAATCTGACCTTAAGTATGTGTTCGGAATGACCAAAAAAAGTTGGAAACGACACTGAAATCACTCAAATAGAACTTTGGATAGCTCAGATCTTACTAATCAAACTTTTAGATTACTAGATATTGCAGATGAAGCTACGTGTCAGCAGGACTAGTGTCTGCGGCGCGCTAGATCAAAACCCAATATGCTGACATGGTTATGCTGACATGTCAAACATGTAAGCAACATGAACCCACATATGATGATGTGGCAAATCCATATGGATTTATGATCTTACATGTCTGTGCTGACGTGGCTGATGACTGTACAAAATTGTTGTTGTGGATGATGACTGTATAGAATTGATGTTGTGGCTGCTGACTATATGCTGTTGTATCAAATCAATTCGGTTCAATTGCAGGTATTTGGGCGAAGAAGACGCGTGGGGCATGTCGGTGCGAGTGGGCAATCCTGAAGTCGGCGTGTGTGGGCATACTGAAAGTCAGTTCTTCACCAGGTTTTCACCAGTGGATTCATCTCATCTTCCTCTACACGATGATATGTTCAAAAATATGTTTTGAGAACTTTGATTTTTGAGTTTGGATCAAAAACTTTTTTTTTCAAGAACAAACTATAATATCAGTTATTGGATCATTCAAGCAATCAAACACATTTAAATTTACGTGATATGACAACTTGCCTACTCCACGAAGCTAATAGTTTGTATTAATCACTCAAAGAAACAATACAAACAAAGGATAAGGAAAAAAAATTCTTAACCCAACTCTACTTACTCTAGCTCTTTTCTGCTCTCTCTTGTTTCTTAATATGTCTTCGCTCTTCAGTGTATCTATTTATAGACAAAGCTAGGGGTATAAAATATAAATTCTGCCATGATTTATGCTATCAATTAAGTTTTTATTATATTCCAAGTGAAAAATTAGTTATTTTCACTTGTTATATAATAAGGGGGACAATATTTGTCTTCGTTTTCTACCATCATGGTCCTTTGGAATTTAACATGTTTGCGCACATGCAACTTCTGTATTGTTTCAATAACACCAACTGTTGCAGCATGGTATTCCACTAGGTACTTCGCGGAAAGACTTCGGGCTCAAAACTGGGGACCGAAAAGAATATCATGTCGGAATTTAATGAATTCCAGGACAATCTGACAAAGAAGAAGATCTTTCCTCATTAGGGCACAGTAAGCGGAAATGTCCATTGCTTGCTGGTTGCTCGACCCCAGGGTGTGGTATTTTTCTGAAGGTCTTATCAGATAAACCATAATAAATTGTGATTGTCTTTAATAAATATCTTGATACTGCATTTTCTGATCTTAAAATTTGCCGCAATGTTTTGCTATTCAGAAAGCAACTTGATGTGCGTAACAGTTGGGAAGCCTGAAGCTCCGGAGTCACGGACATGACTAAAATCTAAAACCTTCTCTTAGTTCTGGTTCCATGGCCAATTTGTTGGAGCTATAATTAACTCCTTGTTTTATTTCCTCGTACAGAACGGAACTTCTCAGAGCCTGATTTTAACATACGGCTATATGACCGACACCGCTTCCTGGCAGTTTTTGCTGTGGATGGCCAAGTTGCCAAAGCTACTGTTCCAGTTGTGTTTTTTCGGAGTAAGCGATCAAATATTATAATAATATATTACAATCATTATATATGTTTTCTTAGCTCATTTGCCTGTTTGCCATGAAATACTGACTCTGCCCCACAAGCAACTTCAAGAATAGGAGCGAGCAGAAAAATAAGAGAAGTGTTTTTAGCTCAGAGACAAAAGGTAACAGAGATATCCTGGAAGAGAACAAATACCATTCCACGCTCGTGTACTCATTACTTATTGAACGCAAGTATCGAGTGAGCAACTTTGTTTTTCAGTAAGTGTCTCAGAGGACAGTCAGGGCTTAAGATTTGGATTTCTACTAGGAGGTTTCAGGTTCAAACTCTGCGAGGGCAGGAGGGTGGAGTTAGAGGGCTACCGTGCGCTCTATGTAAGGCCTCCCATTGGAACAAAAAAGAAATGGTTTCAATAAAAGCTGCAATAAAAATTCTTTTGTGATGACAGCATATGTTGAACAAATTCTTATAGAAGTCGCATTAGCTCAGTTTACTTGTTCTTTGGCTTTCTGAAGCGTGTAATTGGACACACTACAATTCTAATATCTAACTACTTTTGCTTTGTCTACATCACGTTACCTGTCAATGCTAGTGGCTTTAGCGGCTTTAAGCAAGGCTGTCAATTCTGTTTTTAATAAGTATTTCGTTTTTCAATTAAAATAAAATGTTGTAGCTTTAGAGTTTTCTTGCGTGCTGTTTTGGGATTATACTATTCACACACACACATATATATAATTTAAATTTGAAATAAATTAATTATAAATTATATAATAAAAATACAATGTCAAACAAATATAATTTTAAAATTTAAAATATTTCTAAATAATGAAGATTAAATAAATTTTTAACTTAAAGTAATTTAACTCAAACAAAAATATCAAAATATTATGAAATTAAAATGTTTTATCATAAATATTTTAAATATAAAGTTAGGTCAATGTTATTAAAGCTAATAGGATTTAAAGCCTCTATTGTTTTGTTCAAATTCCTACAAAGTATAAACTTAAAAAAACAACATGAATATAAACCACATATATTAGTGATAAATATAATTTTAAAAAATTAAAATCATTGTTGATGAAAATAGTAATAATAATTTTCAATATCATTATTAATATTATTTTTTTGAAAATAGTAATAAAAAGAGCTTTTTTATACTTAAGTGATTTAATTAATTAAATTAAACCAAGTTTAATTTGATTCAATGACTTTTCAAGACCAAAATGAAACATATGGAGTGAAACCGAAACATTCTAATTGGAATTTAGCCAAAAAATATGAAACGGACTGAGATTTAAAATAAGATGAAAATTGTTTTGTTTTGTTTCCTTTTTTCAATTGGTATGAAATGATCATTCTGGACGAAACCAAACAAAATAGATAACCTTGGCTTTAAATGGACACCTAGAATTACCTTAAAAGTGTTTCCATAAATTTTATCTTAAAAAAATACCCTGACAGAGTATTCTAAAAATTCTAAATACATCATACCAACATTAAAAGATCCATTAAAGTTAATGAGAGATCGGTTAGAGCTTTTAGTTAGTCCAATAATAAGACTTAAATTTAAAAGGTTTAATTTTTTTTAATAGATTTCTTTGAGACACATAGCTAAGACACATGGTTAAGGTGAACTCTAAGAAGATATTAAATAAAAAAATACAAGCCTTAATTAATGCTCAAAAAAGGCTCGTAAATAAGCATTTTGATATTATAAAAATATTCAAGCATGTCAGTTTTGATATTTTATTATTGTTTTGGTAATAACTAAAACTACAAAAAAAAATTAATGTAATTCCAAACTTTCAATTATAATGGAAAGTAAACATTCATAGTTTCTAATGATATATTGCATGCCTTGTAATTCATTAAAAAAAATCATGTATTTGAAGTTGAACTTTGATTCTGCTTAACATATTACGGAAACAAATTTAATATTATTTAAATTAGTTAAGGTATTGTTTTATTTATCTCTTAGCTAATATTAGGTTTTCTAGAGACATTAAACTCTTTATTTAAATTTGGATTCATTGTATTATTATTATTATTATTATTATTATTATTATCTATTAGCTTTATTTTATATTCATTAGGGATATCCTACTAAACTTGGGGTTTTTTAAGTATAGATAGTGTTATAAAGACTTTTTTTATATAAAAAAACTATTTTTAATAAAAAAAATTTTTGGTATTTTTGTTATGTTTTGTGTGGTTAAATGATTTATATGTTAAGTTCTCAATTGAATTTACAATTTTTTTTAAATAATTAATTTTATAATACTTGTTCACTTTATATATATATATATATAAGTNTTAAATAATTAATTTTATAATACTTGTTCACTTTATATATATATATATAAGTATAGAGAGAGAATAATTATTGCATATCACTTGATTCTTTAAGACAGTCTTTGTTGATGAAATTGTAAATCATTTAAATTTAATTTTAGCGTATCTTGATGGGAGATGTGTGAGGTTTGCTAAGGACGGAAGCTAGTAAATTATTGTACTACTGATTGATTGATATGCCACTTCCAATCTATTTCCATTGATTTGATTTTACCTTTTCCTGTTAATGAAAGCTACAGCGGGAAGCAGAACAAAGATAATTGGGTCATATGCTTTGATAAACTTCATGATCGTCAGGATGTTGTTGCCTCTTAATTTGTGCACTATCAAATTGATGCGTGGAAAAGTATAGAGTTCGATGAAATCAAAGCATCATGATCTGCTATGGAATTCACATTTCAGCCAACACTCACTGATCAATGATCATCATAACTCGATGGTAAAAAAGTGTGGTTAGTAGGAGTTTCGGAATCAGAGGTGAATGAAGTCGGCACATATTATTCATGTTTGTTAAGTGATCATCGACTAAAAAACTATCATAATAGGATTTGTAACAGCTTGAACTCGAGGAAATTCAAGGCTGCTCACTTCAACCTGGATTTGTTTCACATCTAGAAGAAACTGTAAATCGAATTAAAAAAATTTGGGGTGTCATCGATATAGATTAGCCTTGATATTTGAAAATCTTTTGTTGGAGTACACAAATGTTGAATTGGTAACTTGGTTATTCTTTTGTTGGAGCACACAAATGTTGAATTGGTAACTTGGTTATTTAGTGGGGTAAAAATGGTGCTGTTGCGTTTATGTGTTTGTCTTCATTTATGCTTTCAATTACATCACCAGAGTTCATTAATTTATTCCAATAACTTCTGCTGTGATGTATATGGTCATGTAAAAGAACATCTATTCAGACAAAGCAAGACGCAGTGTAAAAGAAAGCTCGCAGAGATAGGAAGCAAACCACGTGTAGGCATCCAAATTATAATGTCAGTTGAGTTTCTGTTCCAACCTCCTTTGGTAACCAACATGAAACTAGAATACGAACTCGGGGAACCAAAAACATGAGGGGAGCCGACTCTGCAGGAGACATACTAAAAAAGGTCATCCATCCCCTCTTGACATTTTCCTCTCGTCAATTCTGGACACACAGATCCCCACAGCGAAACGAATGCAAGTCGGACCCCCAGTTATGGTGGTGTTTGTCACTATCCTAGTAAACCCTCATTCTCGAATCAACTTTGAAGATAGTGGGACAGCCTTAATTTCTCCCTCTGTTGAGAAGTAGGATTTCTGCCACCAATTAGCAGCAAAGAATATCATGCAAACAGATAGCGTCAAGCATGTAGTGCTGGTGCATAAGTGGGGTCATGAATGAGGATGACTTCACATTCGTGCAGGAGTTTTTTATTCTAACAGATGGTTGCATCTCGGCTAATGGAACATGGTACAGTACTGGATCAACATCGACAACTTCAATTGTGGATGGTATTGAATGGCCATTTTGAAGCCTCACACTTTGTAAGCTCATCGATTTTGCGCAAAATGCAGGCATTAGCCCAATCATGGGAGGGAGCGACGGGCTCTGATCAACCAGAATTAGTAAACACTTCGAGACAGCCCATGCTATATCACCAAGAGTTTGTCCGGAAATCTTTTCTGTAAGGAGTCTTGATTTCGGGTTAAGGTTGATTTCGAAAAAACATTATCTGAGCATAATTTACATTTCAAAGATTTATGCTCTAATAATCAAGAAGTAATTGCACCAGATAACCGGAGGAAATTGTGCACTCATTGATTTCTCAATGCCACTACTACACTCATTAACATTTTAGGTATTTCTTCAGCTAAAACAAAATAATAATGCATACGCACCCCGCACCGCACCCCCCCCTGATATTTTGTTAAGCTAGTGGGCAATAGCTAGATGCTGTTGAAGTCGCTTGCAGGTCTCCCTTGCTCTTCGAATTGGAAAAATCTTGTCTTCTAGCTGAAGGTCCAATGAACCATAAAAAGTTATTGATCAAAAAGTCTTCGGCTCCTGTAAGAAAGAAAAATATAATTTTTTGGAGTAAGACACCAATGTGAATAGTCTTAAATGCTGATCAACGTAAGAAGCCTTGAAGGCACATCGCATTACTTACTTGATCAACATGGCTTCGAAATAATCAAGAATTAATGTATCCCTTGGATTGACTGGATACCCCAAGGAACTTTCAGTGATATACTACTACACTCGATAAGCATGGGGTTATGCTTCCTTTGTCTGCACTG
This sequence comes from Populus ilicifolia, assembly GCA_015708895.1. NCBI lineage: Eukaryota > Viridiplantae > Streptophyta > Magnoliopsida > Malpighiales > Salicaceae > Populus > Populus ilicifolia. The sequence goes on along the minus strand of SRLM01000246.1, from coordinate 316,579 downwards.
GTTGGCAGCAATATTAACATGATCCTAATGGCAGCATCAATCACCATCTGTAGGACTTTATGTTGAACGGACCATCGCCTCCACCCCCAAAAGTGCGTTCTTTCACTGGCTACTGGGTCTAAACTATACAGTTAATCGGATTATATTTACAAGCATCAACAATAATCCAGTCCCATCATAGGAGAGTGGATACCATCTATTTTATTTTGGTTGCAAAGCCTGGGGAAGCGAGGAGTAGTTTCCTAGGGGAAGGATGAATATGCTGAGATAAAATGAAATTACAAGACATGCCTTGATGATAAATTTACAAGACATAAATCACCGACCGATGAATGCAATAATTAAATAATTTAATAGCTTAACTCGTTACTTTTCATCACCAATTTAAATTTTATAAATATTTAAATTATTAAAAATTTATATAATTATTAATTTTAATACTCGTGAAATTAGTCGAGATATATATAAATTATACAGAATACTTATATTAATCAAGAAAATATATTGTAATGGTCTCTAAAATTAAGCTTTTTAATTTTTGAAATAAACAATATTTTCTTAATGCAAAATGAACGAAGTTAATTACCAAGTGTAAGTTATGAATGAATTCAACTTCAAATTAATATGGATACATGGAATCCAATAATTGGCATGGTAGTTAAGGATTTCACTTATAGATATAAATTTTGTTATAATAGAAAGGCAGTAAGAATAAAGATAATACATAAACTTCTAATTCGCTATATGCACGCCCATGGATTTAATTACTAGAGGCTAATTAATCGTAACATGCCCTTGTGTCGTGTTCAACGTTGGCAATCCAGTAGACCTTAACAAACCAGACACAGGGCATTTGCTATGCAAGCATAAATGTGTAATACAATTGACATAAAACTTTAGCAGGAACAGGGTCCAAGGCAACAGGATAAGGGCTATGGCAACAGGATAAGGGCTATGTCATTTGCTTGCCCCTCCCCTCCTCAAGACTGTTTCAGTTTCAGTGCTTCTGTCAGATCACGAAGCAAACAAAACGGAAAGAGACACTTCGGCCGCTGACGACCATTGGGTTTCTGATGGGGCCCAACCCATAATAGGCCCCCAATAACTTGTATCTAAACAGGGATAAGGCCTGTTCAGCATCCAGTAATTATCCTAAAGGACAACCACAGCTTGTCGTCACCCTATGGGCACCCTTGTGGCCCAAATGCACGGACAGCACTGCCCTTGCCCCGATACAGACTTTATGCTCCAACTAGACTCTTGTCCCGTGCTGTGTCGCGGGGGCGAATCAAAATTATATAATTAATGTTGTTATTTTATTTACACGCAATAGAATACTTGAAATGATAATTAAAAAAAATGGTGACTTGTTCATCACAGAAAGTAAACAACATGGTAATTTCGTTTAAAAATGATTGTCATTTTCGTATTTTCTAGCTTATAACAAAGAATTGTCAAGAAATTAAATCAGAAAAACAAATTGAGGGAGTTAAATGAAAAGATAATTATTGACCAGGTTAATACACAAACTTTACAACCTGGATAATGAATATAATTATAATAAGTTAGCCTGGCTAAATAATTTGACTTTTTTTCTTCCCTTGTCGCCTTCCCGGTTCCCGATTGCACCTTTATGGACTACAAATCAGATTAAATCTAGATGTACATAAAAAAATCATAAAAGAATCTAAAACATATATATATATATATAATGTATGCATGTGTGCATATATATGTATGTATGTATGAATCTTAGTCAACTTTACTTAACAATTAAAATTGTTATCCAAGTCAAAACATAATTCCAATTAGGCAATGTATGCATGTGTGCATATATATGTATGTATGTATGAATCTTAGTCAACTTTACTTAACAATTAAAATTGTTATCCAAGTCAAAACATAATTCCAATTAGGCATAACTTTTTTGAGTTAAGTGAAAAAAAAAATGATGAAATTGCATTTTTTTATTTTAAGTTAAATAAAAAAGAATAGATAATAATAAAAGATTAAATTGTATTTTTTAAAAATTAAAAATAACAGGGGGGAACGCATTAACAAAACCCCTAAATGTTATGTAATAACATGTCAAATCAGTCTAATGGTTTTTTTAATTAAATTTGTGTTTCACCTAAATAAAGAATAACAAGAATTGAAGAAAAAAAGCCTAGGTGCGCGGGCTAAACGGTCCAATGCATTTAGGGTTATTAAAAAACAGAGTTTAGGACCAAGCACGTGGGCCTTCTATTTTTTAAAATAAAAACTAATCAGGTGACACATTATCCACTGAAACAGATGACATGTTGCATGTCCACTCAAAATTCAGTCATCACGCTGCAATGGCTGACAAATCAAGACAAAAGTATTTTTGCCTATAAAAACCCCTTTTGCATCAAAAAAATAAATAACCAGTATATATACATATCAAATGCCAACCCCATGCATAAATTTGGGAGGTAGGCCAAAGCTTGAGGCATATCTAAGAGCGCATCGCAACTTATTTAATGCTTGTGTGGTTCTAAAGTTGAACTTTGAATTCACTAGTTTTGGCGGTCATTTTCTATTATTTTGTAGGTTAGTTGATTATAACACTATAGCCCTAAGGAGGTAAACAGTTGCTTTCATGAACTCCAGGTCAGATATAACTTTGGTAGACAAACGTGCTTTTCAGTCCCTCACGGCACTTCCAACCAAAAGAGAGAGAGAGAGAGCACCCATTATTGCTGCAGCCATTAATGAAACACAGGAGCAATTGCGCAAAGGCCACAACCAACAGGACAAGTCGCCGTCGTAACATCGATAGCACATCCATAATTTTCCAATTACAGCTCCATGTGACCTCAAATTCTACAGCTCATATTCAAACCACCATCCCATAATTTGACACTTACAACTCCATGTGACCTTAAATTCTAATTTCTTCAAAAATATCTCATATAATATTTATAAAACTGTAATACCATATCAAACAATCATATTAATTAAAAATCATATTATTAAATAATTTTAAAAATATAATTTATATTCTTCTTCCAAAACTTAAAATCTCAAGAAATTTCACTCTCAACCCACCCTAAAAGATAAAACTCGTCACTAAAAGATAAAACTCGTCACTAAAAGATATAACTCAACTCATCATGTTTTAAATTTACTCATCTAAAATCACACTAAATCAGGTTTTATAAATCTTAAAATCACTAAATAATTATTAATTTTTAAACTTATAAAATTAATTAAAATACATTCAAACTAACCCAAACACCCCTATTAATTTTAAAAAAACAACACCCCTATNAATTTTTAAACTTATAAAATTAATTAAAATACATTCAAACTAACCCAAACACCCCTATTAATTTTAAAAAAAACAACACCCCTATTAATTTAAAAAATAAAATAAAATAAAATAAAATTTACGGGAGGGTATGAAGGGTAGTTTTGGGTTTTCACTGGCCACATCTTTTCTTGGGGTAACCCTTGAATCTAAGAAACCAAGGTCACCTAAAACCCAAATTAGTGGGGCTAGAAAAGCGATAAATCAACGAAAAGAACAATTAGAAGACATTATTACCTGGAAGGATTCCCAGCCCAAGGAATCAAAAGAAAACATGGAAAGCCACACCCATTACATAATGACATCCAAAAAAAGGGAGCATCGAATAAAATAATGCAAATTTCATATTTCATGCATTTCCCTATATATACAATATAGCATAATCTCCGTCCTCCACTAAGTAGCTAAAAAACTAATTTTATTGGCCTACCCCAAGTAACTATCTTCACCTAATCACGATGCTTAGTTCCTAAGCAAAACGATTAATCCATCCAAATCAAAAAGATTATGAAAACTCTTTCCGGGAAAACTACCGAACAATTCCTCGCCGAGAAAATGACTTGGTGCCGGCAAGTATACATACTTTCCAGCCAAAAATATCACCAATCAATGACAACCAAAAAAAGAGAGCTACTTTAAAAATAGTTTCCATCGAAAGGGGACATCATACCGATATATTCTACCCATAAAAAATTAAACATATTTATCTCCAAACCTTTTTTTTTATAAAAAAAAAGAAGAAGAAGAGAAAGAAAGAAATTATAATTATAATAATTTCTTTTCTTCTTTTTTTTTTCTCGGGAACTTACACATTTGGACTCCAAAGATTCCATAATCGAGAATTTAGTAACCCTAGCACATCCGGTAATACCTTCCTTGCCAAACCCTTGTGGTGGCTACACACCGCGACCCGATTAGCCGCCGCTGCAGTCTCCGCTACCACCACCTCCTCAGGCACTTCATCATAAAGCTTGACACACTCTTCCATTTCCTCCCTCTCAGCCACTTTCTCAGGGGATAAGCCATTATCCGGACAACCAACATTGACATTAACAACATCAGCGACAGAACAAGAAGATGAAGATTCATGGGATGTAGTATTACTGGTCTCCGGAACCGGTAACATTTCGGGCTGACCCGGAACATCAAGAACTGATTTTTCACCAACCCGACGACCCACTTTGTCTCTTCTTTTACCTCTTGTATGTTTCCTTGACATTTCACCACTGGTCAAGTGTTCTTCAAAGGCTTCAATAACTTGATGAATGAGCTCACGGTTAGGAGAAGAGTCCCACCTGAACCAGTAGCTTATATAGCAGTCAAAGCAATCACAATCAAAGACTGGAGCTCTATGATTACCTCTCTGGCTATTATTGTTGTTTTGTGGTTTCTTGAAGGATTTTTTCTTGGAATCTTGATGGGATGGAGATGGGTTATTCGTGGTGGTGGTTTTCAAGGACCTAGTAATCATATAAGCAAGAACTTCACGGTCTTCAAGTGAAAGAACAGAAGCTAGAGCAAGAATGGCAGCAGGTAAGAGCTTTAACACAGAAAGAACATCTCTATCTCCATTACCACCAACAGACGAAGAAGAAGATGATGATGATGACGGAGAAGGGTAAACTTTACCTTTGTTCTTAATCTTCATTTTTCTTTTCTTGGTCTCTTTTGGAATTTGGTTTGATTTTTTTCTCTCTTTCTAGGTGGAGTGACTGGTGGGTACAGGTGATTTTTTTATTTTTTTTTTCTGGTGATATTTGGTGAGCGGGGGGGAGAGAGAGAGTAGGGTTTGTGTTGTTTTGACTTGAAAACCAAGGAAGAGAAAGGTACCGCGTCTGGGATTATTAGAAGAGCAGGAGATTTATTTTTCCAGGCTATTTATGCTATCCTGCTCTCTTGGTACAGTGTATTTTAATTAAACGCTCCATTGTGGGCGCGTGTTTTCCACGCTGTCGAAGGGCATCAAAGGGTAAGTTTATGGAAGGAGTTAAATCCAAAATATTATTTATGCTATCCATTAACCAGTAATTATCTCGATTGATATTCTATCTGTTAATTTTGGGTCCCTCCGTCAGGACAATCCTTAATGAACATTAATATGGAACATGTGCACAATAATAAGATGCGATAAAGGCAAATATTTTTTATTTTTATTTTTTACATTTATTCCTTGTCATTGCAGTTAAATATTTATTTTTTATTAATATGGAACATTTTCCACTCAATTAATGCAACCACGCATTTAGAATATTTTACGGAATTTCTTTTTTGTGGTGACACTATATTTTTTTTAAATTTTTTTTATATCAATATCAAGAATGAATTGATATATTCATTATCCTCGCTTGTCTCTTTTAACTTAACACCGAGTAAAGTGTGGGCTGTATATTCATGGGGGAGGAAATGGCATTTCTATCCCTGGGGGAAGCAATGATTCGGCACGGCCACTATTTATCAGAGATGATGGACCACACACTGTCTTATGATGCGAGTGGTGGAAGCAGTTTGGCCATCACCTCATAGCCTGACAGAGCTGGCCGTGCTGGTACGGCTTTTGATGTTTTTAATTTTCGTTCTAAGGGTTAATATAGTCTTTTTGCATCTGGAATTTCGGCGAGGACAACCGCCCAAGAGCATAGAAAACGGCATAAAAATTTACTTGGGTGTTTGATATCACTGTAGTTTTCACGGTTTATATATATATATATATATATCTGTCTCTTATACACATCTAGATGTGTATAAGAGACAGCTCTTCCATTTCCTCCCTCTCAGCCACTTTCTCAGGGGATAAGCCATTATCCGGACAACCAACATTGACATTAACAACATCAGCGACAGAACAAGAAGATGAAGATTCATGGGATGTAGTATTACTGGTCTCCGGAACCGGTAACATTTCGGGCTGACCCGGAACATCAAGAACTGATTTTTCACCAACCCGACGACNTATATACACAGCAGTGTAGTAGCAGGTAATGTAAAAGGTATATTTAATAAAATTATATCTCCTTTTTCTGTCCCTTGTTTTTGACCTATATTGAGGAGGGAAGGCTAGTTTTACCTTTTCCTCGTTTTACGTTGAAAAGCAATACCCACCCACCCCCGATTACTGTTAATTCTGCAGTGCAGGCTGAAATTCTCAGTCGCTGCTTCGTAATGTGCGCTGTAACTTTTTTTAAAAAATAAGCACAGTAAATTAAAAAATTAAAAAAAAATGTTATGTTGAAATAAATTTAATGAATTATTATCACTAAATTTTATCTTCAGATAATAAAACAATTAAATTTATCCAAGTCTCCAAGCATCCTTTAACATTTTCATCGCTTTCTTTGTATTGAAAATCATGGTGGTTAAATATTTGCTTACCTAAATTTTAAATCTTTGCACAGTAATTTTTTATGATACTGTAAAAGAGGACGTGATGATTTAAGTAGGAGCAAAACTAAATTTAGTCGTGCTGTTAATAAATTTTAATTATTCATTAAATAATGTAAATGTAAATATATAGATGAATTATATTTATATATTTTAAAATTATTTGAATATTATATTATTGAATTATTTATTTATTTATTTTGCACGTATCTGTCTTATTCTTGTAAGAGCAGCATGAGCGATGCAGTCAGAGAATTAGCTCAATGATGGAAAGAGGGGGGCCCGTTCATAGAGGGGGAGATACCTAATTATATCCCTATGAGCTGGGAAATCAGCTCATGTTTTTATTTTATTTGTTTATTTATTTATTCGAGAAATAATGAATGCGTAACGAAAAAACCATAAAATTATGACGAAGCTCTTTTTTTTAAAAAAAAAAGTAATATAATTATTTCATCGTGATAGTAAAACATAAAAATACCGAAACATTCTTCAATTTTAATTTTAAAAATTTTACTTTTAAAAATAATAAAGTTAAAAAGATATATATAAACTAATTCATCCCCCGTCAATTTAATTTTAATAATGTTCAAATAAATCTTTTAAAAAAAACAATATTACCCATAATAACAAGCTTTGTTGGCTTTTCTTGGAATGTCAAAATCATGGGATCAATAATCACCTCTTAAGATATACAAGTATGGCAAAAAAAAAAGGGAAAATTAAAAAAGAAATGTTTTTAAATTTAGATGAAAATATTCATATTATTTTTGATAAATTTATAATGTATATATTAAGAAAATAAATCCATGAAACAGGTATTGATGGTTACTCGGGGACCTGGAGTGCTCTTAAATGTTTCGCTAGAAAAACCTTAGACAAGTAGATAATGAGCAAGTATATCTAATGTCTTACCTCAAGCAACTTATCGAACAAGTTAGCAAAAACCAAGATTCGTCCTTCACGAAGCCAGGGACAATGTACAAGAAATAAAAATGTAATATGGAAAAGGTCCATTATCGTTCAAGAAAAGAAAGGGTCGATCCAGCATTTTGACGTGGGAAATAAAAATGTATCGAATTATAGGAATCCTTATAAACTGCTGGTTTTTGCTTATTTTCTCTAATCGGGGTGGGGGAGCAAGAAAACTTTACAGGAATCCTTCTTTCATCTTCCATTTTCTTGGCATAAAGCCCTCACGACCTCGTCTTTCCCATAATCATCACATGCTTAATCGAGTAGCAGTTAAAGTCCCTATCAATCATGTGGGAACTTGCCTTTCAAGTTCAATGCCACAATGGCCCTTAGGCTGCCTGTTTTTGTTGAAAAGAGGCAGTATGGAAAAAGCGAAAGCTGTTGCCAACAAAGGCTTGAATTTATCAGCCCAGGTCCCAAGGACCATTTTCCTAATAGTGGGATATTCAGTTGCATCCTTGAAAGAGATGGGATCGCCCAACTTGGTTATTGCAGGGGTCGGACACCTGCCAATTCAGAATGGCCTTTACTTATTTCGAGAGCACAGCAGCCAAGACATTTGCCCACAATGGCTCGATGGATGCTTCCAACACCCACCAGAAATTTGCAGTGCTCAAGAATCTAGGAATTCGAAGTGTAAGATTATAACTGGTGCCCAGAACAGGGAAAATTAAGATTCATATTCCCACTAATGTCTCTTTAACCTCTCAACAATCAAAGAATTATGGAATATCGTTGAGTGGGGGATTTAAATCATGATTTTCAAGCAAAGCTATCTAGGAATCCTATAAAAAAAGGCTAATTGGTGTTCAGAATAAGATAAAACAAGCGATACAATATCATCAAGATATGGCTACTGTAATTGGCTTTTATCATGCGTGTACATATGTACGCTTTGAACACGCCATGTTAAACAACTGCTACGGTACACTTTACCAACACCCCCGAGGCTTGGTTTAACGATTTAAGTTCATATGCATACATATATATTGCTATATTTTGCCTATTCTAGAATATAGGTGGTATATAAATAGCTTGCCGGGCCTCTTGAAGCAAAAGAGGAATTCATCAATTTAGCAAGCATCAAGAATAAACACAACAGTCAAGATTTGCAATGTTCAAATCCAAGAGGTTATAGCAGAAGTAAAAGTCTAGTTGCTGGTAAAAACATGTCCTTCTCCAACAAAAAAACCTTGCACAAGTAAAAGAACTGCTCCAAGTGTTACGATAAACAAACAGAAATGAGCTAAGCTGCTTTCTTATATGCAGATGATTTGGGTTTGCTTGCAGCTGCAGAACGCTTGTCCTCTGCCATCTTTGATTCATTTTCATCCCTCTCCCTGAAATACATCTCGAAAGCCCGTGGAAGGAATTTCGGAATCAAAAAGATAAATAGATTGATTGAGAAATATGCTAGATTGGCTACTGCTAGACTCCTCCCAAACCAATACCACGCAATGTCCTGAATCAGCCACATGAATTGTGTTAAGCGCCAATCGACTCTCATCCAAGTTAAAAACTATATTATGAAAAGAAATTAAGAACTATTCACCTTAACTTGAGCATTTGCTGGTAGAGTTTTGTTAAGCCACACATCATTAATCCAATCAATGACGACAAAGATCCTCCTGACCGTATAAAGCAAGGGTACCAATGCCCTCACAGGTGGTGAAAACAACGACAGACCGCTTATTATGTTCTCAGTAAGGATCTGAAATGAGAGCAAGAACAAATGGGGTGTTGCTGACCGGACTGCATGGTCATCACCCCTTGCAAACCCACCCAACACATAGGCTAGAGGCAAGAAAAGCGCTATGGTAGTTCCCAAAATGACGTAGAACCTAAAAAATCTGCTTCCTTGGAAAATTTCCGATGAGGTTCTGCCATAAGAAGGGAAGGCAAAACGCGAGAGTGCTAAAAGATAAGCAGAGGTAAAGGCTGGGAAGACTAGATCAAGTAGTGGGACAAGGCCACTAACTGAGAAAACCATGATAAAAGCTACCAGTTGAAGTTCTATAGCACGCAATGATCCCATTACTCCTCCAACCACAGAATTCTGCTGTAGCTGTTGTTTAAGCGGAACCTCTTGCTGAGGTTTCATTGCTGAAGTGGTGGTTCCATCAGGCTCACGTGGTGGAGTCACAGCGAGAGAGACACCCGACATTCCTCCTTCAGCTTGGTATAAATTTCTCTGTATTGTAAGTTTGCTAACTCAGAATAAGAACAGGGCACGTAAAGAAACGAAGCAGTGAACATGTTAGAATGAAATGTCGATGAACAATCAGATAAAAAATGGTTATCCGTACAGAAATCAATTAAAATTAAAGAGGCTGACCCTGGGATTTATTAAATAGGAAAACGACTATTAATATATGATCAGCAACCTAAGCTACAATTGGAGAATTATCCAACCTAAAAGGTTAAGATAAGTACTAAAACAGGCTAAAAAAACATTAACATTACGGACATGCAAAGCAACACACGAAGATCAAAAGTTAATATTCATCTGATAAAGATAGCACTAAGGTTTTACACTCTGAAGAAACAAAATGAAACCACGGAAATGATACAGTACTTGCAAAAGAATCTTGAAACAAAGGGATTGCTCGTTCGAAACCAAGAACATAGAAAGAGAGATCTTACCTATAGATACAAATGAAAGAATAATTCAAGAGTATGGTCACCGAATAGAAAGGATCATAGATGAGGAGTGGAGTAAAGTGGATATGATTGTGTTATTAAAAATGTAAAGCAGCGCTGACTATGCTGCATGTGTAATTGCCATAGCGTGCCAGGTGGCTGCTCTTGAACGTGGGATACCGTTAGCCTTGCACTTGTCAATGAACTATTTTTAGGGTAGATCCGAATTGCAGTTGCAGGGCTGGCTCAGGACTGTGCTCCTCAAGTAGATCTCAACACAGGCCGTCTATTCATCCGGAAGGGGACATTATTTGGGATATAAAGTGGTAAATTTAGTCGCAATTTGTTTTCATGGTTGAAACGTTCTGTGATTTTTTTAAAATAAATGAATAAATATTATTTTTTTATATTTTTAAATTATTTTGATATTTTAATATTAAAAATACTTTTATATATTTTTAAATAGAAAATATTTTAAATAACTGAAGTTGACGTTCATTTCACATTTTATTTCATGCACGGGTAGTTGATGAGTCCTTTATAATAGTATTTGAAATCTCAATTAAATTATATTTTTTAAAAAAAAATTATGTTTATATTAAAAATAATTTTTTTAAAAAATATATTATTTTAATACATTTACATTAAAAAAAAAACCATTACCATACTTCTAAATAACATATATATATATATATATATATATATATTTGTGTGTGTGTATTTCCCCGTTCTCCATGTTCCAGCAGCCACTACCCCCTTTACATGACTAGCATAGTATTTCCTGGAAAGTATCTTTGAAGTGCTGTCGGTAGAAATTGATCGAATCCATTAAACCTTTTGGGTAGACGCCAAATAAGCTAAGCTTGTTTCACACAAGAAATAATTGAACTATGAGCATGGACCGTTAAACCTCTCTAATGTCGGTGAACTTAAACATTTGATTTTACAAGATTAATAAAATGTTTGAAAGGGAGCAGCACTGGATGTAATTAGAAAATGAGTTTTTTTATGAATTTTTAAAAATTTATTTCAATTAATAAATAGCTTTCTAATCATGTTTCACTTAGATAGATGTAATATAAAATAAATTTAATTTAAATAAATATCTTTACATATAAATTTAGAATTTAGTTTTTAAATTAAAAAATTGAGACTTCATTTCTCATATATAAATACATCAAGAATATCATTTCTCTTAATGGTATGTTTACATGAAAAAATATTAATATAATTTCTCGGTCATTTATGCATATTCCTGTACCAAGATTTCATAAATCCATCAAAATATATATTAGGATCACATTAATAAATATTCTTTTCATATAAATACATATTTAATATACAATGTAAAATAACTATAATGAGATATTATAATTCAATTTAAAATACATATTTATGATATAATATGATTTTATTTTCATAGTATTAATTAATTTATACTAAATAAAATGAATCGGATTATGACATATTAATGTAATACCACATGCTTGTAACTAGATGTTCAAAGCATCAATTAATTTATACTAAATAAAATAAACTAGATTATGATATATTGATACAATACCACATGCTTGTAACTAGATGATGAATTTAAATAAAATAAACTTTAAATATATTTTCAAAATAAACTCAATAAAAACACTTTGAGCTTCGGCTTGGTATCTTAAGTTTAAAGTACACGAAGAAATCAAGGAAAGGAAGCTCAGTCATTATAGCTCAAGCCCAACTCTCTAGCAGGCATAGGCTTGGTCAAAAAACCCGAGCCCACGATAGGTGTGTTGTATTTAAGGCCAATACCTTTGGTGGTGGTAAGCACCCCATTATTTTTGTGGGCTTGAACTTTCATGTCCAAGTCCAATGTGCTTGGGTACGGGCAATATATTTGGATTTATTTATCATTTCTAGTTGGACAATGTATAATAATCTTTAAAGATTTTTTCAATATCTCATATGAGTCCTTTTATATTTTATATTGATCCAATAAATATTATTATAAATAAAATATAATTTAAAATATCATAAATTAAAGTGAAAATATATTTCAATCTCTACTTTCTATAAAATATTCATGAACAATAAATACATTATAAATTTTTTAAGTTAAAGGTTTACTATCTTCTTTTTTTGTTGTATATATATTTTTTCAGACCATCTCTTTCTCTATAATGTTATTGTATTTTTTATTTAAATACTATAAAATCACCAACTCCACCAAAATTTTTTTTTAATGATATTAGCTATAAATTACTTTAATCTATTAATTACAAGCTATCAATTACCTTAATTAAAAAAATAAATAAGGTTATTAGAAGAATCAATTGATTAACCTATTATTCAATTCACGAATTATATTCCTAGAACACTTAAATTTTTTTAGACAACATAACTAGTAATTTTGTGGTTTTAACTCAAGATCTTTACATAGAAATAGCCTAAATGCAACTATTAAATGATGTTTAAAGTGGACTGCTTCTAGCTTACAATGTACAAATATCACCATGATTTAATTCTCATGACTAGCAAATCAAGTTCGATATAGAAGATATTAAACAGATTTTTCTAAAATAAACGAACCCTTTCTTGCTTATTATACATTTTCAGGTCTTTTATATCTTATAGTTTCTTAACTCTGTTTTTTTCATTGGAAGCAAGTGCACATAGTGCTGTGTTTTTTAATTCTTGATTGGTTTTTGTAATATATATATATATATATGGCGGAACATAGGATTACCATTCAAGATTTGTCTTTCTTTCTTGGGATATTGACATGGTGTGTGTGTGTGTAGGTGTTTATAACGTGCACGCGTTCTTTTATTCCCAGTTTCTAGAACCACACTGACTCCATGCTTTGCACGTTGTGCTTGATGTCTCGATAATGATAAAGTTAGATTACTGAACTTTTTAAGTTTTTTGTCACCTGCAATTCTAGGGTTGAGCATGAACAGACGCAAAGAGATTGTTCAAGAGATTACCAAACATATTAATTTATAGATTAAAATTGTATATATTTTCTCATTTTTATTATAAATTATTTAAAAGTCATAATTCCAAAGTTAGATATATCAAATCAGATCATGTAGCGAGTAGAAAACCATCAATCGATCCGCACCCAACCGAGGTGGGAGCTTCTTTGTTTTTGTCCGTCAACCAGAATACAAAACGCGATCTATTTTATGGCTGGTGTCTAAATCCTACCATTCAATGGGGTCCCTGTGCATCCATGTCTCCTCGTGTCCCATATTGCTGACAGCCCAGGAGGACGCTGGCCACCTTTCCCGCATTATAATTACGTTTACAAACGTTGTTTAAACGCCCGTACGTGCGATTCAGTTCATTAACCACCGTAAGTTCTAATGTTCCTCGCTAACCATGCGTGGAAGAAGAAGCATTCAGAGAGGAATAAAAGTTCAGATTCATAATTTTTTATCCTTTTTTATTTTTTCAAGAAAATCCAATTACATGTTTGATGCATATGCGTTATTTTTTTGCTTCTTCTCTCTTTGCACGTGCCATTAACCAATACGAGCAACAAGCCCACCTCTTTCAGTCAGCTTCTTAACCAATACCAGCAACAAGCCCACCTCCAGAGCATTAAACTCCTCCTCTCCATCAGATAACAAACTGACTCACCCTTCTCTTTACCCCCCCTCACTCTAAGACTAACCTCAACCACCACCATGAGCAACGTCCTCTCTCAAACACTCAACAGTAGGAGCAGCGACGGGTTCTCCCTCACAACAACAACTCTCTGTGTTCCTCTCGGCCAAAACAACTCCACTAGCTTCGGCCACCAGCTCCTCAACATCATAGAAACCTCTTCCAGTAGCAAATCCAACAATAATAGCTCCAGCAGCATCGTCACCGTGAGTACCACCACTAATGACTTCTCATCTCTTATTTAAGCCACCCACGACTCTATCTCTCCAGCGACCAATACTTTCTTTCTTCTCCACGTTATCCATATGTAAAAGAGAAGAAGAAAGTGTTAAAAGAAAATCAAGCACAGAATAGGCAGTTAGCTTAGTAAAATACAGTAATTGAATCTTTAATTATTTGTTTCTTTATTCATAAATAATTAGGCTTGATGATAGGCAATAGGCAATAGTATAGGATCTTATGATAAACCACAGTATGAGTTGTAAACTTTGCTTATTTTAAAATACAATAATAAAAATATCACTCTTCAGAAACGGATTGTTTCGTGTTAATGATTTATTTGTTTGCAGGTGACGGTGACTTTCACCACTAACTTAAGAGCGAAGATTAGAAAAAGATAAACCCGATTCACGTTCTTTTTTTTGTCTTCAATGGCGACGATTCGTGAACCCACATGCCGTCCCTATCTCTCTGCTTTCCAAATTCTTATAGCACTGCTTTCTTGATTACAATAACCCCTCCAATTAATTTCTAATCCTTGAAATGTGGATTTATAATCTCAAATTATTTTTGTGGATAAATTATTAAAAATTGTGAAATTTTAAGACAAAATATTTATTATTGTTTATAATCTTGGACTGTTTAAACATTATTAACTTAGTTTGGTATATGTTTTTTTATCACCACAATCGTATTGTTTTTTAATCTTTTAGTACTGGTTTTTTTTTTGACGTAGTCAAACAAGAGGAGTATTTTCATGATTTTTGGATTTGTTTATTAATATCTTACTTGTCAAAAAAAAAAACTATCAGAATTTTCTATATAAAATAAAACTAGAAAACTTTACTGAAATAAACTAAAAAAACTATTTCCTTTCAATAAAAAAAATAAATTAGAAAAGCATTGTAATACAACATAATTTTATAATAGAATAATAAAGATAATAATTTTAAAAGCTTATATCACAATCACATAATTTTATAATTATTTTTAAATATTATAATTTATAGTTTTCAGATCAGAATAAAAATCAAAAGCAATAACTTTCCCAAACACACATGCCGGGGAGTTGCCGCCTTTCCATCTAATCGCTCAGTTGGTGGAGAAACTTTAGGTAATCTCCATGGATAAAGAGCCGTTGAGGAAATTAACGTCAGCGACAACAAAGTAGAAAAAAACTAACAGATAATCCCACGTCATTTTTTGACCGTTGCTTTGAATGCCCAAACCTCAGTTTCATGACCACAATCGTAAGTAACGCCGGGCAGAAGCCGCACACGCACGTGCTCCCTTACGGACACATAACAAATTTGAGCACCCTCATTGGACAGCCAAAACAAATGGTCCCCACTTTGCTGACTTGGCGAGATCCGGTTGCTCTTCTTGGACACATCAGCATCCACCTACCACCCTATCCTAAAACATGCCAGCTTATCGCCACCAACAACTGCCTCTAGTAGAGCATCGAATAGATTTATACTGATGGAGAAACCACAATGCAGCCCTCCAATTACACTGTGATTTCATGTGAGTTTCTTACTTTCAAAATTAAGCAATTGCATCCTCAATGAATTACATATGCTTATGTACATGTAAATAAAAAACCAAAAATCAAATGCTAATAACAAGTAGTGGTAAACAAATAAATTCACATGTATTTAAGTAATTTATCAGGAATTAGATATATATAAAAAAATCATCTAATAAACATATTTAATTTGTTTCACTTGAAATTATATTACGATTTTTCCTAGTAATTGATAAGTTAAAATAATTGTATTTGAATCTTAGAACTTCGGAAGCTGAAGTGGAAACACTTTCTATTGTTAAGGGACTGCTTTGTAGTTTTCCCAAACAAATATAGTATAATATTTCTGTCTCAGGTTTGGCCGTAATGGTCCACCGGCTTAACGCCAACTCCTCTGTCTCTACTTCCCTCTTCCCTCTTCCCTCTGCAGCTCTCGTCTTCAAAGAAGAAGGTAAAGGAGAAAGAAAAGAAAAATCAAGAATTCTCAGCTCTTGATTTAAAGAAAATAAAAAACAGAAATTCGATAAAATGGGGAAGTTGTTGTGCGATTCAACAACAACTGTCGCCGAAACGACGTTTCAAACACCAGTATCACCGATTGTTCACTGGAGGGACGATCCAAAAGTCACTGTAGATCATTCTGAACAGGCCCTAAGCATCTCCGAACTAACCACGTGGGAGAACGTGATTGGCTTGGAAGACCAGCAAAGACGCCACTTACAGAGGCTCCAATCCAAAGGCGTGCTATGGAAGCATCCCAAGAACGACGAGTCGTATCCCGTGGTGGTATTCAAGCTGTCGCACGGGGGAGACGTGTCGGCAGACGGGAACTGCCTGTTCACCGCGTCACGGAGGGCGATGATGGCGAGTGAGATGGACGCGCGGGAGTTGAGGAGGAGGACGGCGAGGAGGTTTGTAGAGGACTTTGGATCTGTGAGTGCGGGAGAAAGGGAGGCGATAAATAACGCTATAAAGCATATGTATTCGCCGGATCTGAAGAACGGGTGGGGGATCCATGTCGTTCAAGAGGTTAAGCTCTTAGCCAAAAAAGAAGATCGTGTCGCGTTGGATTCTGCTATCGATGAGCTTGTTCTCTTAGGGATGCAAAGGTAATTATTTCATTGTTTCTTTCTCCTTTTTTTTTTTTAATGTTTTTGTGTTATCTATTTATTGGATCTGTTTTTGTTATTTTCTTTATGTTCAAGAAATGAAAAAAGAAGGTTCTTTTATCTTGTTTTTAGTTAAAGATATGCGTTTGTAATTCTGAAGTTTTATGTTATGTTGTTTTCTTGAAAGAAATGGAGGGTGTTATTTAATGGAGGATTTTGTTGCAGATGATTATTTCTAATTCTTTTTGTTTATTTTTGTGATTTTTGTCTTAACAAGCATAAAAATGTTAGGGTTTTTAGCTAATGTAAAACGAAAAAAATGAAGTATTAAGGGTTTTGCCAATGCATTTTACTAGATCTGTTTGTTTCTGATTCGTAATGGAAATTAGGGGTTTAAGTAATTTAAAATGAATAATCACTGTTTAGGTTCTAAATATGAAAAATGAATGTTTTTTTTTTTTTTGTAGTTTTCATTGATTATTGATTTTTGAAAAGCGAAGTGTGTTATTGTCATGAGGGTTATATTGCAGATGATTGTTGTTGTTTCTGCTTGCTTTTTTATTTGAATTTATATCGTGATTTGAAGAGAAATGGCAGCAGAGTCAATATACAAAGAGAGGTGTATGGCGGTGAATGATGGCCCGAGTTGGGCAAAATACATGTCGATCTCCGGTTCACATGATGATGAGTATGATATCATCACTTTGCAATATACTGAGGAAGGTTTGTTATACATTGATGGGAATAGAAAAGGTCATGCTGCAGCTTTTGGTGATGATATTGCAATAGAGTGTCTTGCAACAGAGTTCAAGCGTGAAATATATGTGGTAAGGACTATTTAAACTTGTTGCTCTCTCTCTCTCTCTCACACACACACACACACACTCTTTTGAATCAACATATCTATTTGATTGTTTATCCTGTTTTTGGTTTACATAATGCTGCAGAATATATGCAAGTATCATAATGTGTGCCATTGATTTAGATAGACTACATTTAGGTTGCAAGTCTGATATTTTGAAACCATTTATGTAGAATGTGTCATCATTGCAATAACCTCCTTGCATTAATCCATATGATAGAGTATGTACTATTTCACTGATATGTAGTTAGATACTACTGGATAGTCTGTTGGTTGGATAGCTATTGTATAATCCATGTGTGTTTGATGAGCAAGCTGCCAGAGACCATCGCATCGTTACTCCTTTTGGAGTTTTTCTGCTATTCCAATATCACCTTCCTGTCTGTGATGTCTTTTTATTTCTACTTTCTATTTTCGATGGATAAAAAGTTGTATGGCGAGTTGGTAACACACACACACATGCAAGTTGTACTACTGTTGTTTCCTGACTGTGTTTAGTCTCAATTGTAATGGGTTATTTTTTGTTCTGATTTAGCCCTCTTGTCTGATCAAACATTTTACAGGTGCAAGCACATGGATCCGATGGAATGGTTGACGAAGAAAATTGTGTCTTCTTTCTCCCACATCGACCTAGGAGTGAAATTTGTGAACCCCCCTTCTTTCTCTTCATGAAGGGAACAGGTAACGAAATTGCCATAATCTATTTGAATGTTCAGGAAAACTTAATTTTGTTATGGATATTCCATGAATATACGCCACACAAAAACAATATACGACCAAGATCAACTATTTTGTTGAATTTTAGCTACTTTAGTTATTGGCTATAGAATTAAATTTTCATTGGTATACAGGCTGGTGTGGTGCTGGAGCTGATCACTATGAGCCTTTGATTGCTCATCCATCTTCACTTCTTTCACAGGAGAAGGTTGCTGTAGTACTTGGAGGGCATTAGTCCTACTGTTTTGTGACTTAGGAGTAGCTGCATTCTTTATTCTCCATAGTGTTCGGCTTGCAATGTTGTTCTCCTGATTTTTTTTCCCGGATCATCAGGTGGCTTGCGCATGACACTCATTTTTTTAAAGATCATTTAGCATTGATCGTTTGACTCGCAGGTTCACCGCCCGCACTTGAGCAATCTCGTAGTACTCGTAGTTGGTTTTGTCGGCTTTTTATTTTTATTGTTGAGTTTTCAGAGGGGGATGGTTGTATGATCTGGTGCATTTCTGTCCAAAGCTGGAACAGTATCATTCTGTTTTATCGTAAACTGGGACGATTCTACTGAATGATAGAATCTGCAAGTGATTTTTTTTCCCGTCCCTTCTCTATGAGGACAGCTTTATTGTCTGAAAGCTCAGGTGATGGAAACGAAGTGAACAGTGTCTGAATTGGTTCTGCGTGGGACCAGCTCAACCATATTAGTACTGTTTTATTGCGTTAGCCAGAATCTTTCTCTACTGGCCCTCGCCTGCTGCCTTGCCTTCACAGAATGTAACGTGAATAAAACTCAAGCTCAGATATCACCCACGATTCTGCAAGATTTAGGTTCCGTTTGGGAATTTGAAACGGGTGTCTGTCAAAATTGTGAATTTTTTTTTAGAAATAATTAGTTTAATATATTGATAAATAAAAAAATATTTTAAAAAACAAGTATACATGATGCGACAGACACTGAATGGCTGTGATGTTGCGTGATGAAGCAAGACATTGGAAGAAAAACAATATAATTATAATTTCTCCAAGGTACTGCGATATTCACTGATTAATTTGTGATTGCAATAATCAGCCACACAAGGAGGTGCTGATTATTAGTCTAATCAATATAGGGGACACCTCTTCGAAGCACCACACTGATTCGAAGATTTGGTACATCACAGCAATAGTTGCTTTATCATGGGTTGAAAAGGTGGAAGAGTAGTTCCTTTAATTTCTTCCCTTGTAGCATATAAAGGCATCTCTTCGGAGCCCTCATGCTTTTGCTAAGTCTCCAGAAAATAAATTGTACTTGGAGATGAAAGCACAACTTTGGCACGTCATCCTTTCTTTTAAAGCTCTTCATAATCCCTCTTACCCCCTGCAGTCCTTGGGGAATCTAAGGAAATTTCCAGCTCGCAAAAGCAAGTGCATGCCTATTCATTCAGCCTAAAGGACTCTACAGGACTTTTAAAAGCCGAGTCAGGAATTAGTCTTGTACTGAGCTATTAAATAAATATATAAATATTTTTTTAAGATTAATTATTAATTTATATACATGAATTTTTAAAATAAAAAGTAAAATTTTAATTCAAATATAATATCTAAAATATTAAAAAATAAATTTAAAAACATATAAAAATAAAATACAAGAAAAAATAAACTCTATATTAAAGTTGTATCCTTTAATATTTTATAAAATATAATTCATTTATAATCGAATTTGAATCGATATTATACTAACCCTTCAACTAGGATAAAATAACAATTTTATATTAACTGAAAAATAAAGTAATTAAATTTTTCTCTCTCTCAATTTCTCTTTCCTCACTTGATTTTTTTCTAAATTAATGTCTTATAAGTTGAACTTTGTAAGTTTATAAAGTTATTCTGTTATTTTTTTTATTTTTTTCCCTTAGATTTTTTTTATATGTTTTTTCCTTACTTTCCTTTTTTTCCTTTTTCTATTTTGCTTCTACCTAGTCGGCAACATATAAAAGAAATGAAGAACTATTTTATTTTATTTTTTAATGAAAAATAACCATTTTATTTTTAATGAGTTGTTTTGTTTTTATTTGACAGTTTATTTTTTTTGTTCGCATTACCAAGCTTTGTTCATTTTAAAATTTTAACCAAATTTTATTCATTATATTTTAAAATTTCTCATAAAATTTTAGTTCAATTTGATGGTTGGATTGAAAATTACGCCCAACAACATATGTAAAACTAGCCAAATTGTTATTTTTCATCAAATTTATGAATTTCTCAAAAAAAATTAAAATTTTAACTCAAGTTAAAACATTATATTAGAAAACTTCATGTAAATTTTTTAAAAAATTAATAACTTAATCAATAATTAAAAATTATTTTTATATAAAATTAATTAAATTATTAATAAAATCTTGACCTAGGCTATAACCCATCCCCGCCCTTAGGATACCTCCGGCAATGATTATACCAAATAAAGTTTTATGTTTGTTCTTCATTCATCATAAATTTAAATTTTTTAGAGTTATTAAAAATTTATATAATTATTAATTTTAATATTTATAAAATTAATTAAATTATATATAAATTGATTCAAACAATCATATTAATTTAAAAAAAAAGTGACTAGCATTTGTATCCTCGGTGAAGGAAGGTTGTATCCACAGGGGGTCATTGTCATAGCCGACCATGACATATAAGACAACAACTTGGATGATAGCTCAAGGCTGCTCCCATTTAACAAAAAGAAAGAAAGTATAAATAGAATATGTCTGTTAATTATATTTTACAAAATAAATAGAAAAATCTCAAATACAAATGAAAATTGCTCAAGCCTTACTTGTTTTAAATAAATAAAAATGATAAAAAGTATTTTTAAAATATTTTAAAACAACTCAATTATAATTTTATCCAAGATAACTATTTACCTTACACAGGCTCCAATTATTGTCGCTGGTTACTTGACATAACCCCTCAAGGTTGACATCAATAAAAATCATAGCATCTAGCAAACCAGATCCACCATCCACGCGTGATTTGATTTGATCACCTCATGTGGTAGCTTCTCTTCATAAAGCCCTACTATTTCCTACAGAAGCAACTCGAAACTACTCAAGCTCTTAAACTTTTCCCTTTCCAAAATAGAAGTATATGAAGAACGGAATTGTTTCTGATGGCCTTCCTAATTAATATCTACTATTCTGTATATTGTAGCTAGCTAGGTTGGGATCATGAGCTAACAACTAATTCCAAGTATTCTACACTCTCAGCAATATCTTTTTTAGCAAGACATCCTGTGCAATTAAAAATTGTTGGCGAACTCGTACGACCAAATCAAAACTACAGAAAATCTTGTGTGTGGATGAGTCTCTCTCGCATCACAATTTAGGAGTGCACTACTCGATCCTATGTCCCAACAACGTGTGCTCTTTACAGTCGATATTGAAATTAATGTCAAGTAGGCCATAATAATTTAGGTTTCTCATCTATAAAATCAAAGCATGGCCATGATGATTAGTTTAGACACTAAAGCTGTATATTGTTCTGGGTTTTATGCTGGAATCTTGCTTTGCCTAGTAAAAGAGTTGCCGACCTAGAACTACTTTGACAATGACCTTTGCACCTATTTCACAAGTTCCTTTAGTGTCTCCATTCAACAAATGTGCTGCCATCTGCTTCAATTATAAGAGTAAAAGCATGGAAAACAAGAATAAAAAAGCTTAGAAAATAATAAATGTCCATTTCCACCACAGTTCTCTTCTGTCCAAAAGCCAAAAGGCAATTATCAGTTAGAAATCACATGCACTTCTTGAAAGAATATGCATAACATATTCAGGGGCAAGAAAATAAATCTAAAAGATTTAGAGGAGGAAAGATTCTGAGCAGCAAAGTAAGGATTAGATTTCACAGTAATTATAATAGTAAGCATTTTAGTGCAATAGTTAACTGAAAAAAGATAGGACGTTTGTACCTCTAAGCCCACAACACCATTATTAAAGAGATAATGAACCGGTATACCATTACCACATTGCTATATATGCTACATGCATGCATAGCTTGAACTTTTGGCCTAGTTCATAGTTATCCTATGCCAAATTGCCGCTAGGTCTGATTTCACAGACTGGATAGTTGAATCCAGCGAGTAGGGATCATCACAGTTTGCTGATGCTAAGCACGTATTAATTAAGACGTAGATGGAGTGTTCAAAACCATCAACAGCAATAGTGGAAAGCAATGGAGGCTATAAAACAAAAGCAACCAAACGAACGCATTCTCAACCTGCCATGCCTTTTCACAGAAGTAATTTCCTATTCCCTTAAACAACAAGAAAGTAGCCTCTCTATATGAGTCCTTGCCTCCACTGCTTCATTGTCTGTCTGTCAGATGTGAGTCCTCATCGATAATTAGCCTCTTCTAACTAAGTTCTCCACGACTTTCCAAAAAAAAGTTCTCTCTAAACTCGCTTATAGATTAACCCCACTAGTCTGCTTGCTAAACCTGTTTCAATAATGGATTCTATAAGAAAGGCTAAAAAGATTCAAGCTATGCACAGTTTCAAGAATCAGTTTTATTACAATCTCATGTTTCATTCTTTCCTTGCCTTGACATGTAGTTTGCTTTGTTCCTCTCCTCTTTGGTTTCCCTATCTGTGTTCATTCATGAAGCGTTTTCTGTTTCTATCTCTCCCAAATAAGCTTTCCTCCTACTGTGGCCCCAAGTGCTTGTTTATACTGGTAAATGTAATTGTTGTCTTTCTTGTTGGAGAATCAAGGCTTGTTGGGTCACAGTCATCTCCAGTAGGCGGAATTTATGATGACTACGTAGAGAGGAGCAGGAGTCTTAGAGGAGTCTCAACCCACCAAGACAAGGCAGAGGAGAGCAAACCGGAGATTGACCAAGACCAACAGACTAATATTCAAGATAAAGAAGTGGTGAAGGCAGAAGATGATAAAGAAGTTATTGAACTAACCAACGAAGGAGATAAAGATGTTCATGAAGAAGCTGGAGTGGAAGATGATCAGCATGAGGAGAAGGACGTAATTGAAGAAGAAGACAGTGGATTGCCTCCGGAGGAACTAAACAGAAGAGTTGAAGAGTTCATTGCAAGGGTTAATAAGCAACGGTGGCTCGAAGGCCAGTTTTTAGTCTGTTGTAACTCGTAATTATTAGGATTTAGGACACTGTTGTGCCATCAGAAAAATTAAGTGGGGTAAATAAATTCATGGAAATATTGTTTTTCTTATTACTATGTCCATTGTTTTTGGCACAAACATTTCATTTTTCTGCACTTGGAACTTAGAAGAAGGGTTTGTGATTAACCCTACTTAATCATGAATATTCATCTCTATTGATAAATAGTTTATGAATAATGGACTCTTTATTTTAAATTTTTACCTTTCACTTAAAATAAAAACAGAGAGAAAAGCAAAAAAAATGCTCTGGTGCTTTGTATAGAAACATTGACAATTAATAGATTAATTGGTCTGGTGCATTAGCAACTTTGCATCCACGCCGATCGTCAACTTTTTTTTGAAAGAAGAAAGAATCAAGGTTGTAATGTAAAGGAAGATTTGGCGTTCTAATGGGGAGAAAACGACATAGTTGAATGGGGAACAAAACATGTTATTATACTGATATACTATGATTTTATTAATAAAGCTTGCGGTTGATTATTTTAGCCCCGTTGCAACTCCCAGCTGGGTTCCGTGATGGTTTTTCAAGCAAGGGAGATCAATATACATTAATTAGTAATTTTTCAAATCACCACTATTTGTCTCGTCTACGAAAAACAGGACTTCTTTGTCCACTTGGTGCACGACAAATTTGTATAGTCAATGTTCTTTTACCAGTCACAGCACTTCTGATGGCTTATGATAGATAATGACTCCCAGAAGAGGTAAGTATTCTCTTCGCATGCTGAGTTTTGATGGTTTGCTGCAGTAACAGCAAAAACACAATGTTATGTCTGTGTTTGGAAATGTATCGAGTTGAAAAGAAAGAATAAAATCCCAAATGGTCATTAAACACCCTCTTTAGCTAGAACCATGAACTGCAGAATTCCAAAACATGCAAATAAATATTACAGCATGAGGCACTTCTTGCTAGAGGTTACAGATTGTCATTGCTAGCATGCGTGCTTTGCAGTTCCTTTTCAAAATATATTTTTCACTAACATAATTTTTATTATTATTTTTTACATCAATACATTAAAACTACAATGTTTTTTCTAGTAAAATATACTTTTAAAAAAACAATAGCCTTCGGACTTCCGAACATTAAAATTCCTTTGTTGTTAAATTTGATGTACTTTACTTTGTTGTTAAATATATTCCATGCCCACCTGTTATTGAAGTAATGGGTAGGTGAGGTCACTGATCTAGAATGAAATAATTCACGATACAAACGAGTTTAGAGAGAGATACAAAAACAGCTAACCTGTGTTGTAACCTGGCTCTTGTCATTGTGAAAAAAACATGAACATGCTCTAACAAATAAGACAACTAAGCTTAATTCAGATATCAAGCACTTGTAATGATCAGTTCGGTCACGAGACATGGAAGACAGGCGGCTGTTTCTGCTGTCTCTTTAGGTGGTGGGTTTGAAATGTCAAGGGGAATATTGCTTTCTTAGGAGGCGAGATAGTGCTATTTCAATTTTCAAAGGGGAAATCCTTGGATTCTGGGAGTATTTTCTGGGCCAGCCATGGTTCATATTCCTTCCTTCGCACACAAGCATGATAGTTTAAGAGGAAAGAGGGCAGCTTATTGAAACTTTCATAGGTGGATGGTGTCTAAATTCTTGATGTATCTATAATTTTTATGAAATTGGGAAGGAAAGGGCGTTATTAACACACAAATATATATATATATATATATACACATACATATCAGGCTGATTTTTGTCATGTAGCAAGGCCAAGCATGATAGAAGCTGCTCTCTTCTTTTCACAGCTTATGTTCCCCCACGAAGAAATGTGTGCCTTTGTGGTCGATTTTAAAATTATCCCGCAAACAACTTTTACTATCACAAGAACATTGAATTTACCTCTTCAATAATGAGTTCATAAAGATGTTCGAGCGTCCATATTTACATTCAGATTATACGCGCTCGAAGTTGTGTTTGGTTAACGTATTCTTGGATACCATGTAGATAGCCCGCGCCACAGTTCGGTTTGATTTATATTATTATTATTATAATAATAATAATAATCATTACACATATTATNATATCTTTACATTATTATTATTATTATTATTATTATAAACATAACCACTATCATTACCAATACCATCACTATTATTATCATTATTATTATCATCATCATCATCAATAATATTACTATAAATATTATTATTATTATTAATATCATCACTATTTTTTTTATCATTATCAATCATATTATTATGTTCATTACCAATATTATTTGTTGGTGTTGTTTTTTAAAAAAAATCATGAACTTTATTTAAATGACATAATTAGAAATTATAAAAACTTAGAAAAATAATAAGAAATTAAAAGAAAATGAATCAAACTGAAATCACTATTATTATCATTAAAAAAAATCAAAATCATAAATTTGATTTGAAGGATAAAATTAAAAATTATAAAAACTTTGTAAAAAAAAAGGACAGCAAAATACAAAATTAAAAGCATGAGGACATAATCTAAAATCATTATACATACAAACTAAAAATCAAAAATTAAATTGAAAACACCAAAAACTTTTAACAAAAGAAAAGATAACAAAAATATATAAATCAAAACAAAAAAACTAAATTTAAAATATCAATAATACTTGAGAGCTATAATACATTTATCGAGATAGGAGAGAGAAATGGGGGGAAGAAAGGGTCACCGAAAATAAATA
This sequence comes from Populus ilicifolia, assembly GCA_015708895.1. Classification (NCBI taxonomy): domain Eukaryota; kingdom Viridiplantae; phylum Streptophyta; class Magnoliopsida; order Malpighiales; family Salicaceae; genus Populus; species Populus ilicifolia. The sequence goes on along the minus strand of SRLM01000246.1, from coordinate 290,332 downwards.
AAGAAAAATACTTGGACTACGTGTATCGTCTAAGATGGAAGGGAAGATGTCAAGAAATTGGTGAAATCCTATTTTTAATCATCAAGAGATGCTACACACGTTACCCTAAAGATGTGATATCTCTTATTTGTTGGCATGTACATAATAAGTACCAATAACTTTTTACAATTAAAAATATTATTTTAGTGATAAATTATTACATCATTTTTGGACTACATGTGCTATTTAAGATGGAAGGAAAGATGTTAAGGAATCAGTGAAATTCTATTCTTAATCATCAAGAGATGCTACACACATTACCCTAAAGACGTGATATCTCTCATTTGTTAGTATGTACATAATAAATACCAATAACTTTTTATAATTAAAAATATTATTTTAGTGATAAATTATTACATTATTTTTGTGCAAATCAATAATTAATAAAAAATCAAAGTTAAAAAACTCTAATATCTTTAACTTCAATGCATTAAATTTCTTGGATTTTAGGGTATATTTTATAATTCAACTTTATATATAAACACACATATCTTTATTTGGTATAATTGTTTATTTTTACTACAAGGGGTATTATTATTTTAATGCTCATAAAAATACTGTATAAATAAAAGTATACTCACATAAATTAATAATGATGAATGATGTACATAAAAATACTAAAATACCCTTGAATCAAATGAGGAGAGGGCCATAGATGTGAGTCCATTATTATAGTGAATAGTAAACTGACTCTATAACTGCAGTAAAATCTTCATTTGTTTTAGTAAATTTGTTACTGCTGTGGTTGGTGGGCGAGAAAGAGCTCCAAAATTGAGACCCAAAGTTGCGATCCATGCTAAGTAAAAGAAAAATATAATATAATAAAGCAAACGATCAGGTCCGTTTATATTAATTAATTATCAACGCCCAGCAGCCCGTGAGGCTGCTACTTATTGGACGGTAGTAGTTTTTTCCCATCAGGAAGCAAGAAAGTTTATCCTCGAAAAAAAAAAAGAAGTTGTACTATATTTTGATTCAATTATCGGACTGGGCTCTGCTGCCTGTCCTGCCACTAGGAATCCTTAAACTAGGCTTAGGACGTCTAGTTTGAGAAATTTTTATTTATTTTTTTGGATTTTATATTTATTTAAATTTTATTCTATTTTCTCTTCATGTTTCAGGATTCTAATTTACTATAGAGTAAAAATCAACTTTTTTAAGGTAAGACTTCATTTGCTTTAATTTTAGAAAAATCAAATGATGAATTTAAAGTTCAAGTTTACGATCATTTTTGCTTTTCAAATATATTTTTGTATGATTATTTTCGTTGTTTTTGTGCTTGCACTTGCTACGATTATACAGAATAATGAAATAATCACTTAAATTTCATAAACCATCATATATTTCCATGGCACCTTGCGACCTGTTGTTTGAAACCTTGCCTATTTACAATTTTTATTTATTGATCGATGTAGTTTGCAATTGCATCCTTCATCCAAGAGCAATTTATTGTATTTTAAGGTTAGGAAAAAAAATCACTTATTGGTTAAAAACCATTAAACTGAAAAAAATGTCCCTACTCTTGTACTCAAACCAACAACATTATTTGTCAAGTTTTTTTTGGTGTTTCAAAAATATTTTAAAAAAAAAATCAAATTTTTTTATATTTTTACTTTAAATTAATATTTTTTAGTAATTTTAGATCATTTTGATATGTTCATTTCAAAAATAATTTTTTTAAAAATACAAAATATTATTTTAATATTTTTCAATAAAATATTCTTTGAATAACAACTATAACCACACTCCCAACAATACCAACATCATCATGAGGATATTTTGGGTATTTAAAAGTTGTTATCTGAGCTGTTATTCTACTTTTTTTTTAGATTAACATGGGTGTCCGGGCCAGCTTTCACGCACCACGACTAATCCCACGGGCCTTGAAGTTAACGACCATGTAAGTCTCCAGTGGCCATCATATGAGCAACCAAGAACTCGAACCTGAGACCACAGAGGGGCTGTTATTCTACTTATTTTGAGAACAAGTTGTAAACTGGAATTGGGCCCTGTCCCTGATCTTTTTCAGCTGTATTTTTTTCTTCAGGCGAGCTACAAGAGATATATAGGCTACGATTACACGAGCCTTATGCTCCTTTGATTTTTGTTAGGTATCCCATCCATGAGATCTTTAACATTTTATTTGAAAGCAGTGAGTCTAAATGAATGGAGAAATATAAGAAACCAAAAAGGAGAGTTAGATAAAAAGAGAGAGAGAGAGAGAAGGTAATGGAACTTAATTTAGTCCCATTTTTATATGGTTTAATTTCGGTTGATAAATTATTTTGATTGTTGATATTCATGTCTCTCTGTACTATATCTAACTCATTTATGTAAATATTGCCAAAAAAAGGAAGAAGAATAAGAAGAAACTCATGCTTAATATACCACCAAAAAATATTAAAAAATTAAAGTCTGCAATGAAACTCGAACCAGTACATTTCTCTCTCTCTTTATTCTTTAAGTGATATACCTTCACTATATTCCTATTTTTTAATTAAAAAGATCTAATAATTAAGCAATGTGATGTATGATATTTTTTAATATATTTTCTAGTTATTTTTTTCACCTTTTTTCTATTTAGCTTATAAATTAAATATTACACTCAATACTTTTACTTTGTTCTAGTTTTTCAGAACTTTTATTTATTTTTATTTTTTTAGGTTGTTTTGAAACTTATATAAGGAGTTATAAACCTCGTAAAAATGAGACTACTTGATGATGAATTATTAAGAAATAAGATTTTGAATAAGGTGTTTTGATATGGTGACCCTATTTTTTAGAATTTTATGCTGTTTATTATTGATATTTTTCTTGTGTTGTTTTTCATTTATGGTAGTTGGTATTATAACTCAACTATTCCTCATGGTTATTTGTTGAATAATCATGAATGGAATATGTATTCGTATAATAAAATGTGTTTATAAAGGAGGGGATGAGATGTTTCTCCATTGAGAATGAATGTTCACGAACTAGTGATATAGCACATGTAAAGATAAATTGTAAAATTTACTTGTCAATTAATAGTGATAAAATTATAAAGTTAAGATGATGAATTATCATGTTGATTAACAAATATGAAGAAAAAAAAGGATCATGAAGAGAGTAATCTTGGATTCATGACCAATCATGAGAACCCATTTCAAAAGCATAAGTAGAGAGGGTAACCTCTTGATTGGGATAAATATCATGAAGATTTTGGTTATTTCATTTATAATGAAATAGACATGGATTGCTATTCTCCATCAATTTATGATGTTTATTTTAATGATGATAATTTCAATAATGATACCATAAATAATGACAATAATGAAAGTGATAATGTCATCAATAATATCCTCATTAATAAGTTAGAGGTTAAGTGCACGTATAACATGAAAGTATTCAATAAAAAAATAATAATTTAAGCTATGTTAATCTACTTAATTTTAAAGTTACTATAATAAAAAAAAATTTATTCAAGGTTTATATAGATATAACACTAATAAAGGAAGTTTAAGGTTTATAATTCATTACTCTAAAAGCCAGTGCAAGATGTATTACTTGTCAATTGATTTTTTATGTAAAATCTAACATGAAAGAATTGAAGTTGATAGCTAAAATTATTGTACATCAAAAAAAGAAGAAAGAAAATAGGTTGAAGAGTCTTGAATTTATTCTTAAGATCGAGACACAAGTGATTTAAACTCGAGGATGAGTTCTTTTAAATTTAGGTAAATTAATGTAGAAGGTTTATAAGGAAGATTATTTTTCCTTAGTTATTTTTATTTAGTTATTTTTATTTTTTCCTATATATTTTAGAAAGTTAGATATTATGCTTAAAAATTAGGATTTTTATTGTTTTTTTTTGGATTGTTTTAGTTTATTGAGGTTTTTTATGGGTTTCTTTACGGAGTTGTAAACTTGTTAAAAATGAGATTATTTGATGAATTATTGAGAAATAAAGTTTTGAATTAGAGGTTTAGATGTAGTGTTCCTGTTTGGTAGAGTTTTATGTTGTTTGTTATTGTTATCTTTCTTATATTATTTTTATATATTTTAGTTGATATTTATACAATGTTTAAACTTGACATGAACTACGTTGAATAAAGTTATGGTTAATTGAGATAATGACATGAAGAGCTATGATTAATGGTGACAATTTCATTTAAATTTGTTGGATGTTGACTCGAACCAAGTTGAATAGGTAAAAAACTTTATGCATAGTTTGAGTTTGGTTTATGTAAAACTCAAAGATAAAATATTGAGTTTCAAGTTAGGCACGAATACTTTACTTTATCCTTATAGAGAGAGAGAGTTTAAAGTTTCAAATGTTAGACTTTTATTTATAATAATATTTAGATAGTCACTAGAGTTCAATAAGCACGAATCTTTACTAAAATTGGTTTAGTATTGTAAATTTTATATGCATTCATATAACTTTTCTAATTTATAAACAAGCAAGAGATAAATTATGCCTAGTATGGTATTCTCTTAACTTTCCTTTTTTCTTTCTTTTAATATCTACATGGTGACTTGCCTTACCCTAAAAGGTCTTTAAACGAGTGTGTTGTTAGCTTTTAAGGGAGGGTGTTGTTTGTTCATGCTCCAGTTTATGACCTTGATAATAATCTTTTTATTTTTCTTTATCATCGTGTCTCATTCACATCATTAGTAATCAAAACAAACCAACTAGCTTTGTAAACCCTTGAACAAATTTTTTTGGTGTTAAAAAATTAATTAAATTAAATTAACTTGATAATAAAGTAGGTTAATCAAAAATTAAAATGAAATAATATTGAATAATTATAAAAAAAGGCTTATGGAATAAAAATTTATATAAAGACTTTAAAAGTGAAGCAAGATGAAATATCTAGTTAAATGAAAAATAAAATACAAAAGCTCAGCATAAGAGAATTTTTGCAAATAACATAAAGTGAGGCTATAAATATGGTTGTTTATTGGCCAATGGTTGAAGATATGAAGGTAAAAAAAAGAGGTTAGGGTTCTTTCATTTTTTCATTAGTTTATGAGAGAGAAAAAATATAATTTCATATTAGATTAGTGAATCAAATGGAGTTAATGAATTAAGAGAAGATTTGCAAAGTTTAAAAAAGGGTTTTAAGCTTAAAAAATGATGGAATTGGGAATTAGAGGGAAAATGTGGAAAAGTTTAATAAAAATTGGATTATTTCTTATAATTTATTCTTGAATGATATTTGTTATGAAATAAGAACTACTTGTATTATAATTCATTTAAATTCTAATATGTTTTAAAGTTAATTATGGAGTATATATCATAGAATGTTATATAAGTTGGATTGTTTATAATCATAATCTTAGTTTGAAATTGTTGCACCCAACATTGTAACGATCTTTATATTTTTTGAAAAAAAAAAGATAAATATTTGGCATCTTATTTTTAAAAGGAAAAAAATATTTAGTTTTCTAGTATTATGATAATTAAGAATCATAACTGGTCAATAGAGATTTTATGATATGAGACTGATTACGTAAAAATAAAGATACTATCACCATTTAAGCATCTTACTCGAGGTAAGTTGCATTATTAGTTTTTATCTTAAATTTTACTAAGGATTTGTTGTATTATGTTTTTGATGGTATGACTATAATATTCTTAAATATTTAAATATAAATACTTTTAACTCTTGAGTTTGCAAATATTACTTAAGAAAAAAAAGGTAACATATCATTGACATTGACATCAATAAATATTGAGGCTCACAATGATTGTCAACCCTAGTTTCAATATTCCTAACTTTAATTTTAGTGAATATTGAGAGTACTTTCAATTTGACACTAGTGAATATGAATATTCATGATTTTAGTGTCAGTGTATAAATAAGTAAAATTTGAGTTGAAAGAAAAATATTTTTTTCATTAAAAGAGCCTTTTTTTCAAAGAAAAAGAAAAGACATATATATATTTATACCATATTCATATTTTTACAATATAAATTTACAACCAAATACTAAGTAAAGTCATCGGGGAAAAACATGTGAGGGACCAATAAATAAATTCAAAAAGATTCTTAAATTTGCACTTTAAAATGATTAGGATTTTACGTAATAAGATAAAGGTTCTCTCACGAAAAAAAATTTACTTTAGATTTTAAAACAAATCAATAGATAAAAACATGATATAGAAAAACAATTATATAATAATGCAACCTATCTTAGATAGTGCACTGGAAGTAATGCGTCTTTTCTTTACATAACCAGTTCTATACTCAGACTCTCACAAAGTATAAATTTTCTAGTAACTTTAATATTAGATGGTAATTTTTAAATCTTATTGTTATAATTTTATGATTATATTCAAAATTCTTTTCTTTCCAATACACCCTCGGGAGGTTTAAACTATTATTTAATGTGGTCTTATAATAAGCTTAGTTACCAAGACATTTTGTTAGGTTTCAACATATAAAAATCATTTACTAAATTTAACTTTTGGAATTATCTTTGACTCAATAGTTATAAAAATTTAAAGGAAACATTTTTTTATTTGTTTACAATAACTACAAATATTTAAAAAAAAATCATTTAAACAAAACAATATATACCATTTCTATCTTGCCTATATTTTTATTTTTTATCACTTGACATATAATTATAATTCTAAAATAATAAGTTACATTAAAATTTAAAATATTATGAAATTGGATATTAGTATATTTTTTACGAGGGATATTTAGCTATAGTCTTATTTTATATTTGACATCATTATATTAAATTATTTTTTTCTTTTGAGAAACTCCTCTGCTTAAAGAAAACTTATGTCAAAAGATAGCATGAAATTCTTATGTTTCTATATTTTCCTCACATTTATTTAAAAAACTGTTTAATATTTACCACATATTTATTAAAAAATATATAATTATATTACAATTCATATCACATAAATAAAAATCAAACTAAATACAAGAAGTGTTTGAAAAAGTAAAATAAAATCTTTAATTTTTAGAGGTCATATTATATTCTTTCTTTTAAAATTTAGGTTTCTTTTAACTTGAAGTTTTATTGATTAAGAATTTATTGTGATTAAAAAATCAAATTATCACCAGGTTTTTATTTATTTCCCACCATTTATATTATTAATCATTCATTGATTATAATATTATGATTTTTTTATTAAATTTTAATGCAATTTAATTTTTTCAATAAAATTATTAATATATAATTAGTTAAAAATATTTACTTATAATTTATAATTTTACAATTCAAATTTACATTATATGTTTCATATTATATTAAAAAAATTCGATAACTTTAATTATAAAACACTACCTTCATCTCTATATATATATCTAAAATCCCTATGCTTTTGGAGAAGTAATTAATTTAATTTTCTTCTCCGTCTATCTCTCTCTACAAAAAAAAAAAACAAGACAGGTGTTGTTTGGCGAAGACAAAAGAGCAGCCTTTCGGAGATCTCAAGGGCCTTACGCCCTTGCCCCTTACCCCTCGACGTTTCCGAGGTTTGTTTTTAGGCCCCCGTCATCACCATCACCCCCTCCTTCAAAACCCATCTCTTTGATTCCTCCAAACCACACTGACTCTTTTAAAACAGAAAGCTGAGAAGCTGTTATCTTTCTAAAAACATGGCTGCCCTTTCTTCGACGACATGTCGTTCCATTTCATATTCTCTAACACCATCTTCTTCTTCTTCTTCTTCTTCTTCTTCTTCACTATCAATTAACGGGCAGAATCATCATCAACGACTAAACTTCTCTTCTTGTATTGCTAAAAGGGTTTTACCTGCTAAGGTCTCTTTTCATTCTCGAAGAAATTTTCATTTAAATGTGGTTCTCATGCAAGATGGTTAGTCCTTTTAGTTTCATTGTTCTCATTTCTTTCTTTCTTTTTCTGAAAAAGATGATGTTTTTTTAATTTGTTGTATGAATTGTTTAGCTGATTTATTTGTATATTGTCAAAAATGATTGGTTAAATTGTCTACTTGTACCTTTTTGTGCTTTTTGATTGCCGAATGTTTGGTTTGTCTTCTGTTTTATTGCTTGAAAATCCAAAAGATGCCCTTTGATCTGTATAGCTTCAGTTGTGATAAGTTCTGTTTTTTCCCTTTCTTTTTCCTTATAGAAACTGAAAAACAATATAGAAGCCAGAGAAAAGTTTTCAGCTTTTAATATTTTCGCAAGTCATTTTTTGAGATATTACTTGGTAAGTTTTTTTTTTTGAAAAATGAATGCCTATGCTCTCTTGTTTGTTCTTATTTGAATGGTAACTGATTGTAGGTGCAGTGGCCACTCCAGTGATCCCAGTTGAAAATGAGACTCCTTTTAAGAAATTGAAAGATGGGTTGTTGTCTTCAGTTCCATCAACTGAGGAAATTAAAGAAGCAGCTAGTTTTGATGTAAATAAAGAAGAGTCGACTGTCAGTATCACTGTGGTTGGAGCATCTGGTGACCTTGCCAAGAAAAAGATATTTCCTGCACTTTTTGCTCTTTATTATGAGGGTTGTCTTCCGGAGGTTCAATTTTGGATTTTTCTGTTATCCGTCTACACTTGAAAGCTTGATTTCAATGATTGATTGTTTTTAATGTCTTCTTCTTCAGTTTATGATCATATTCATATTTTAAGTTGTGAAGTTATTTGGTTGCAGCATTTTACTATCTTTGGTTATGCTCGGAGCAAGATGACTGATGCTGAACTTAGAAACATAGTTAGCAGGACCCTTACTTGCAGAATTGATAAGAGGTGATTTTAGTCCTTTCCTTTTATGGCCATGACACGAAGCTTACATGTTATAAATGCCTGTGAGTTATTTGGAGGTTGGGACGTGATATGTATTTCTGCTTCTGGATTTTCAGGGAGAACTGTGATGAAAAGATGGACCAATTTCTCAAGAGATGTTTCTACCATTCTGGTCAATACAGTTCTCAGGAAAACTTTGCTGAGTTAGACAAGAAGCTGAAAGAACATGAGGTAATGGGGATCTGGGCTAGCATTGTGACAGGATGGAATATCTCTATTAGTAGCGGATAACTTATTGGTGCTTGATATGTAAAATGAACATTTAACAAAATTCTTATTTCCATTTGTGGTTTGTGGATCAAAGTGCGGGTTTTGTTGATAAGAATATCACTTTTGACTATGAGTTAATTCGACATTATGCCTTATTGTTATCTGTAGACATTCCTAGTAAGGTGCATAAACTGGGCTGTATGGGTGGCAGGGAGGTTTTGTACTTAAGATATTTTTATGCCAATACCCAGATTTTGTGCACCTTTGCTTGTGCTAAGTGCACGTTGCTTTATCACATAGCATATTCTTGGATCACAATGTTGGTGTTACCATTTACCATTTCCAGGCTGATTGAAAGAGGTTTCGGTGTATTATGGGTATAATTGTTGGGGAGATGTGTTCAGGAATCACATGCAGTATTGCAGTGCATGAGTGAAGTATTTGGTCATTAATGTATGGGTCATATGATTTGGACAACCAGTCACTTTAACTATGGATGTGGCAATTGTTCATGCAAATTGGTGGCATGTTCATATTGCAAGGATTTAGCACCATTCTTCATTATCATTTTCATGATTTCACTTTTAAATTGTAATTATCATTGTTCTGTACTATTTCCAGTGGTGGCGAAATACGCAGCAAATGAGATACGATTACTATTTTATCTGCTGGTTAGAATATCATAGAATGCCTTGTTTTTTCTATATGATTAAGATAACTAGAATGGGGATTCCTTACAATTTTCTATGAAAGGTTCTACTACTTGAGCATTTATATAATCTGATTATGTTTGATAATGAAATTTGCATGTGCAGGGTGGGAGAGTTTCTAATCGCCTCTTCTATCTATCAATTCCTCCAAATATATTTATAGATGCGGTAAAATGTGCAAGCTTATCAGCTTCATCTGGTATCGGCTGGACCAGGGTCATTGTTGAGAAACCCTTTGGCCGAGATTCAGATTCCTCGGCTGCTTTGACAAAAGCTCTCAAGCAATACCTTGATGAAGATCAAATATTCAGGTAGAAGATTTCTGAACTTAATCAGCTTTTATCGAGGAAATTGGAGCACGATCTGATCAGATGGATATTCCTTTTTGTTTCAGGATAGACCACTATCTGGGAAAGGAGCTTGTGGAAAACCTGTCTGTTCTGCGTTTCTCTAATCTCATTTTCGAACCCTTGTGGTCAAGGCAGTATATCAGAAATGTACAGTTGATATTCTCTGAAGATTTTGGCACTGAAGGACGTGGAGGGTACTTTGCATTCTGAGATGAGAATACAGTTTACAGTTCTACATTCTATTTAACAGCTTATGGCTAAAATTTTTGAATTGGTTTAAATTAGGTACTTTGACAATTATGGAATAATAAGAGATATAATGCAGAACCATCTGCTTCAAATACTAGCCCTCTTTGCAATGGAAACACCTGTCAGTTTGGATGCAGAAGACATCAGAAACGAAAAGGTTACTGTTGCTTGCATGAATGTGGGATTTTAGTAAGTTATTTGTTTTCTTTATTCTTAATTAAATAATATTGCTTACTGATTGCAGGTCAAAGTTTTACGATCGATGAGGCCTTTACAACTGGAAGATGTTGTTGTTGGGCAGTACAAGAGTCACATAAAAGGAGGAGTTACTTACCCAGCATACACCGATGACAACACTGTGCCAAAAGGCAGCTTAACTCCAACATTTGCTGCAGCCGCCCTCTTCATAGACAATGCAAGATGGGATGGGGTGCCTTTTCTAATGAAAGCTGGCAAAGCATTACATAATAAGAGGTGAGCATTACATGCTACTACACTGTTGACAAACTGTAACAGGTTGTTAGATGCACGCAACTAACCTGTTCTCTCAGGACGGAGTAGTAGGTTATATAACATATGCAATTTACTTATTTTTGTCAGTGCCGAGATAAGGGTACAGTTCAGGCATGTGCCTGGCAACTTATACAACCGGAATTTTGGAACGGATCTTGATCGGGCTACAAATGAGCTTGTTATTCGGGTGCAACCAGATGAAGCTATCTATCTGAAGATCAATAACAAGGTTCCTGGATTGGGAATGAGATTGGACCGTAGCAATCTACATCTTCACTACGCTGCACGGTAAAATTTAAGACTGTTTGAATCATATACATGAAAAGACTTATTTATATGCAACAAGGTCTATTTAACACAATTGCCTTGATTGCTGATCAACCTGGTGTGCCCATTGTAGATATTCAAAAGAGATTCCAGATGCATACGAGAGGCTTCTGCTGGACGCAATTGAAGGTGAAAGGAGATTGTTTATCAGGAGTGATGAACTGGATGCAGCTTGGGCACTCTTCACTCCTGTTCTTAAGGAGCTTGAAGAGAAGAAGATCATCCCCGAATATTATCCTTACGGTAGTCGGGGCCCTGTTGGGGCTCACTATCTTGCAGCAAGATACAAAGTCAGATGGGGCGACCTTGGTATAGAGCAATAACTCACGGGGAGGTTTTGACGCTTACAGCGTAGCGGGATAAGACGAGCCTATCGCTTTGTGATTTTGCTGTCATTTGTTAGGGTGCTGAAAATAATTTTCCTTATCTCTGTGGGTTACGAAAGAGCTCTTGTGTTTGAACTCGTGGGATACAAGGAGCATACCAGTTGCTGGTGCAAGCAAGCAGAATTTATCATTGAAGAAAAAGAATATCCCTTTGTGATTTGAATCATCACCTTTTTTTTCTTGCGTTGCCATGTATTGTTTGTTCTTCTAGAAAAATAGGAAAAAAGAAAAAACGACACATTGATTGTATTCCTAATATTATATGCTACATGCATTTAATTAGATTAATGAATAATGATCTTTATTGAACAAAAAGATGTTAACAATAATTAAAGATGAATTGGGAAAAATTAATAAATAGATGTAAATTAAAATATTTGATTTTGTAATATAGGTTATTTATCTATCTAAAAAATATTTTTTATTTAATTAAATAATAATAGAAATAAAAACGGACATGAAATGAAATCGATTTAAAAATATATATAATGTAATGTTGTATATGTTAGAATTTTTATTTTATTTTATTTTATATGAAAATAAAATAAAAATCAAGTAATATTTAAACATATAATAATTTTTTTAAAAAAAATGTTGATGTAAATATTTCATTTTAAAAGATAAGTTATAAATTTGATTGTATTTAATAATATTGTTTATTGAAACAAACGTTTTATTTAATGAAATAACAATTTAAAAAAAGCATAAAAATGATTTCATAAAATTAAAGATTTTTTTTAAATAAGGCAGCACAAAAAAAAATACCTCCTAAGATTTAAAAAAAGAAAAAATAAAAGCATATTTATAAGCTAAATAAAAATTAAATTAAATTTTTTTATAAACTAATTGAGCTAAAACAAAAGATCCAAGAGTGCGGGTCTGCATGAATGGCTTGCGCACCTAATTTTTTTCTTAAAAAAATGTTAAATAAATAGTCTAAAAAATAAAAGAGAAGTGATATTAATTTATTATTTTAAAAAAATTCATATTAAAACATAAAATTAAATAAAAAAAATTAAACGTTATTGGGTCTACAAGCCAGGATTGCATACCCATTTTTTAAAGTGCCCGCATTCATAGCCTTTATTTTTTTAATTTGAAAATAGAACGGGCTGAATGTCATCTTCCCCATAATTGTTTGAAAAAAATAAAAATAAAGCATGCAACATGTCATGGACTTTTCTTCATCTTCTGATCATCGTGGGTGTTGGAAAATTGAAGTTGATGGTTTTTTAATTTGAAAACCTATTTTTCAACTTAATTCGACTAAAAACACCTATAATTCATCCTAAATATTTTGATAAACTCCTGAACTCAAACAACCCAAAAATCCATTGAAAACCCAAGCTCATATCTATCATCTAGGAAAACTCATGGTCAAATAACATCTAGATAAACTCCCCATGGAACCTATTAACTTTAAAATTGATTTTTTTTTATGTCATGATTGGGTCGAGACTTTATCTCTAAATCACTAGGTGGCTCATAAAAATTTTATTTTTTAAAAAAGGAATCAAAGTTCTATGATTTGAAAAGTTTCACCAGAGTGAACTATGGTCAAATTTTAATTCTGCTCTATGATGCAGGATCACGTAAGATTATACAACATTGATGTTTTGGCAATAGCTTAACCATCAACCAAGGGTAAGTGGCATTGTTGCTGATAAGTTTATAGAAAAGCCTAGTTTTACTAGTAGTTTTAGGGTGGAAGCTCAAAGAAATTCTGGTGGTTTATAGCTTTTGTCGGGGGAAGTTGACCGACCTAAGGGTCTTACAATCCTCTCGCTATTTTATACATACTTTAATGGATGATGGCAGAGGTTCATCATGGATATGTACTGATGTTTATGTGAATCCAAAAGATTAGTTGGAGTGTTTTGAGGAGATAGGGTTGTTAGCCAACTCTATAGCTTCCCTCTGGTTAATGATAGGGGATCTCAATGAAATTATTTTGATTTCGGAGAAAGTAGGGGGGGGGGGGGCACCTGCTAATGTGAGGAAATTTCTTCGTTTGGGTAAATAGGTACAAATTTCTCGATTAATTGATCTTGACAGTGTATAGGAGAGTTTATGAACGTCTGGACAGAGGATTTGGTTAATCATGCTTGAAGACTGAAGTTTTCTGAAGCTTATGTTAAAGTACTGCCTCGAGTTAAGTCAGACAACCACCCAATTCTTGAAGAGTTGAATAGCACAGACAAGAGGATGCAAATTCCCAGTGGACCTTTTCGGTTTGAAGTAGCATGGGCCACTTAAGAAAATTTTGCAGAGTTCTTAAGAGAAAATTGGCAAAATGATCGAGGTTTGACATCTTCACTAAACATGATGACAGTTAAGTGAAAGGAATTGAACATAAGAGTTTTTGGTAACATCTTTGTACGTAAACAAAAGGTGTTAGCTCAACTTGGAGGAATACACAGAGTCTTGTCTAATGGAGGTAATCAATGTTAGCTCAACTTGGAGGAATACACAGAGTCTTGTCTAATGGAGGTAATCATTGTTAGCTCAACTTGGAGGAATACAAAGAGTCTTGTCTAATGGAGGTAATCAGTACCTGTATAAGCTAGAACGGCATCTTACAGAGAATTATAATTAATCATATTCTTTCCCGAGAGGAGATCTTTGGGTTCCAAAAGTCTAGATGCCAATGGATTTCATTTGAAGATAAAAATTCAGCAACATGGGTCCAAACATCTACCATTCATGCTTCGCAGATGACATGTTATTTAATAAAGCTAGTGAAGTACAGATGGTTGTTGCATTGTTTTAAGTTCAGTGACTCTTCTGGACATAAGTGAGTATTGCGAAGACAGATTTATTTATCCAAGAATGTCTCATCCATGTTAGAACGAGCTATTCGTCATAAAAGTGGTTTTGCTAAAACAGATGACCTTGAAAAATATTTGGGAGTCCCCCACTTGCATCGAAGAATTAATAAGCATGCTTATTCTTCTATCATTGAGAACATGTAGCGGGAGCTGACAAGTTGGAAGTCTAATAATTTATCACTAGCAAGGTGAATAACCTTGCGTGAGTAAGAACTAGCAACGGTATCGTTGTATCCTATGCAAGCTTCGCTTATCCCAAAACCAGTCTATTAAGATATTGAGAGAATTTGTATGGATTTCATATGGGATCCCTCAAGTATAGGCTAAAGGCAAAGACTCTCCACTATGAAAAACAAACTGTAAAATTTTGGCCTAAAGTAGTTGATGGAGTTTGGTGGTCTACAGGCAATGGGTCAGAAACGCGGTTTTGGATGGATTTGGACAGTTACTGCAGCGCAAGTGATTTAAGAGGATTTGAAAGATTGCTCTATGGCTGACTTTGAAGATTCTAGTAATCAGTGGAAGCCGGAATTCTTTGCTCATTTATTACCCATGCAGATGCAGGTGCTGACGATAATGGCTAGCTACCCTCCCCCATCAAATAACAAATGAGAGTAGAGTGCATAGACGTTATCCTGAGGATCCATATATATTGTCAACATTGCCCATTTGAGATGGAAACTGTTCTTCATGTTTTGAGGGACTGTCCACTTGCACAGAATGCATGGAATGTTATTATTAAACCGAGTGACAGAGAAGCTTTGTCCTCTACAGGTTTTATCCCATGGCTAATAAGTAATCTCTCATCCACTGTTTCTATTCCATGGCTAATTATGTTTGGGGTTGTGACTTGGTTCTTGTGGAAATGGAGAAGTAAAGGAGTTTTTGGAGGAGATGCCAGTTTACATTCCACTCCGTTAAATGCCATCAAAAACCCTGCTGCTCGCATCCATTTTAGTAATGAGTCTGTCTTAAATTTAGTGGTCAAGAAGCAAGCGCCCCCAATTCAGTGGGTTGAATTAAATGCAGATGGTTGTAGCAAAGGTAATCCAGGTGCTGCCTGCTGGAACGGGAGGACTTCTTCGAGACAACTATGGAACTTGGATTGAAGGATATGCTATTAACACGTTGACTTCTTCTGTAATTTTCTTTTACTTCAAGGTATTAGTGGGGCAAGTTTCTGATCTAGTCTTTAATCAGTGCTTTCGTAAGATTTTCCATTCAAGGTATAGACTTTGACATGTAAATCGTATATTTGAGTGGATAAAGAGAGAGATTTTTAGCAACGTTTTTAAAACCAATCCGGAAATTCATAGATAAAGCTGATAAGTCATTGAATGATCAGTTCACATAGTGGATCATTAATGGGATCACAATAAATNTATATATGAACTATACATGAACAGACAAAAGAAATCAT
This sequence comes from Populus ilicifolia, assembly GCA_015708895.1. NCBI lineage: Eukaryota > Viridiplantae > Streptophyta > Magnoliopsida > Malpighiales > Salicaceae > Populus > Populus ilicifolia. Next base: position 274,529 of record SRLM01000246.1, on the reverse strand, counting down.
AAAGTGGTAAATACATAGTCTTAAAAAATCAAGTTCAACTTTTAAAAACTACAATTTTTCTTTTTAAAGAAGATTTGGTTCATGAAAACTTATTTTTCACATTAAATTTAACCATTAACATTTTTCTAAATAAGAATCTGATAATCAAAATAGGACACACCAATGGCCACAAACTTGCATTTGTAGTAAAAACAAAGAGGTACCGTTATGGATTTAATTTATTTACCTATAATTTGTATGTTTTTTCTCAACACAAGCTTTCTCTTTTTATAGTATTGCATAGAAAAAAGGTTATCTCATTTTATTTTATTTTTAATAATTCTTTATAGTTATTTTTGTCTGTCTTTTGTACACCATCATGTCAATCCCAATAAGATTCTTTTTTGGTTTATCTTTAGTTTCTTCTCTTCATGTGATTTTGTCAAAACAATCTTTACCAAATCATCATTATAATTCACAAATATTTTTAATTGTTATATAAACTAATAAAAAAAATACTCCTTGTTATTAAATTAAAAAAAATATAGTGTCACTCAGTAAAAACACTACTAATTATTTAACTTACATTTCTTTACGATTTAAAACATTATTTTTTTAACAAAAAAAAATAAAAGATATAAGTTTTTTCAACCAGTCTTTTAACTAAAAAATTCATAATTATAAATTACAAAGTTTATACATGCATTTAATTAAATAAATTAATAACTATATGTGCCAATAAATATAAAAAGAAGGTGTTAATGTATCTAATTGACATATTTCGCTGTGGATTAGCTAGATAATATTTTTTTCTCATGTAAAAAAATAAATATGCAAATGTTGTGTTGTTAATGTATTTTTTGACACCAAGTAAAAAATATAAATATGAATTAAAAAATCAATTCTTGCATATAATATAATAAAGTGAGGCATTAATAAAATATATAGGATTTTAAGTTAATTTTTAACATCATAGAAAAATAAAATAATATTATGAGTGTATTTTATTGTATCATGATTTTCTTAATTGAGAAATGTAAAGTTGTTATTTATGCAAAACAACATAAATCTAAAAATATATGGAATGATAAGCTAATTAAGATTTGTTGATGGCAATGATATTTTAAAATAAAAAAATAATTATTTTTATAAAAATAAAATATAAATAAGTACGATAATTAACCCTAACTTTTTCTTTGAAGCACCTTTTTTCTTCTTAAAAGTCACTATTTATCACTAAGAAAAAAAACATCAAGTCTTGTCTGAGTTTACTGAGGTAGCTTGGGTCATACATCAATCTATTGGGTAAATCAGGTTTTATTGGGTTATTACACTTATTAGGTATTGGGTCAACCCGCCGGTCTATTCTCAGTTCAATTACAGTGCTAGTAGATACATAGGGTGCCTAAAGGGACTAAAAAAAATCAAGCGTCCTCTCAAAAGTCAAGACAAATACAAAAGCGAAGGAGAAAGGTAGCCTTTTTGTTTGATTTTGATGGAGGGCACCCTGCGTTCAGTTTTGGTGTTTGTTTTTGTGGGATTGATTTTCATGGCAGCCGGTCCTAGAACAGTTCAGGCAGAATTTGGTGTTGTTGCAAGCCCATGCATGTACCCCTGATAAGTGCATCGCTGCTTGCAAAAAAATTCTCAAGGAAAAGTTTCTTAGCGCTGCTTGCTACAAAGGGAAAGGGTGTATTTGTTTTGGCTGAAAATTGATAGTGCTTTAGCTTTCAGGAAAGAACGTTGCTAGGGCAATGAAAAAATAACAATCTCTCAAAGTTACGTGCTCCTTTTTTTCTTATAATAATTGATCAGTGTTATCCTATACTTCTTACGTACGAAATATTCGTGAGGGCTCTTCCTTCCTCTCTTGCATCCATTTACTTGGATAATGAAAAATGATTGGATGATTATCATGAAAAATTACATCTTTTTATGTTTTAAAATAGAAAGTATATATTATAATCAATATATAATTATCTATTAATATTTAGTTAAAATATCAAAAACCATTCACCAATCATTTTTTTTTTATATTTAAAATGCTAGAATTTAGGTATAGATTTTAGCATTAAAAATATAAAATTATATTATAGAGTATACTTTTAGATATTAAAAATATAAAAAATAAACACGATATTAAAATTTAGATTTTAGAACAGTTATAATTTAATGTAATAAAATAAAAAATATTTTATGAAAAGAAATCTGTCTTGGATTATAGTAAAAGACCAACAAATAAAAATTAAACTTAGAAAAATAATCAAATAATAATATAACTTATTTTAGATAAAATATATTTAAGATGATGTATTTATTTTTATATAACTAATTCCTTACTTGTATTCTCACGAACCATAAATTTTTTATGAAGCTTAATATATACTATGTTGTAATAGCTTTAATATAAATGATATTAATAATAATTGCATGATTATATTTAAAATCTTTTTTTTAATAATATTATTTTTCAAGAGATATTTCAGAGCACGATGTGCTGTTCGATATCGCTCGTGACACGGATAATAACAAATAATTGGATGGATGCAAAAGCTTGATAAGCAATTAGGAAACGCTTTAAAGTTGTTTTGTTCGCTTCCTCCAATCCAACGTAGATCATATCGAATCTGTTACAAGGGTATCGTCCCATATGGAATCATCACGATGGTTGCAATGTCTGAGCCACTTGGGATTAAACGTGAGGTGCTTATAGACGGTTTTTTCTATATATATATATATTTTTTTTTTTTTTATGAGTGTGACATACATGTCTATCTTTAATGCTATATACAATTTGCTTGATGAGGCCGTCTAATTCATTTCAGGAGACAAGTAAAAGAGAGATAAAAATAAGGTGAGTTTAGTTTCTTCCACCACCCCCTTTTCAACGTGCCAACAAAACTCTGAGGTTGTCCTTATAGAGCCTTTACATTTTCCACATACATGACATGGGGACGGAAGAGGTTAAATGATCCATGCCCTTGAACTAATTTCCTTATCCTAAATTCAAGGCTTCTGTAACTAGGAGGTACGAAAGACAACGAGGCTTGATAGATTGCTACTATTTACTTAAAATTTATGTTGTTCTGCACGTGATCTTAAGGCCTTCGCCGAGCTAGGATACACTGAGACCGAAAATAGGGTTCAGCACCGGTAATGAAGACAACGAATTTTAACAAGCTAACCAGAAAAAATAAGAGGGAGGCCGGGGCGGTCGCTACTTTATTTCTTCTTGTGAATTGGTTGAGGAGGAAGTTGAGATATGTAAATCACAGGGAACTTCAGAGAACCAGCATCAAAGCAAGAAACTTGACTAACAAAGGACCAGCCATCATAGTATCAAGTTTGAGATCTGCTATTACTTGTGTCATTAATTAGCAAGAAGTTTTTCTAAAGAGGCGATGGACAAATGGTCAAGGTTTGGTTGGTTTTCTCGGTTCTCAAAAGTGTTTGATTGATTGCACCGTTCTGATTCACAAAGATAAAGCTTTTTTCAAAGGGATTTTAGGGGCTCATGAGTTATGAAAGGAACATCTTGAAACCTACTAAAGTTGAGAGTACTCTAGATAAAAGCTTTGAAGTTAAGTGAATTTGGTGATGCGTCGATAGCAAGCTTTTGAAGGCTTGTCCTATATGTTCCCAATATGGGCAGCAGATATGGTAAAAACACTGCACGCACCAAAACTTTAATCATGGCCTACCCCATTATCATCGATCATCATCTGCTTGCTCTTCTACTTGCGGAAGTCTATCTGACAGCTGCGATGTGATTGACATATGCACTGGCTTTCAAGCGTCAAAATCACGTTGGGAGGCAATTTGAGGAAGGTAAAATAATTTCCCTCACAAATTAAAGCGTGGGCAGGTAATTGAAAGAAATGACACTCACACACACACATTCCCCTCTCATAATGATGGGTAATTCTCCATTCCTTAATTACATTTCAAATTGGGAGCTTTTTGCATGCATATCTTAAGATGATACAGTATTTTGTTGGAGTTAAATGATAACTCCCACCAGAAGAATAGCATTCCATATTATTGCGGTAATATAAACTTATGTGTCAAAATACATTCCTGAGTACGTACTAGCTATTTTTATGCATTATTAGATTTTCATATTAATAGGTAATTTAAAATTAAGAGATTTAATTCAGTTAACTTTTTTTAAAATTACCATTTACTTTTAATGTAAATTCATTTTTTAGAATGCAAAATAAAATCCTTTTGTAAGGCCAAAGCAATTACACCGTATTATTAGGGATAATTAATCATGGGTGCTCATGGATGGAATTTCTTGATATTCATATACTATTTATGATAAAATATTTAAATATTTATAAACTATTCATTAGATTTTAAGTATCTAACGAGTATCTATTATCTATAATTATTTATTAATTAATAAAAAATAAAATAGTTATATATATATATTAAATAATAAAATAATAAATATTATATTTATATGTGTGTGTATAGTTAGGCGTGCACATGCATGTATTTTATGTTAATATTAAGATATTTATATATATTATATTGTATTAAAAAAACTAAATATTTTATAAATATATATTTATGGTGAAGTTTGGATGGGCTTTGAGTTAAGTTTAACAATATTCATACTTCATTCATTATCTATTAAGTTAAAAAAATTCTTATTTATTCAAGTTAGGAGATAACAATATCACCAGCAAGGTTATTAAAATTATGAGTTAAAATAAAAATTTTACGTGTTAATTTATGTTTAATATGTGAAATCATTTTAAAAACTCGAAAATAGTTGAAATTACATAAAATTATGATTTAAAAACTGTTTTAATAATATCAACAAAAAAACATATATTACACTATATGTTTTCTCTGAGCTCCAACTATGAAGCAGCTATTGGCTATTGGGTAAATGTTATGTTTTGTCATCTGTATATTCATCAATAAAACATTTAGTCATTTACCCTGATCTTTATCTCTTTCTCCATGAACCATGCAGCAGTCACTATAAGATCAATGGTTCATGACTTTCTCTTTATTAACAGCGGCAACATTCTTTTTTTTTTTCCCATCATCAATGACATCCTCTTCAGTTTTCAAACTCTTCACTTTTTATCAACAGCACTCTTGTCTTCACTATTCAATAATAGCGCTCTCCTTTTCAGTCTTCAACATGATATGGATTTGAAGTGCTAACTGCAATTGTACTGATAAATATCGAAAATAAATTTTATTTTTAATCATATAGTTATGTACTTGCAAGTTGTTGTTCTTGGTTGATATTTACTGCTAGTTCATTCATTGATTTTTTGGCTATCCACAGTAGTCTTCTATGCAATAGCCATAATCCATTGTCCTTCTCTATCTGTCCCTCGATTTTCTTCCAATAAGAGTTGTGATTAAGAATCAGGTCAACAAGCTGAGTTTAAAGAAACATAATTGTGCATTGTATGTCGAGTGCAAATTCATTCTTTTGCGTTGATCCTCAACTTTAAGTGCATTTCTATTTGCTGTGCAATATTTTGATAACAATAGTTTGTTTCATTAGCAACGGATTGACTCGGATGCTAAAAGCCAAAAACTGTAGAAATTGTAAGTTACAATACATTGGTGTATGAAAGTATTCATTAATTTCTCTCATCATTCTATTGAATTATCTCAAAGGGGGGTGGGGGTGTGAGGGGAGGATATGATCATTTTGCTTTTCCTTCGTGGTGTTCGGAATCAGATACCTGGGAAATCTGCACCATGACAACTATCACTAGATCCAAGTCTATCGTCACCGCCCACCCGAATCTGCTGCTCACAAAACGCATATGCGCAAAAATTATTCAACGACCAAGTAACCAATTTTTTTCCATCATCTCTGCTTTAGTTTAGTTGCTGAATGAGAGTATTATAGTTTTGGGAACAACAGATTATAGTTCTGTAGCAGATTCAGTAGACATATGTATATGAATTATGATCTTTGCTTTAGTTTTACAATTTTTTTATGTATGTTCTGGATTATGTGGATTGTTATAAATAACACGTATATTTTTTTAATAAAAATTTAATTACAATCATAAAATATTTATATTAATTACAAGATTGGTTTAAGTTGATTATTGAATTATTAAACTTATAATATTTAGAAAAAATTCTTTTGGTAATATCCTTGATGTAAGATGTTAATGAAATGTTTCTTAAATTATGTATAAATTTTTATTTTAATTATACATTTTAAGATATTTAAACTATATATTAATATTTATTTTAATTATGTATTTTAAAATGTTTGAACTATATATGAAAAAATATTTATAATTTTACAATTTATTTTTATCATTCAAGTTTATATTATATTTTTTATGTAATATTAAAAATATATTTTTGATAATTTTGGCCACCGCATCTGGATTAAATTTCCATCTATACTTAATTAATATTTCCGCACTCCTTACTTAGCTGCCTCACATGAACATGCGTTGATAATGTCAACAAAATGATTGCATTTGCAATGACATTATTGAACGGAGTTTTATTATTAATTATGGCATGTCAATATCACTGGGCCACAATGGACTCTAGCATGGTTTTAAAAAGGAAGGACGCTATTTTTCGAATGGTTTTTTCAAAATTATTTTTCAATCAATCAGATAAATTAAATTGTTCGCTTTCTCTTCTTTTCTTTAGAAAATGATTTTATAAAACATTTCTATTGAGAATATAGATCATAAATCATCGACTTAAAAACAAAACTCTTATTTCCAGACCTCCTGTATGAACTTCTAAGCAGCAGACGAGTCTCCAAGCTCGTTAAGTCGGGCTTGTTGCTTGCAGAATACATGCTTACACGGAGAGGAACAGTCTCTATCTCACGCATACACACCGCATAAGCAATCATGCTGGCTTGTCAGGAAGATGGAACTTTCTGCATAGCCCATGTTTCATGATTGGCTCCTAAAGCTAAAGAATTGAAGGGCCCACTGCAGTTGCTTGATCAAGAGAATTGAACTGTATGCAACTCCTGGATTCAAGTACCCACTCATCATCTCCAATGGAAACTCGGTCATGACAATATCATATCTCATGTCCACGGGACATGAAAACCGTTGTTTCACTCTTCATTTCTTCTAACAGGAGAAAAACTCGGTGCTTTCACACATGCACACAGCCCATAAGTGGACTGGCTAGCAGAAGATTAATTTCTCACATATTCGAGGCACAATTGACGCTCTTATTGTCACAAGTCCAACCATAACACTTTGTCCTCGACAAGAATGCAGGACGTGACGACAATAACATGGTGAAATTGCCAATTCGAGTGAAATCATACTTTGACATTTCTTTTTTTTTATAAGATATTTCAGATCAGCAGCTTGTATACACTGAAGTAGATGCTAGTATTCTGAACAAGGATTACAAAATAAAACTTACATTTTGCGAAGAGTGATCATCAATCAATATTAATGAACAAAAAAAATCAAATTGAAAAACACACAGAAAGTATACTGCTCCGCATCCATCCACCCTGACATTCTTTGGCATGTTTCTTTCCTTTTTCTTTCCAGTTCATTGCGTAAACTTCATTGAAATACGTTTTGTATTGCTATAAATCGCTGCGTGGTGTAGAAAAAGCGTAGCTGCTACGAGAAAGACACGCTTCCTTTACTTTCTTGAAAGCTAACTAGTTTTTCCTTTTCTTCTAAGATAAAATGTTAATTTTATAGAAAAAACTTGACCCATTGAACTCATTGCTAGCTACAGTGGTCACTCTAAGAACTTGGGTCATCCTCATTGTAACATCTGTTTTATTTTATTTTTAAAAGATTTTTCACCAAAACTAAATCAATCTTCTCAGTGACTAAAAAAATAAGTAATGCGTATGGAAATTAAGGGATTTACAAGGATTTACTCCTTGCCACTTAACTTTGGGTTAAACTCTTATGTGTTTAGCGTTATTTTTAGGAATTAAAAGTTTTTTTTATTATAAAATGTGTCGAAGTATTTTTTATTTTTATTTTTTATGTTAACATATTAAAATTATAAAAAAATAATAATTTAATATATATTTTTAATGTTAAACACACCTAAATACAATTCTAAACTCAAAAACATAAAATAACTTCTAGTGGCTTAATTAAATCTTAACCAACAACAAGAAGCAGATACTTAGTTCCTGCCATGTGCATTGTGTAAAACCAGTGAACTGTAGTCGTATTTAAGTTGACAAGCATAACAACAACCTTATGTACCTTATGTGTATTCAGGTTGAACTCAAATGTTAATTGATTGCGAAAATAATGATAACTTTCGGATCACATAACATTTTTCATCCTTAATAACATAATATTTTAGCTGATGAACATTAAATTTACGGACTAATAAAAGATATGGCTCGGTCAAATGAAAGAGAAAGGCGGTTGCATTAATCATTCTGTAGTAGCTTTAAGCCGAAACTTTTTGACAAAAAAAATTCGATAAGGTTGGAAATTTCAATCTTTGAACATGAAGACAAATATATTGACAGGTGAGATTGGAAGGACAAGAAAGTATATGCCCTTTTGAGGTCACCTTCTTCAATCAAAGAGGCTCCTAGTTTCTTCTGTTCCCATGGAACCTAAGGGCCCAAATCATCATCAACTACAGGTGCCCTCTTTCTTGAATCCTCCACAAAAAGCAAGCATGCCGGAGAAAAACATCAACAACCATAACAAGCAGCCTGCTGAGATCAAAGATTTCCAAATTATGATTGAAAACAGAGATCATAACAAGAAGCAATTAGCACCAAAGAGGAGCTCCAACAAGGACAGGCACAAGAAAGTGGATGGTAGAGGAAGGAGGATAAGGATGCCAGCTCTTTGTGCGGCGAGGATTTTTCAACTGACGAGAGAACTGGGGAATAAGTCTGATGGAGAAACAATTCAGTGGTTGTTGCAACAAGCAGAACCATCGATTATTGCTGCGACTGGTACTGGGACCTTTCCTGCTTCAGCTCTTGCAGTTGCAGGGACCTCTGTTTCAGAACAGGGGAACTCTGTTTCATCAGGATTGCATACAAAAATGGAAGGGTTGGGACCCGCTGTTGTTGGGTCCAGAGATAGGACTAACTGGACCATGATGAATACTAATTTAGGAAGATCTAATGTGGCAAGTGGGGTCTGGCCCTCTGTTGGCGGGATTGGGTCAGGGTTTGTTCCAAATTCTGGTCAGTCAACATCGAATTTTGGAAATGATAACTCCACTACTTTACCAAAGTATGGGTTCCATGGGGTTGAGTTGCCAAATATTAACATGGGATTAATGAGTTTTTACTCCATGTTTAGTGGCACTAACCAGCAATTTCCAGGATTGGAGCTTGGACTTTCACAGGATGGGCATAGTGGGATGTTCAATCCTCAAGCTTTGAATCCCTTCTGCCAGCAGATGGTGCAGGGCCGTGGTGTCTTAAATTCGTTGAATCAAGAACAGCAGCAAGAGCAACCTCCTGATAAAGATGATTCCCAAGGATCAAGGCAGTAGAAATATGAGATAGAGGAGTTTGTAATGGATGAATATCTATTAGAAATCAGTAGAATTAATGGTAAAGCGTATAGTTCCATATTCTCCTGCCTCTGAGGACAACAAATGAGAGCAAGACTTCATCAGCAGTCTCATCTAAGTTTTGCTAAAAGGTGCTTTTCTGTCTTTCTTTCTGTCTTTAGTTCTGCAAGTGAAGATAGCATATTTACTCCTTTTCTCATTTAGCTGTAACCATAAATAATACCACTACTTCTAATTTGTCATTTGCAGGTTGAAATTTGAAGATTACATTTGAGTTTGTTTCACATAGAGTATTGGGGCAGTGTTGTGTCACAAATATTTTTGCCACTGCATGATCAAAAAGTAAAGTACTTTTGCTAGTATTAGACCTATATGTTTCTGTATTTTCTTGCCTATCTTCTCAAGTTTTGATATTTCAATGAAGAATACATTTGAATGGTTTATTGCCCTGCTTAACATCAGATACATTTCTTGAGTTTCCCCCATGAACTCTGAAGAATCTTGTTAAATCAAGTTCTCTGGTTTCTTTAGCTCAATATTATTTCTTTCCTGTATTGATCACAACTGAAATGGCGAGACCGAGTAGGCAGCATATAGCTGGTTGGGTGGTATTTTTCCATGCTTGAAACTCCCTTGAGTCATCCCTTCAAGTTATTTTATCTTTAGTGATAAGATAGAGATTTTGGAGCTTCATTGTCAGCAGCATCACATGGCTACGATTTATATATTTCTATTTTGAGCAAGGGGGTGAGTTTCCAATCATTAGCATAGATCTTTCATGCCGGTACAGTCTTAAATGATTTAATATTCAGGTAGAATGCACATTTTCTTGCAACGCACTCTTTCCCTACAGCAAATCTGCTTCTAATAGAGGCTTTCCATGCATGTTTCTTCTTCTCCAAGGAGAGGAGTTCTCGAAGGTCTTCGCACGGCTTGACAAAGGCGTGCTTAAGCGATTGCTATCTAATTAACTTCAATCCTAAGGAACTCAGACTTGTGGGTATGAAATTGATACTATATTCCTCAGCAAGGTGGACAAGCTCACCTCACAGCTTATGTTTGACAATCGACGCTAATTTCAACCTAAAATGTTTTTTTTTTTTGTTTTTTTTTTGGGGTGCTAGCACCTAGATTTTAGGCTTTTCCACCTTTCAGCCCTCTTACAATTCCATGAATCTGCAGAACAATGAACTAATTCAAAGAAGTCCAATTATATGAAAGGGTAATTTTATAGTCGTACCCCACCCCCCAAACCCCCCCCCCTTTTTTTTTATATCTTTTAGCTCTACTAATTATTAAAAAATGGTACAAGCTAGTATGCAAGGGAAGAAATTAAAAAAAAATGATAAAATAGAGCTTACAAGTTATGAGTTGATTTCAAAATTAGTAGTAATTTGAGTACTTGTATTCATTTTTTTTTTATTAAATGGTTTGAGTTGTTTTTTTCAATCAAGTACTTTTGATAGTTTTTTTTTAATTATTAAAATACTTATTTGGTTTTTTTATTTGAGTACTTGTGCTCGTTTTTTTTTTTAATATAAAGGGTCGTGGTGCTATTTTTTATTTTTTTTTATTTATAGAAAAACCCTGGTTTTATATGGACATTATTTCCACCCCAAGTTTTTTAACTGTATTTATAATGACTTTTGGTTAACTAGCACATTAACCATGGTCAGTTTTGGACACATGGAATTCAATTAGGTTGCCAAGTGTCAATTTTGAATGTGTTCTTTTCTTATTTCTTTAAATATTATTGTAATTTCAAAAAAAAAATGAATTCAAATATAGGACTTATGTTTATTTTTAAGAAAAAGAATTATTTAATAGTAAAATAAAAATAAAAATAAAAAAGTCAAATTCAGATTCAGGACTTGTGTTTTAAATTTTTAAATATTTTTTATTTAATAGTAGAATAAATAAATAAATTCATTCAAATTCAATCCTTGACATGTGAACCTTCTCACATGAATGAAAGTGATGATGTCTTCAATACTAATTATGCGTTTGTGTTACGAGAGGTACGACGCGGTGCCACTTCTAAAAACCGCGTTTTAATAATTGTTAGTGTAGTGTTTAACTGAAGGACGCAATAAGCTAAGAAAATATAGCAGAGGGGGGTAATAGAGGGGTATAGTAAATCAAATTGATAGAGTAAAAGGACATTTTCATACTTTAACTTCATCTCCCCGTATATTTTTCTTCAAAAAAGCCCATATATAAATGGGGATTTTCATGGATTCAAGGCCCAGTGTATGGGCTTGAACTGGATAACAGTCCATATGGGTTTGGTTGATGAGCTTTAGGAGTGGTTGATAGCTCATTTGAAAAAAATATAAAAAAATTAAAAATTTATTTCTTACAATCTTGAATATAGCCATTTGAGTTGTCGCCGTTTGTTTTGTTTTGTTTTTTTCGAAAAAAAAAAGAAAACCACATTGGATTCGAATCAAGATCTTCTAGGTAAATTAAATATCGAGTGTTAGCAGCAGGAGTGTGTCCATGGAGACGTCACTGAATTGCACATCAATGAATTCACATGAAGCATAACGAGCGGCTTGGATTCAAGAAGTAAAAGGCATGGCTGAACTGGCGGTGCATGCTTCATGGCATTTTCATGATGTAAACCCTAGAACCAGAAAGCCGACAAACTTTTTTACGTTCCAAAGACTGCAGAGCCAATCGATGCAAGGGGGCATTTCAACACTGTGAGGTGGCCTCCCAGATAGGCTAGTGGTCCAATTCAAATGGGTTGCTGGACCACTTAAAGATAAACTGAATCCAGTCCATTAAGGATGGTGACGCGTTAACACCTCACTCGCCAAAAATTTATATGTTTTTGTTTTTACTCTGCAGGATTCCCACTCCAACCGACAGGTGCTTTTCTCGTGATTTTCAAAATAATTTTTTAATATATATATTAAAAAAATTATATATTTTTTTTTTATTTTTAATAGCAAAACCATGAAAATATACTTTAAAAAAGCATCTAAAAAAACAGTTTTAAACACGTTCAGACACCCTCTACGCAAGTTACATGGATCTCCCTCTGGAATCCACAATCACACGCATGCTGATTGCTGATTGTGATGTTCTTTTTTTGTGCTTCCATCGCATTGCCTGTAATGGCATTGATTAGCGACTGGAGCTAAGGAAGCTCTAGCCCAGCGGTCCCTCCATGCCTAGACCACTCCTTGGCATTCAAAATGATTGAAATGTTCCTGAAGAGGTTCCATGCTGTGGAATGTTAGTTATCAAAAGGAAAATGCTGTAGAAACTTTGATAGCATGAAGTAGAGTTATTTATGTAATCCACAGATTAAACACAAAAAATCGACTTGGAAAACTTTGATGTTAGCTTCGTTTCAACTCAAATCCCCTAGAATTGCACCTCGCCCCACATGTAATAACTGTGGTGAGTATACGAAATCGAATAAAAGTGCAAGATTTTATCTACCTGAAGTGGTGCCTGCGTGCTGGTCCACCGGTGGCTGGTTCAGAGGATTGTCCAATGGCCACTGAATATTATTGAGAGGAGAAAAGGTACCACCAGCCAATGACCAATTCGCATGTGGGAAAATGGCTAGTCCCCTTGTCTTCAATCATGCAAAGGAAGAGGCAGGGGGGTGCCGTGGCTCCCTTGCTACGGCAGGTGGGCCTTTGACATCCCTTTCCTCCCGGCTTGTTATGGAAATTGTTGTCATCTTTGTGATCCCCTCTTGACTATGCTTTTGGCAAATCCAGGGCAAATAAGGAAGAGTTTGCAGGTGTGTTTGGTGCAATTAGCATGAAGGAAGCATTGATGTGATGAGACACAACCTAGAGAGGACAAGACTTCCCGAACTAGTTTTTAAGCTTAACTTACAACGCAAGGGAGTAAAGTTATTGCATCATTATAGAATGTGTTTCTTGATATATATCATGAAAATCCTTAATTGAATACTGAAAAACATGATACTTATATTTTACAAAATAAATTTAAAAATTTATGAATCGATAAATAATAATAAAAATTATTAACATTAATTAATTAAAGACTAAAATTAAAAGTTGATTTTCATAAAAGAAAGTTTCAATAAAAAAATTATAAATTGATAATTTCACAGAAAAATATAAGATTTAATTAAAAAATAAAAAATACAATAAAAATAATTTAATAAATATTTTATCCTCGTTAAATGTCTATTAGGGAAATATGTTTTTTTTTAAATAAGCATTTTAGATTTGTATATGATTATTGTAGTTTAGGGTTTATATAAAAAATTGTTTCCATGCACAACCTTTATAATTTAAAAAATATAAATTAAATGATAAATTATATTATTATTCTCAATCAAACAAAAAATTACAAAAAAAAAACACCTACAAAAAAAGACATCACTGTCCCTGTTTCAATTGCTTAATTTTAGTTTTTTTACTATTTATAGATATATTGAATAAATAAAAATATCTCCAAACAAATTCATAATGCATAATGCATATGTAAAGAAAAAATATATATTTGATTTAAAGGTGAGTAATTTTTTAAAAAAAAATTAGTATTCTTTATTTTTTTTTTGTATTGAATTATGTAGGTTTCTTGTCTCGAGCCATACGGCCCAAAATGTGTGGGACAATTATGAATGAGTAATTTTAATATATTTTTAATTAAAAAATATTTTTATCCTCATTCACCGTATATTAGAGTTTAAAAATAAGAGCATTAACTCATTCATGTTACATGCCATACGGCCCAAAATGTGTGGGACAATTAAATGTTCAACGGCTCTGAATCTCTCTGAAGTCTAACCTCCATGAGGACAAGAAACCGGCATGGTTAGTGGCATTAATTGCACGCCCCATTGCGGTCTGCTCTCCATGGTGTTTTTTTTTTTTTTTTTTTCCCTGGAGAAATTTCATGGTGTTTTTCGATTCCTTCCTACATGTTCATGTGTGCATATATTTCTACATCTATTGTCATGTGTATGTCTCCAATAATATTTAAACATCGTACATTAAAAAAATTATGGTTGGCTAAGACAGTGGGATCAAGTCTGTTTCGACTTGATAAAAAAAGAATTATCATATAAATAGAGGAATGTATAGGATTTAATTTAATGGTGTGCAAAGAAATCCTCCACGAGTCAATGACAGCTTCATCCCACGATAATTACTTGTATTACTTGACTTGTATTGTTTTTTTATTCAACAGTATATGACAGCTTTGGATGGGTTTGTATGTTAACTAAAATTATTTTCCAAGAAGGAAAAATCTTGAAAATACATTAAAATTAAAAAATTAAAAAAAACCGACCTTAATTATTAAATTTATGCTTAGTGTTATATGACGTATTCCTGCCAAAAGCATACCACTTCCCATGTATAATAATATTACATTCATATCCCCACTCCGAAGGATATCTATAATGGTGTTCTCAAAAATTTAAATACCTCAAGAACAAAATCTATATATTTGATAATTGAATTTTTTTTATAATCTAATTTATTTTTTTCAGCCAAGACGTGGTTGATGATAGAGATTCATAACCTTCTTTTTCAAGGATAATTGAGTCTTTATAACCTATCATTTTTATCTTTCATGGAGGGAAGGATTAAAAGGTTTTATTTTATTTTATAGCATCTTATGTGTCAGAGAAAAAAATATCTTTGAACCGTAGAAAAAAATCTCAAACTTTATTGTAAAAAAAGATATATGTGGATCAACAGTTAAAAATAAAACATACTGTTACGTCAATAACCAAATCCTAATTATAAAACGGCAATAGTAAATAGTTAAAGTAATCGGCACCCACCAAATAAATAAATAAATAATTCATTACTCGAGACAGTATAGAGGGTCAAAGGAAAAGGTGAATACGATTCTATGTTCCCGCAACTAGCCAGACCAATGAAACCCGGGGACGGTAGATCTAAGAGAAGTTTTCTTTGTTTCTTTAAATGAAGAATCTAAAACGGGACGGCAGCCAGTGGGATTCCAACAGGGTAGAAGAATCCTGCTAAAAAAGGAAAGATAAGGAGAGAGGCACGAAGAGGTAGCCATATAGCCAAAGGGAGGGAGAGACTGAGTAACCCTGAAGCCAAACAAGATCCAACAAGACATCTAAATAATTAAAAGCACAGCAAGATCTTGCTAGATTTTCAAGGGAGCCTGAGATGGACCAGGAGTTGATTACGGCCCCTCAAAAGAGTGCACCTACACCCCCTACAGGCGAGTCAAAAAGAGATTGGAACACTAGAAAGCCGAAGTGCCGAACCTAGGCGTGTCATGTCTAATGTCTTGTATTGTATTGTGCGCACCAACAACACTGCCGTCTGAGAGTATAGAGCGTAGACCACAGACAAAAAAACAAGGGCAAGGAACAAACATTGAAAACACACATTGAGCCGCCTTGTGAAAGGAAACTCATCCACAAACCCACAGAAGAGAAGAAGACCAAGTGTTGGGAGGTGGGTAGGCCCCATCCATGTTAGCAAACGGCTGCAAACCTGGTTGACAGTGTCCCGTGCTCTCTCCGCTTTATCTATCTTTGTATATTTTTTTTCGTAGGGGGGTTATTCGTGCTGATAATGTTTAAGTCCCTCCTAAACTCTTCGTCCAAACCAAGAGCCAGCGCCACCCAACACACACACACCATGACACCACAACATAACTCAGAATCGAGGGGTTCAAAAAACGGAAGACACTGATGTGAAGAAAGTGCGCCAACAAAACAAAACAAAGCCAGCCTATTTCTCTACCTTTTTGACACCCACACACACCCTCTGCTCTGGTTTGTAAATCTCTCATTTTCCTCTTCTTGTTCTTGTTCTAGTTGTTATAGAGAAAATGGACTATTGGTCTCCTCTTACAATGAATGATGAGTTTGAGAAGCTTGTAATTCGGATGAACCCTCCAAGGTGAATTTACCTTCCGTTTTTTTTATAAAAAAATCATTTAATGTGTGAGTTTTTGTTTGAATTGAAAAGGGTTGTTATGTTTTCTTGAAATTTTCATTCCTTGAGCCCAAAATTTGGATTTTTTAAGGATTTGGCAATATATGCGCGCGCGTGTGATATATTGTTTTCAGTTTGCGTTTAATTTTGCAGGGTTACGGTTGATAATGCTTCAAGCAGGAAAGCCACTCTGATTAAGGTGTTTATTTGAATCATTTGGATGTTATTTGTTCGTTTTATGAGGTTAAAGTCTGTAACTTGATTTTGTCTTGTTGATAATGTTCAGGTTGATAGTGCTAATAAGCGTGGTAGTTTGTTAGAGGTGGTTCAGGTCTTGACTGACTTGAATCTTATAATTAGACGAGCTTACATTTCTTCAGATGGAGAATGGTTCATGGATGGTTAGTTTTTGGTTCTTGCTTTACATATAAGTTTGGTGACACTCTAATTCAATTAATTGTGGTTGATTTTCTTGTTTTGAAATGGTTCTTTTGCAGTGTTTTACGTTACAGATCAACATGGGAACAAGTTATCTGAGGATGATGTGGCTGAAAGAATTCAACAGGTAGATTTGCTAAACTGTCCTCGATTTGTTACCAGAATTGGAAATCAAAATCATTTCCACTATACTTTCGTTGTCAATGGGGAATCACAAATGGAGCCGGGATTTGTTTCTCATTGTAAGAGACTTTAAAGCCTATAACTTTGATTCTGACCGCATTTCTAAATGTGTTATGCCCTAATGGAGCCTTAGCTCCAGCAACTGCCCCTATTTTTTTAGTCTTTTCACTCCTTGTCCTTAATTTTTGACAACAATCAGAGAGCAAGGCTTCATTTTTTGTGCACATTTTTAGACTAGAGTACCGCTATTCTCTTTTAGTTCCGGTTTTACTTTATAAAAGGAGGTGGAAAAATTTTAAGTTTAGAGAACTGTAAATGTCACAGGTCAAGTTGTATAGAATTCCAGATACAGTGAAGTCACTGTGCACTTCTTCTGTAGATCAAATTCCTTCCAATTAATTATTCTCCTTAGTTTAGTTTAAGAAGATAATGAAAGGAAGAGACCAGGAAGAAATGGTGCTTGTTATTTAGTCTGTACCTTAAAGTTTTCCAACAATATATTTGGAGCCGTGTGATTTTCATGCCATGCTCATGAATTAATTTACATGTCACAGTCATTGAGACCAAGAGGGCGAAGCTTCCGGTCTTTGAGACAGTCTGTGGGTGTGCAAGCTGCTGCAGAGAACACAACTATTGAATTGACAGGAAGAGACCGACCAGGCTTGCTTTCTGAGATTTTTGCTATTCTTACTGACCTCAAATGTAATGTGGTGGCCTCAGAAGTCTGGACCCACAATTCAAGAATGGCATCTGTTGTTTACATCACTGATGAGGCTACTGGATTGCCAATTGATGATCCTGATAGGCTCACAAAGATCAAACAGCTTCTCCTATATGTTCTAAAGGGTGATAGAGATAAACGAAGTGCCAATACAGCTGTTTCTGTGGATTCCACTCATAAGGAGAGGCGGCTGCATCAGATGATGTATGCTGATCGTGACTATGACATGGATGATGCAGATTTTGGCTCAGCAAGCGAACGCGAACCTTTTGTGACAGTGGAAAATTGTGTAGATAAGGGTTACACTATTGTGAACTTGAGGTGCCCTGACCGGCCGAAGCTACTATTTGATACGGTGTGCACATTAACTGATATGCAATACGTTGTCTATCATGGAACTATCATAGCTGAAGGACCGGAAGCTTGCCAGGTTATCCTTTATTACCTCAAGATGCATTACTAATTTTCAGTTTCACCGGCTTCGACTATGTTTGGCCTGAACCTGGGCTACCAAAAGTCAGATTATATTTTCAATTTTTCTCATTGTCAAACACCTGATCTGTTTGTTGCTGTTGAACTTATTGTTCTCTGATCATCATGGCTGCTTTTCTTTTGGTCAATGGCTTTGCTGTTCTGATTAACCTATCTTTTTCACCAAACAAATGCTTTTGAAAATTGCTACATAGCATCTCATTTGTTTATTCTTGTACAGGAATATTTTATAAGGCATGTGGATGGGTCCCCTGTTAGTTCCGAAGCAGAGAGGCAAAGAGTAATCAATTGCTTGGAGGCTGCTATTAGAAGGAGAACTTCTGAGGTGCAAATATGCTCAAGTTTGATTTTGATGCTAGTTCCAAACTTGTCATCCGACCAGTATTTGATTTATTGAATTGTCTTAATGCAGGGAGTAAGATTGGAACTTTGCAGTGAGGACAGGGTTGGCCTTTTATCTGACGTGACTCGCATTTTTAGGGAAAACGGTCTCTCTGTCACCCGAGCTGAGGTTACAACCAGGGGTTTCCAGGCAGTGAATGTTTTCTATGTCACTGATTCATCTGGATATCCAGTGAAGAATGAAACAATTGAAGCAGTTAGAAAAGAGATTGGCTCGACTATACTTCAAGTGAATAATGATGCTCACTCGAAGTCCCCACCCCAGGAGCGTGGTTTATTCTCTTTGGGTAATATCTTCCGATCCAGGTCAGAGAAGTTCCTTTATAACCTAGGTCTGATAAGGTCATATTCTTAGTAGTTCAATAGCTAAACTAGGTTGTCAGCGACGTAAATGGTGGTTTGCTTAGTCACACAGGTTGTTCCTTAGAGCTTCGGTTCAATTTCTTGTTGATCTTGGATGAGGCATTAAATTTGCAATTAAATTTGAATTTGTAAAGTTTCTTGTAAGTATCTTGTTCCGGCTACCTTGTTCCCATGTGGATATACATTGGAGCATTGAATTTGAGAATGGTGATTTCCATGAGAACGGCCGTGCTTTATTTTGGTGGAATATTTCCTTTGGTCTCTCTCAGCTACTAAGCAGGTGGCTCATCAGCTACGTCATGAATGAGCTATGTTACTGTTAGAGGATTCTTCCCCTAAAAATCATTATGGAGATGGCATACAAATATATTGGTGAGATGTTTTGGAAGAGTACATTCCCCTACAGCGAGTGAACAGAAAAAGGCGTTGTGTAAAGGAACAAGGAACGTTTTAACGACTTCCCTGTATATAATACTAAGTCATCAAGATTGACTTTTGCTGCGATTCCGAATAAAGAAATCACCTAGCGCTCATGACACCATGGAAATTTGGTTGTGGTGGTGACATGAGAAATTTTATACCTTGTTTCAGGGCTCTGCTGAAGTTCCACTGAGGCACCGCCAAAACGGTAAGCCCCAAACCATTTCCTCTTTCCATGTGGCTCTGTGGGAATCAAATCCATTCAGGGCAAACCTGCATTCCTGAATCTGGCATGTTTAAAGAGATTTGTAAACTTTTGCTCTTGGTTCAATTAATCTCTAGTATTTGAGGTCTTCTAAGCAACCATTTTTAATTTTATAGAAGTATTATACTATTTCTATTTTTTTGGCTAGAAAAGTGCACTAAGCTTTGATATTTAACAATAAAATCCTTGTAAATATATATAGATGTCAAGAGATGGGGACATAATGTTTCAATGATACAAGAGAAGAGAATAAAAAAGAAAAGAAAGGGAAAAATAATGAATGAAATAATAAAATAAATATAAAGAAAGAAAGAAAGAAGTGCCCAGATTCAAATCTTAAAAAAACAATTCTTTCGATAAAAAAATATTTAATTCTTATAATAAATAATATCTCAAATATCCACACACACATAAAGAAAATTAAGTAGCAATCCTGTCCAGTAAGAGATAAATGAAGTAATGATAACATAATATAACGCGTAATGACTCGTTAATTAATCCAAATTCTAGTTACAAACGGCAGGCTTCAGCAGTTGCTTTTTTTTAAAAAAAAAAAAGTGCACTCACTTTATCACGCTTTCAAAACACCATCTTTACTAAAATTTTAATAATTATTTTATCACTTTTAAAAATAATAATATTTAAATATATTGTATTTTAAAAATATGACAAATTAATATGTAGCTTTATTGCCAATTTTTTGGCTCAACTAATTATTTAATTGATTAGGTTATATGAACTAATTAATTGTTTTATATAAAAACTATAATTTTATAAAAATTTTATTTCAAATATGTTTTATGAGTATTAATGATATAGTTAAGTTTATAATGATAGTTAATTCTAAACAATCAGGTGTGAGTCTACCACAATTAAAAAATGATTTGTCTAAGATAAATTATATGAATGACTTAACATATTTATTTATAAAGCAGTAAAATATATATTTATTTATAAACCAATAGAACAAGTCCAGATTTACAAGAAGGTCTAGTCATGCTAAATCAAAATAATAGTTCAAAGTAATTATAATTTTTTATTGATTGTTGTATTGTTCTTAATTTTTTACATAAGTTTCTAGAGTTTATTTTTTTATAATAATTACTATGTCGCTGTACATACTATTAAATATCTATATTTCAACTATTAAATATCTATATTTCAAGAATGTCACTTTAAGATCTTGATTTTGATAATTTATTATTATTATTTTTTAATTAATTAATAAATTTATTTAACTATTATAAACTGATAAATTCATAATTCTGAATCATAATATTAATTATAATTCTATAATGACTATGAACCATGATATTAATTATAATTTTATTGAGATTCTTAACAAATGATATTTAATTAAAATTATGATTAAAAAATATAATATTTAATTAAATATCACATTTCAAAATTATAATACCTGAAAATATGCTATTTTAGCATAAATA
Organism: Populus ilicifolia; assembly: GCA_015708895.1. Lineage (NCBI taxonomy): Eukaryota > Viridiplantae > Streptophyta > Magnoliopsida > Malpighiales > Salicaceae > Populus > Populus ilicifolia. The sequence continues at coordinate 253,379 of SRLM01000246.1, read as the reverse complement.
CATCTTGCTGCTGATAATTCTAATTTATCTTTCTGTTAATTGCTAAGTTGTCCAAAATCATGATGATAGAATTAATTAATCATTAATTAGAAGATTTGTTTGCGGCTCTCATTAATTGTAATGATTTTGTAATTAAGACTTAAATTAAGAAATAAAAAAAAAAAAAAACCAAACGGCAGAAAAGTGACCGACAGAATCTCAATGGCGGAGGGAAGATGGCACGCAACTCCACGTCCCTAGCACACATCTCGTTCTCATTTATGTTACTTATTTATGATAGCTTCATCAGCAACGTGCACGTGTCAGAATAAAGTCCCACAAACACCAGCCGCCTCTCTACGTGGGGCCACCTTTCTAAGTGTTGGTGGGACCCAAGCTCGCCGTTTTGAAGGTGGGCGAGGGTCGGATATTTTGATGAACAAAATGGTCCAGCACGTTGGTCACGTGGTTGAGATTCTATAAGATCCTCTTCGAAGCACGTGCAAAATTTTCCAGACAAAATCATTATACAATGCCATATGATGTCATGTCATAACAATATCAATTTATTACGTTTATAAGGTAAAAAAAGAAGAATGTTGCTTGCCTACACTGAACAGTACGGAGATGGATACGTAGCCAAAATACACAGGATTTATTTTAAAAAATTATAATAGTAAATTAAAAGTTTTTGATGACACCATTGGAATAACAAAAAAAAATGGAATGGTATTTCGTTTGTCTTGTTATATTTTTAGAAGATAAATTTAAAATACACATTATTTAAAGTTATTTAAAGTGTGATATTATGAGTTAATTAGTGGATTGAATATAATTATATAATTAATTGGTTATTTAATACAAAAGTTATAATTTTATTTTTTATTTTTATTTAAATATATTTTATAAGTAAAAAAATATATTTTTATTCAACTTATAGACCTAAAAACATATTTTAATTAAAATTTTAAACAATTATTACTCATGTATTAGTTTTTAAAGGTAATTTTTAGTAGTTATGTGTAGAATTTTTCATAACTAAATGGAAAATTATCTCAAATAAATTACATAGATAGTTCAGTAGAAATATTTATATACCAATAAGACAGATCCATGCCTATAAGAAGATTTTATTATACTAGACTAAAATGAAAACTCAAAAAAATAATAACTTCTTATTCAATAATTGAATCTCACTTAAATTTTTACAGTATTTTTCATAGATTATTTTTTTTATAGTAGTTATTATGTTGTTATAAAGACTATCAAATCTCTAGATTTAAAAAATATCAGCCTGGAGTCCGGTTATGATGCTTTGTGATTTTCCTTACAAATTGATCAACTAATGAGTCATGATTTTAAATAAATATCATATCTTGACCAAAAAATTTTGTTTTTGTGCCATTTCACCATTTATTTGCAGTTTATATGCTAATTGTCAAATTTATCAAAACAAACATGACTAAATTCAAACCAAAATTTTTATATATAAAAAAGTTTGGTATAAAATTCATATCAAATTCATTGTTCAAAATAAGCATTCCTTCTTTTATTTTATTGTATCACCTTTTCGTTTTATTTCTTTTTCTTTAAGGCATGATATATATGTTAATATATTTATTGTTTTAAAGAATTTTTTTATATTTTTTATCTTTTTATTTTTTTTCACTTTTTCTGAATTTTTTATTTTTTGATTTTTTTTTCAATTTTTTTTAATTTTTTTGTTTATCTTTTTGTAACATTAATATAATTAAAAATTAAATTTTGTAATTCATTTTATTTTATTTTACCTTTTTACAAGGTTAAAATGATTTATATACTTGCTAGGATAACCCAAGTTATTCTGGTTTACAAATTTGATGGATTTTTTTAATTGAACTTGATTTTGTTATTATTTATCTATTAAAGTTAAAAACAACAATTTTAGAAAAAAAATCATTATACATAAAGTTAAAACATGTGAGGAAAATATTATAGCTTTTCTCACATCTTATCGTGGATTGCTAAAGAAGATTTCTTTTTTAAAATTATCTTTATTAATTTTACTATTTTAATATTAAGTTTGTTAAAAATTTAGATTTATAAATGTTTTTTTTTATAAAATATTATAGATTGCAATGGTGTCTTTTCACATAATTTTTTTATTTTATCATACATAAAGCTAAAACATAAAGGAAAAATATTGTAGCTTTACTTACATGTTAATGTGGATTGTTATAGTATTTTTTCCTACAATACTTTTTTTTCTTTTTTCCCTTTAAAATTGTCATTGTCAAATTTATTTATTTTTAATATAGAGCTGGTAAAAAATTTAGTTTTGTAATTTTTTTCTTTAAAATACTGTAGATTATTACAGTGTTTTCCTATATGGTTTTTTTGCACTGCTGATTTTGTCTAAAATTTGCTAATAATCTGTTCTCTTTTTCCTTTTATATCCTTCCTTTCATATTTCTAACTCTGGTGTTCATGAATAATTCCTACAAATATTTCTAGCTTTGGCTTTAGTAAATATCATGTAAATCCAAAAAATGCAATACTCCTAACTCTTCTATTAATAAATATTTTTTGTAAAAAATAAATTTGAAGAAGAAATTTTTAAATGCTATTTTTCTTGTTTATCCTTTATTTTTATTGATCTTTTTCAGATAGCAATAAAAAAACCTTGCATGATGTATTTGTATTTAAGAGTAATAGTCCACAAATTGAGCTTATAGCTAAAAAAAATAGTAGCACAAAGAAAAGAAAAAGTGTGAGGGGACTACAAATAAATTAACGAAGACCTCCAAATATTTTTAAAAATTTTTAATATAAAAAAGAGGTTCATTTGACCAAAGATCAACTAAAATAAGTACAACATTATAGCTAAGATATAATGGTATATATTTTACCAAACATATTTTTATCTGACTGATTCTAGAGCTCAGACTTGACCCACTCTCTCTTTTTTTTTAAGGCTAGGTCTAGCTTGGCCACCATTGGCTGCGTTGGACCCAGCCGACCTAGCTAAATCACTAGCTCAAGCCAGTGACTCAGTTGGGCAGTAGGTACACATGGCTTAAACCACGCGTGCGCTACACAGGGGTGAAGTTAATTAAATTACCTTCGCCTTACTTTCTCTTTTTGCAACAAATATGCAGAAACAAAGAGAAAGGGAAGGCCTTACCTAGTAATGACAAATGTGAAGACGATAATAATAGTTCGAGCACTCTTGGAGAATTATCTCTTCTTCCTCCTCCTTTTGAGTTCTTTTTTCTTCTTCTATTTAGTCTCTCCCTCATCTGCTTTTATTTGTTCTCTTTTATTTTTTTCTCTCTCTTTTTCCTATTGTTTTTTTGTCGTTCTCCTTTTGTCGATTGCTAAGGTATTTATAGGAACCAATCTTCCACTCCCTCTACCTAACGTCTCTCCTTCTACTAAGCATGGTTTTGAGGGATAAGCACTATTTTGAGGGAGTCAGTCTCTGCTAGGACTCAGACGCGAAGTTTTTTATTAGGACTTGGATACTAGCTCGATCCTTTTCTTCTCGGGGTATTGATCTTCATAAGGATAGGGATTTGTTTTTGTGTTTAAATAGGCCTAAGATGCTAGCATTTCACCGTCTTTCTCTTCCTGGGTTTTCAACGGCAGAGGAAGAAGAAAAAAAACTGGAATGTCCAAAACAATGTCGTTTTGGAGTGAAATTTTCCCATTTCTTAATTCGATCCTTGCAGTTTCCAAACTTCGCATTTAACTCCAAATCTTTTTAATTTCAAATTTTAACCTCTTTATCATTAAATTAAAAAATTCCAAATTTGGGTGACAACAATTACAATACCTGGGGAAAACACTATAGCTTTCCTCGCAAATTACTATAGATAGCTACAATTTTTTTTTATATATTTTTTTTCTGAAATTATATTTATCAATTTTATTTTTTAACTATTGAGTTGGTTAAGAATTATAATTACAAGTAATGCTAAATCATGTGGGGAAAACGTTGTAACTTTCCACACAAAACACTATGAATTGTTAAAGTTTTTTCTCTCATGGTTTTTTTTCCAATTTTTTTGTGTTTTTTTATAATATTTTTTTTATAAATTTATCTTTGTTGGTTTTTTCTTTTTAAATTGAACTGGTTAGAATTTAACTTTATAATAACTTGATTATGTGGAGAAAGCACTGTAGCTTTTCTTAAAAAAAATATTTTGTGGATTGCTACAATGTCTCTCCACATGGTTTTTTTCTTATGATTTTTTTTAACATTATCTATCAATTTTATTTTTTTTAATATTGAGATAGTTAAAAATTTAAATTACAAGTAATTACAAATAAAGCTAAATCATGTTGGGAAAACATTGTAACTTTGATAATAAAACACTGTAAATTGCTACAGTGTTCCCAACATGGTTTTTTTTCCTTGTTTTTTTTGTTATGTTTCTTTTTTTTAAATTTTCTCTGTTGATTTTTTTTAATATTAAGCTAATTGAGAATTTTAATTTGTAATGTTTTTCTTTGAAACACTGTGAATTACTGTAGTGTTTTTTCATGTGATTTTTTAATGATTTTTTAAAATTACCTGTTTTATTTTTTAAAATATTGCTACAGTGTTCCCAACATGGTTTTTTTTCCTTGTTTTTTTTGTTATGTTTCTTTTTTTTAAATTTTCTCTGTTGATTTTTTTTAATATTAAGCTAATTGAGAAATTTAATTTGTAATGTTTTTCTTTGAAACACTGTGAATTACTGTAGTGTTTTTTCATGTGATTTTTTAATAATTTTTTAAAATTACCTGTTTTATTTTTTAAAATATTAAGCTGGTTAAAAATTATAATTAAAATAATGCTAAATAATTTAGAAAATGTGTTGTAGTTTTCCTTACAAAACATTGTGGATTGCACAATATTTCATTAAATAGTTTTTTATGATTTTTTTTTCTAAAATTATCCCTGTCGATTTTTTTCTAAAATTATTAGGGAATTGCTACGATGCTTTTTCTTATAGGTTTTTTTCTTCTAAAATTATCTTTATTGATTTTTTTTTTAATGTTAAGTTAGTAGAGAATTTAACTTTGTAATTTTTTTATTAACAGAAAAGCTAAATCATATAACGAAAATATTGTATCTTTCCTTATAAACACTATAGATTGTTATAAATTATTTTGTTTAATTTCTAAGTTTTTTATTACCAACATATTTTTTTCTGTTATGAAATATTAATTCAATTATATTTTTAGTTTTTATTACTTATCTAGTACCGATTCATGATTTCATGACAGATACGAGCATGTTATCTCATTCATTTTCAAAAACATCATTGTAAATCATGAACAAGGTCGAGTGGTGGTTCCATTGTGTAACTTGAATAGTTACTGGATCTATGAAGATAAAACTACATTGAACATTTTATTCTCATTGTTTAAATTTTTTTTTATTGGGTTTAGATTATTAAGTTATTTTCTTATATATTGTTAAAACTTATCATAGCTAATTAATGTGGTATATGAAAAATCAAATTGTTTTTTCATTTAAGTGATACGACATCCCCGTAATATCACAATTATAATGTGTATATAATTTTAAATATGACTCCTATGTATTTAAGAAGTGACAGTCACTCGTTTCAGGGCTGTAAAACATTTGTTCAACATAGCATTTAACTAGTCCCCACACTAACTAAATTCGTCTTTTGATATCGTTTAACCTGAACAATCGCACACCTAAAGATGTAGTATTATATAGGTTTAATTTATTATCCTCTCCTACTAAACTAAATTCATTACTGTAAATAAATCATTGGATCCCTTTATCTGATTTATTTAGATTAACGTGGGTGTCCGGGTCAGGTTTTGCGCACCACGACTAATCCCACAGGCCCTGAAGTTAACGACCATATAAGCCTCCAGTGACCATTATATGAGCAACCAAGGACTCAAACCTGAGATCACAGAGGGAGCAAACCCCTTGATTCCAAGTCCTTATCACTTAGATGGTTCCTTTATCTGATTTTGATTCCTCTTAATCTTGAGATTTGTAGCATCAAATCATTTTCTCTATCAATGTGTGACATTCCAATCATGCAAAAATCGTGGTCCATGATTGAGTCTTGAGCGAAATTAAAGTATACAAAAGCAAAGAATAACAAAATTTGTTATAAAAAAAACTATAATTATAGAGAAAAATTCAATATATTTATTTTTTATTCATCAAAGTCTCTGCGTATCAAAAATTATTACATCTATTTTTTATAGAAAAACTAAAAAACCCTCTTAATATTTAATAAAAAAATTATTCACTCCATTATAGGTCTCATTATCATAATTTTTCAATAACAAACAATCGACATTAATAAAAATAACATATTAGTTTTTAGATTTTTTTTCTGATTGGGAACCTTTTCTTTTCATCTTACACGAATATGTCATGTCCTGCAACATCTTCTAGTTATTATTGTCCAATAACATACAATAAGTAATCATCAAAACTCTTTAAACTTCAATACACACGTCCTCTATTATCTCCAACCAAAACCACAAGAGATTTGTTAGGTTTTAATACCAATTGACATATATGATAATGAATAATAATAGATTTTATTATAAACTAAAACCCTTAAAGATCAAAAACATAATTATTAGAAGACATCCAAAGTATTTAATTTTTATTCTTTTAAGTCTTTACTTGCCAAACTATTACAGCCATTTATATGAAAAGAAACTAAAAAAGAAACTCTTAATATTGAATAGAAAAATTATTCTCTTTAAATAGAAAAAAAACTAGAAAATCCTAATAATATTGAATATAAAAATAAAAATAAATTAACTAAAAAAATATTTATTTAAAAAATAATTATGGATCAACAATAAAATTTAAGAAGTGGCTCTTAGTATATAGAAGTTTTATCACACATATCATGTATTCCTCCGGCACCATTCTCTCATTCCTTCATATTGATCAAGTATGAGGCTCGATATGCATAACCTGAACAATAATTGGACCTGCAATCACAACATTGAGATTATTTTCCTTCGCTATTTAAAATAAACTTTTTAATAAGTATGTAATTAGTATATTAATGGATGATTAAAAAAACACTTTTTATTCAATTTTTTTTACTTTTAAAAATTTATTAATTTTTTTTATACTTGTAGTATTAACCTATTAAAATTATCAAAAACTAAAAAAAATCATTTAACTAGGTATCTTCTATCCTAAACCAAAGTCATCTTTGTAATTTGTTATTCAAACGCCTCCTAGGCTCTTCAAATAACAAATGAGGCATTTTAAATACATAAACTCAACAAAAACTGATATAATTGATAAAATAAAATATATTTTATAATAAAAGTAAAAAGAGATCACAGGGGTATACTTTAATTGGTCAAATTTTAAGTTTATTTTTTAAAAATTACCGATTCGAGTTTCATAAACTTCAAGATCACTAGAGACTTACAGGATTGTTAACTTCAAGTTTATAGAATTAGTTAAAGTACCAGCAAGCTAATATTTATATTTATATTAATAATAATAACAAATTAATAATAAAAAAAAGAAAGAAAGAAAGAGAGATCATAGATGACATGAGCCCTGAATTGAAAAACTATATACCTTGTCAGTACCAAACAAAACTTTGAACTTTGAACCATACGTGAAGAAGGTTGTGAAATACAAGTGCTAGCAATCTACGGCATTCATGCCTTTCCCACATACAATTTTTTTATTTTTTATAGCCCACTCCAGCATCCTTAAATCGCTGTATATGTCTTTAGAACATGCATTGATTCAAGTAACTTATTTAAGTATTAACTACCAGGCCAACTGTGGGAAAAACTATTTTAAAATATGAACAATCTGTTCCTGAAATTTGAAAATGCTGCAGCTCTTTTAAATTAGTCCCATTTATAAATTTGAAAGTACATTTCCATTCAAAATACATATACTTTTTCAAACAACTCTTTTATGGTTTGCTCAACAGATATGTTTAACAAATATGAATTAGTTTTAATATATATCCTTTTTAATAAGACAATGTTATTTCATTAATAGTGTTTGTTCAATACAATTTTCTATGACTTTTTTCATTAAAAAATATATTTTAATAAAGCAATGTTTTGATTTTTGATTTTGTATATTTATCAAAATCTCAAATAGGCACCGCAATATTTAGCTAGCTCTTAATTTTGTAGTGTATGTTTTTCTCATCATATAGCTAAATAAAAAATTATTAAACCCAATTAAATCCTATAATTCAAGTTACAAATTTAGTTTATTCATTTTATAAGCATTTATTTTTCTTATTACATGGTTAAATAAAAATTATTAAAAAATTTATAGAATTTAATTGAATTCATAACCTAGATTACAAGTTTAACCGATCAACTTTGATTGATTAAAAATTAAGTTTTTTTATTTTTTTACTATATAAATAATTATTAATTTATTTAATTAAACATATCACTAAATTTTAAAGTTATAAATAAGATTTTTTTCATGTTAAAAAAAGAGTATGAAAGGCCATCATGTTTAATTTTTAATGCTAAAAGAATTTACCTTGCCCGTGATAGATAAAGCAAAAGTCAAGTAGCTAGTTTCCAACTATTGCTCGACTATTGGGATATTTGTTTTTTTTTTTTTTTTGAGTTGATCATAAAAAGAATTGTTTAGCTTCATTTGTTGGTGGTCATCGGGAAAATAACCACGGCTATTGGAGGATAAAAATACGGCTATGATTGTCAGAACCTATATACTTTTTTTTTTCATGGGTGTCTGGGCCAGCTTACGTGCACCACGACTAATCTCACGGTCCACTAGATATCCTGCAAGCCTCAGTGAACAGGTAAGGCACCGCGGGGGTGACAAGCGTACCACACAACAAGGAACCAGTAGAACCAGAAAGGAAACCACTCGCCAGCCCCACTCTCACTGGAACTCGAACCGAATTTCAAAAGAAGATGAGCAGCGCCTTACACCACTGAGCCACAAGCTGCTTGGTCCTATATACTTTTTATTACCGTGGAAGTTCAGGCTGTTGATCAGATTCTCCTCGACCTCCATATTAGAACTTTAACCACAGGTATATCAAGCTACTATTATGAAAATTCTCCGAATAATCACCGGGATCAGACACAACAGGCTTACCTGTTGTTCGGTAGGAGCACGGACACCGGTAAATTAGGATCATGCTTGATTTCAATCTAGGTTTTCTGGGGATTTTAGCATGTTTCATTGACATTACATTTTTTAGCGCCACTGGGAGATTCTACGAGAATCATGATACGTAATAATTGAGTTTCAATAATTGAATACTGGAATTTCACTTATTTTTATATAATAACCTACGTTTTCTGGGTGAAGTTCAGTACTATTTAGTGGGCCCTTACCAATGCCTCTCACTTTTTAGAAGTAGGGGTGTTAAGATAAACTAGATCAATCTATCATCCCTAGGCCCAGTGAGTGGTTTCTGGTGGCCTCATAGAACCCATGTATCCTAAGGCCGTACTCGGGCTCAAGCCCATCCTAATCAAGCTAACCCACTACAGATCCGGTTTGCAAGTTAATGTCGAAGTAGGCCGCCTGTGATCCCTTGGAATCACTGAGAGCATTATGAAGACAATCATCGTCCTGCCATCATGAGTAAGATAGCAATGAAATCCACTGTGGAAGTTTGGATCAAAAGTTGAAAATGATATGTGCCTTAACAACCACCTGATAAAATTTTTCCTATACGAGGAACAACTCTTTTAGCTGAAGCTTTCTAATGGATACAAGTGAGCAAAGAAACTGTCAGAGATTGATTCCATACTCATTTAGACAAAAGCCCTCCAAGAGGGGTAGACTTCTCTCAGGTTCGATGTCGAGGAGAATACAATAGATGGATAGAATTGATCATGCCTCAGTCATGGGAAGCTCGCCACTTTCAAGGATCACCACTCTCTTTGTGGGACGGTCTCCTCTGTCTGTCTCTTGTGACTCGATCAATTTAACAATGTCCATGCCTTCCAAAACTTGCCCAAACACAACATGCCTTTGATCTAGCCATGGAGTCTTCCATTTCCCGTGAACAGACAAACAAAACGAAAGTGTGTCAAGTTATATAAATGTAACATAAATCTGCAAAGATTTGACCACTGAACTAGAAGGAATTGATCAACAGATCACATAAGAAGCATTTGCAGAAAATAACCTGTCTCCATTAGTGACCACTAAAAATCACGCTAGCTATAAGAAATAGGTGCAAAGCCGACAGAAAAATGAAAGTAGCCTACTGTAAGAGAATGGAACTTCATTGGTAAAACTTAGTTGATACAGCCCATATCAGTTAGCACAAACAAAAAGAGTACCAAATGGATTTGGATTGTCAGAGTGGATTCCAATTTTCAAGCACCTACATAGACCATCTACACACAAGCATGATCAACATGCAGTGGTTTTCAATACATCTTAATTTTGCCTTCTTTATAATGGCCTCATCACATGCATAAAACAGTCCGACAGGAAAAATCACCTGCATAGTTTCCAGAAGGGGATAGCCCAGAAAATAACCACCTGAAAATTTTATTCCATTCCTTCACCCCTCTTGGGAGGTACAAAGTTAAACCCCATTTAATTACAACTAAAATTTTGTACATTCCAAAAGCTGAGTGTTAGAGTTGGCTTCAGAAACAATGATCTATTTTCCAAGTTCCCTTGATCTCTTCCCCATTATACCTCAAATCAAGTAACCATGCGATTTATTATGTTAAACATATTTCAAGTTCTTGACTTCACAAAGAGAGAACCCCTCGGTAAATTTCTTGTAGATATAGGAATCATTTTCCTTCTTTAATCTCTCTATTTGAAATCCTGCTCCATATATATTCAAAAAAACACTAATGATAAAAACTCTCGGGTACTGTTACAATAGGATATGATGTGTTTGTATGTACACCCTCATATGTGCATGTCTCCACGCACATGCATGGGGAACATGTATCTAAATGGAAAGACAATTATTTACCTTAACAGTGCAGATAAAAAATTGGCTTCCATTGGTGTTGGGCCCTGCATTTGCCATACTAAGAACTCCTGGTCCAATATGTGACACTGCAAAACATTTGATTGAGATTTCATAATTAGGCATGCGGTGGCAAAAACTCATTATTAAAATACAGGAAAATTTCTGTTTAGGGACCGCTCAAACTTAAAACAGGATGAGAGTGAGTTATGGAGAAGGGATCATCTATCTTCAACCAAAGAAACTTCCTAGGTGGGATTTTCATGTTTACTGAACATGGGCTCCAACCTAGAGCAATAGTTACATGAGAAGTACAGACTTACACTTGAAGTTTTCATCTTTGAATGTGCGGCCGTATATGCTCTTACCTCCAGTGCCCTGCAAGTATTTCCAAATACTGACAATTAGAATACATTACTAATTTAAAACAGTTTAGAATGCCTTAAGTACTAAACTTAGAATATCATGGACAATGTTTCATTTCTTAACAAACACTCACGGAAACAAGGGAAACAAAAGCATAGAAATTGAATAAAGAGAAAATTTCAAGGGTTTTAGAAACTGGACTGAACATCTATTTTCAAAATAAATCCATAAACCCTAAACTTAAATGGTGATCCCATCCCAACTAAGATATCCTTTTCAAAATAAATTTTGCCAAGCACACTGGACAAATCATGTAAACTTTCTAACTAAACCCACAAGAGTGCAGAAATTCCCATTCATTTGACCCTTAACTTGACCTGTAAAGTGCACATATCCTAGTTCAACTAAAGAAAATATTTACACATGGGCCATTTAAAGCATTAGGTCAACACCCTCACACATCTCAATCACAAGTTCGCAACTTGAATAGTGATAAACTCTATATATTTGCAGCACAGCCAACTTATTCATTGAATCAAATTTCACAAATTGTAAGTATGACAAGAAAGCACCTCATGTTTCTGAAATGCATTTAAATACTGGTGCAGCTCTGATATATCAGACCAAGTGATGAAAAACTTCAAAGTGATCTCTTATTTAATAAATAGTGAAATATTTCTTAGAATAAAGAACACCACATTGTTCAATAGGAACTTGAAAGGTGAAATTGTTTAGGAGGTAAGAAAATTAAGGTGGAAACGAGATATTCAAGTTCCCAAAGCATGCAACCGAAATTCTTGCTCTTTATCAGATTTTAAGCAAATATTACAATTTCTAGTGAGACAATAAAGGGAGGCGAAGAGATCCTTTAACAATAACTAAAGGCCACTAGCACTGCAAATTAATTGATATCTTTAGTGGTATGTGTAATTATGAAACAGGGATCCAAAACTTGCTAACTAACAATACAATATATTGCAAGAGGGCACTCACATTCCCTTTGTCAAAGTCCCCTCCTTGAATCATGAAATCTTTGATGACACGGTGGAAAGCAGAATTTTTGAAACCGAAGCCCTTCTCTCCTGATCAAAATACATAATTGAAAGCAAATTATAAAAAATTCAAAGCATTGATGCTAAGGAAAGAAAAGAGCTGATGAATAGTATAGATCCAAAGTTCATATGACACAACCTGTACATAATGCACGGAAGTTCTCTGCTGTTTGTGGCACATCATCACCATATAAACCAATGACAATTCTCCCAACAAGCTTCCCTACTGGATTCCCAATCCCTATGTCAAAATACACTTTGTTGGTCACCTTTGACTGCAACTCCGCAACCTGAAAATTTTAACAAACAAAAGGAAAATCAAGACACCGGTATAAAAAAAAAAAAACCACATACAATTCAAACTTCATTCATCCACAAAACTAATTCCACACCAAAACCATCACAAAACAAACTCTAATAAGTATTTCAAACAGCAATTCAAATTTTCTGATCCCAAATTGGTTTCTTAAACTTTACAAAAAGCTGCATATAATCGACAGAGTTCAAGAAAAAAATAAAAAAACAAAACAGTTCACTAAAATCTAAAGGGAATACAATATCCAGGTCTCAAGCAAACAATACCCTCAATCGATTGAACCGATAAAATCTACATAATAAACTAGATACACAGAATAACCGGAAAAAAATAGAAAAGAAAAACCCTGCAAAACCCCTTACCTCTGCACTCGCTCGAACGGAGCTTAGAACACGGGATTTCTTCGGAGACGAGGTTGTAAGAGAAGCAAAACGAAGCGAGCCCGAGAAGAACAAGCTCGATGAAGACGAGGAAACATTAGACGGCAACAAATTTCTGCTGGGAAACTTCACTGCATTAAACGCGGTGGGGCTTCCTGATTTTACCCGCGACATGGTATTTATGGGGCTGAATAGTGAGCCCACATTCGGCTGCAAAGTATAAAACACAAAGTTCATGTTGGATTAGTAAAAAAGAAGAACAGTAAAGTAGGGGTGTGCTTGATCAGTGAGAAAATGAAAAGGAAAAAAGGGAGTACCAGAGTTGTAAAAGAAGCCGCCATTGATGGGGATAGGGATTGTCTATCCAAGTGATAGAGATAGAGAAAGGGAGAAGGTGTTTGGTGTGGAAGCTCTTGCTGGAGAGATGATGATGATGAAGATGAAATTTACAGATATTGTGTTTGGTGTTAAGAAAATGACAAATGTGTCCTCTAAGAATCACCAGGGGTCAGGTGTGCTGAAAATCCATAACCATACCATCAACCCTTTAGCGGCCAACGTAACCCCAAAAAACCCTTCCCCTCCCCTCCCCCTCCCCCGCTGAAAACAAAAGGTCAACGGAAACAACAAAGATTGTATTATCATCACTATTCAAGTTATTGGTAATTTCGACTTAACCATAAAATTAACACCTTAAATGACGCGTGTTAGTTTCACTGTTTATATAAAAAATAATGATATGAGTGGGCCTCACCTTTTCCCCTTCTAATTTAACCTTTTTATGTTATTAGCTTCCATATTATCATAAGAATATATAAATTAAAAAATTAAGAACAGGAAACTAAAACATCTGAACATCAAATTTATAATAATTTTTTTTATTCTAAAAGTTTGTGTAATTTATTTTTAATAAATAAATAAATTATCAGTTGAATTATTTTTTAATAAGTTTCTAATGTAAATAAGTTTAATGGTGACAGTTGTTTTCTTTAAACATCCATGAGAAAGAATACTAAATTTTTTTGATTTCACAGAATTATAATGCCAGCTTTTAGACTCCTTTTTTCAGTTCTTCGAGAAATGATACTTTTAAATATGATTTGCCTGTACGTACAATACAATGATCAACAGCTGACTAAACTACTTTCAATTTCATCAAATCAAAGCCGTTTGATCTGTACAAGAATCCATCTTCATGTCAATTTAATCTCAATTTGGAGAGACAATTTTCGTGTCCAAGGCTCTTTCACTTATTATCAGTTTTCTGAACTCGTTCTGCAAGCGTTTCACCAAGATTACAAGCATTGCTTCACAATTGGAAGACAGAAGAAACAGGACTTGAAGGGAAGTTTTAGTGTGTTGTCCCTACACATTTAAGTTGATGGCTGTGCAGAGGACATTCATTCCGTGTCGCCAGCAGAATGCAACATCCTTTCCAGGAACAACTGCAAGCATGGAGAACCTTCAGAGGAAACAAATCAGAGGACATTCATTCTGTTGGGTATGTTGATACCAGCCCTCTTCAAAATCTTGCTAGAAGCTTCCTTTGCCGCTAACATAATCTCTCCCTATTTTACAACAATTTGCAATCATAAGCATAGCACAAAACCCCATCGGTCATTGGGGAAAGAGAAGATTGATAAACAAAATGATGTGCATTACAAAGTACCTCATCCACATTCACAATCTTCTTGTCCTTCATAATCCATTTGCCATTGCACATTACGGAGACAACATTCTCAGTCCTCATACTGTACACAAGGCTTGAAATGCTGCAGAACAGTAAAACAAACATCAATCCATGGAACCAAGTACATTTATAGGCTGTTACACACAAATCTAATAGAACAAATGCGGCACTTCAGTTCTGAACAGTTCCAGTGGAAAAGAAGACAATGAGATAGAAGAACTGTGCTGCAATTTCTGATGGCTAATGGCCATGTAGAACACATGACCATGGTTACCAGGAACATGGGACATTTCGGTTGTGGTACAAGATTCAGGACCAGGTACACACTTAGTCAATTTGTGGCACGTAGGGGGTAAGCTTAGTAGGCACATAACTTGACAGTTGTTTACAATTCAGATAAACCTCAAAAGCCCTAAATGAGAATTTTGATAAATGCATTTACATGTGGTTAATCAAAAAGCATACGTTGAGTAGAAGCTGGAGAAACTTCTTTACCCTAAATGGTTGAGTTGACATATATTTAAGGCACTGAGAACATGAGATGAAGAGCTATTATGTTGCAAAAACTTCAAAGCTACTTTCATACCAGTCATGAACAGGAAACATGGACCATGAGTTGGGATGGACCACAGTGATGTCAGCCTACAAAATCATGAAAACAAAGATTAATCAGATTCAAATGCCTGAAAAGACATTAAAAAACCAAGTACTTGTAGTTAAAAGAAGCTAAATCTCTAATCTCTAATTGCAAGTTAAAACGTGAGAGAGGAGGGCGGGTGGGGAGGGAGAAGAGCAAGTGCTCTAACTTAGAATCCATTTGGGACTGCAACACAGTCCTAATTGGAGCTTTAACAATCCGACCTTTTTCCCAATTTCAAGGGATCCTATTTCATTATCCCAGAGCACTGTTTTTGCACCATTTATGGTCCCCATTCTGAGAATTGTTTCAGCTGGGAGAGCTGTCGGATCAGTTGTTCCCTTCACATAAACTTCCCGTCCTTTGTTGATCAAAGAAGCTAGATACATCTCATCAACTACAAAGACAAAAATACCACATAAATTTGCAGTCACCAAGGACCAAGGACCAAGGAAATTTTGACCTTAGTGTAAGTATTGACAAAAATTGCTTGAAGGATGAGCTTCGAAATATTATTTTTTCTCCTTAATCTATATTATAGTGCAAAGGAAAATTATCTGACCATGTCTCCAACACAACCCGGGCCCAGACATTTTTATAATGGTACGGGGTGAAAATCTTGTGTTTTAATAGCTACTCTCATTATTTATACATGTAAGCATGTGTGAAGAGGAGGTATTCCCTGTTTCTTTCTTTCTAAAGGTCTGTCTAGGGTTCAATAAAAGGGAAACCAGAAACTGAACACGGCCAAACTTGCATAAAAATCTCACCACAATAACAGGAAACTACTGAACATCAAAGAAATGTGAGAATGGAAACAAAAAATCATAAATCAAACAAACCGATGCTCATTCTATTATTTGATGGTGCCCCATCTGTTCCCAAGGAAACACAAATGCCAGAATCAAGCATCTCCCTAATAGGTGCAAAACCAAGCATTCTCATTGCAGCAGCAGGACAGTGAGATACTTTGACACCAGCTCTTGAAAGAAAACCTATCTGAAGGAGAAATGATAACAGTCAGATCACTGAGAACATGATCTTAGAATTAGCTAGAGAGAAAAGCGCAGATCACAGATGGTAAATGAGGAACAAGCAACCATCAGACAACTAAGAAGCAAATATAACAACATATGTTAGAAAGTCAAAATTTACAACACCAATTTGAGGGGGGGGGGTGGAAAGAATTACAAAAAGAATACAATCTGTAAACATCAAGCCACTTTCTACATTTCCCACTACACGCATCAAAATGAAAAATTTCTTTGATGCCAATGGGAAAAAATTGAAAAAATAAAATAGTTGGGAGTCAGACTAATCATAGCCTACAAGGAAGCATGCCATATATGAAAATCCATCTCGCATAATCTTCCTTGAAATCCAACTAGAAAGTGTCATCTTGTTATAATTAGTATAACATGTCCAGTTCCAGAAAATAAATTATTACTTGGATTTAAAAATGTCTCAAATAAGAACCAAAAATTAAAAAAAAAAAACCATGGAGATAGAGTAAGCATAAAGAACAGGTTTATATCAGAAAAGTATTATAAACAATCTCAACTATCCACTAATAAAAGAAAAATTCACCTATTTGCAAATTTATTGGACCTTATTTATCTACTTTTTGATGCAAGGATGGTAAACTGATTTATTTCCAAGGAGTCTAGCAGAGAATTAGCAGGAGCAATTCACCTCAGTGTCATCGACCCAAACTGTATGAGCTGAAAGTAAGTTGTTTTGAAGAAAGTTTATCTTCTCCAAGTGTGTAACAGTCCCGTGTTCAACTTTCCGATTATCCTTCACAAATTGATTCTCATAAGGTATCTCTGCAACATGCTAACAATTGGAAAGATTAGCACAACCTATTTCAACATCTTCTTTCTTTGGCAGGACTTTCAACTTCAGAACCAAGTAAAGTTTATCATGATGGAAAAGGAATTAAAAATATTTTTCATTGCCTTTAATTTATCATTATTATTATTATTTTGGAAGGAAGGAAGGAGAAACATTGTCATCATTGTTTAAGTCCATTTGAAACAGATCATTCTCCTTGCAGTTGACAGCTGACTTGAGTGTTGCATCCTAATTTGGATGGGATATATCCATAGTATCACTATTATGAGGACAAGCTACATGCAGAAACTGAGATTCGTGTCCCTGTATAATCAAATTGAATTATGGCATAACATCAAAGAGTCTTGTCACATAAAAAATGCTGTTTATTTGGCAAATTCCAGTGCATCTATACTTCCAACCCAAAACAAAAACGTTTTAACAGTTTTTTAATAATAAAACATTTCAATGCACATCAATATTCACCAGATAATAAATCCGCATGTGATTTACAATATAGATGTAACTCTGAGGTAAAGAGAAAGTTCAGTACCATGTGAATTCCAGTTTTCAGTTCCTGAGCTGTATTTCTAGTTTCAAGAAGTAGGCGATCAGTTGAATTCATAATTTGCCTAATTCCAAACCATACTCTAATGCGTCCATCTGCAGTATTATGATGCTTCTCATAAAGCTCCATTTGAGACTGCCCTTGAAGTGAGAAATTTGGCTTCAGTCGATGATATAATTGTCGTTTAAAGTAACTAGTACAACAATTGTGGATATAAATGGGGAAAAATGATACTAAACAACAGAGGATAAGGATGAAATATCTTTGCATAGAGACTTGAACAAAAATGCAACAACAATGTGATAGTGTGTGCCTGAAAAGGAAAAGGGCGTAAGATTCACAAACTGGACATGCCTCAAGGGATTTTGAAGCACAACTTTGATCCTAGCTCACACGCAATGACAAGCCTGAGCACTAACTATTTTAAAATAGTTCATGATCACACATATCAGCATAAATGCTTGTCTTTGAGTGGGGAAATAATGGACACAAAGACACTCATCACGATTCTAAAGTACAATTACAGTTGACACAATCCAAGCTCACTAGCAACCTGAGCATTACTTATGTTACAGTGTTTCATGATCACGTATATCAGCATAAATGTTCATCTTTGTGTGAAAATTGCGGACAAGAAGACACTTAGTAAGATTCCAAAGGAAGAAAATTGTAATATCATTCGAAAATGCAAAACACCAAAGCCCGTCATATATTCATCAATGGTTTACATTTTTCACCACTCAATCAACTCAACAAGCAAGATTGTTCACACATTAGTGCCGTAATATAAGCACAAGTCAACATATCGAAGAAAAGCATGGAAATGAAAACCACAATATCAACTAAAATCCAGTATAATCCTCAACCTGAATACAGTCATCCGTGGTTCGCATAGCCCAAGATGTAGGCAAACCCTCGCCAGTATCCATAATTGACTCAGTTAAGCAGGCGCGCAAGCCCAATTCTTCAACAGCACGAGCCATTCCAGACACATACTGGCCCCCAGCTTCAGCAAAGCAAGTAACCTATATAAAATAATGATAGTAGTAATAATCCCAAAAATCAAACTGAATTCCAATTTAAAGAGAAAAATAAAAGGACTTACACCCGAGTGAATGAGTTCAATTCCACAGAGTAAAGTAGAAAGATAAGAATCATCCTCAGTCATATTAGATTCATAAGGCCAAATACGATGATGCAACCATGTCATCAGATCAACATCATCAGCTATCCCTCTCGCTAGCTGTTGCGATGTGTGCACGTGCGTGTTTATAAATCCTAATGTATTATGATCAGTGGATTCGAATGGAGTATATCTATCAATACAAATAAATAAGCAACAAAAGAGTGACGGATGAAGCGAGGGAGGGAAGGAGTACCAGGAAGTAAGATATGACTGTGAAGGTCGATGATTTGGAGATGGTGAGCGAGCGAGGAGAATTGAGAAAGAATGTCGGCGGATTGACCTATGGCTTTGATCCTATCTTGTTCGATAACAATCCCTCCGTTCTTAAAGACACGACTCTCGGGGTCCATGGTGACGATCATGGCATTGTGGATTATCATCACTGAATTGCTGCTGCTGCTCTTCGTCTCCATTTCTCTCGCACTCTGTGCAGTGCTAATGCTACGCTCTCAGAGCTTGACTTCCCGGAATAGAGGAGAGTGAACTGCTTCGATTTCTAACGGCGTAAACTGGTAATTAAGACTTAAGGCATAGACCGCACCGTTTTGCATGGATGAAAGCGTTTAAAAGTAGATTTAGTCCCTCTACTCCAGGTTTATTCTCAATTTCATCCCCATACAAATTATTGTCGGATGATGTTTATGTTGAAACTCGAAAAATAAAACCCAGGAGCAGCAGCAGCACAATAATGATAACTTAGGATTGTTTGTCATTGCTGTTCGAAAGCATTTTTATTTTTTTTAGTTTTAAATTAATATTTTTTTTTAGTTATTTTTGTTGTTCTAGTGTGCTAATGTCAAATAAAAAAATAATTTTAATATATTTATAAATAAAAAATACTTTAAAAATAATTTTTATTGTATATTTAAATCTTCTTTAAATCAATAGGAAAAAAAAGAGAGCTTAGTTTCAGAAACAAAATAAGATTCTAATTCTATTGATACCGAGTCATATTTATTTAATTCAATATGGCTCCACAATTTAATAAATGAGAATTATGTAATTCATAACTTAATATTGGTCATGTTTTAGATTAAATTGAAAATGACATTGTAATAGTAAAACTTAATTAACTTAATAAGTTTTTAGGTAGGTTTCTAAATTTGAATTTAAAATTGAAATAAACAATCAAGTGAAGGAAAGGAAAAATAATTGTAATTTGGATGGTTTGATAAGTTAAAAGTATATTTGAAAAACCACTCAACTAAATATAAAAATTGTAAATGAGAAAGTATTTTTTACTTGAATTGTAGTATTTTTTAAAAATAAAAAATAATTCGTGATAATTTTAAAGTGATAAGCTCCCAGATAAAATTTAAAATCAAAATCTATATTAAAAAAATAATTATTATTTTAATAAAAATAATTAATGAAAATTGATATAATAACACTGGAGTCGACCAGATAATTATAAAAACCAAATTCTTTTTCGGTTTGTCGTGTTTGACCATNATATATATATATATTCTCATAGAGGTTTATATAAATATTAAAACTTGAAATTAAATCAAATAAAGTAAATAGTAACTTTAAAAAACCATATATGGAATTTAATGTCATTGATCATTCTCTCATATTTATTTATTAATAATTTAGTTAGATAATTTATTTATGCTTTTTTATATAATTATTGTGTATGTACTACTGTTATCATAGAACACTACTCTTTATTAATTAATAAGATTCTTATTTAACCTCTTGATAATTTTTTTTTATTTAAAATATTTTTTAATAAAACATTGTGCTTGATTTAAGATTATTTTGAAACTTCAGTTTTTTTTAAAGGAACATTGGAATTGTCATTCCACTTAAAAATAACTAAAAAAAAAGGGTACTAATAGCACCACCTCCCTAAGTATTTGGATAATTGTTTTATATTATTTAAGAAATTATTTTTTTAAAATGAAAAATATATTATTTTAAAAATAATCACTATCATTTTAAGTAATACAATTTTTCCTTGTGAGGAAACTAGGATATCGAAAGATTGTACCCTTACAATTCACATCATTTATCACTTCAATTCCAAAAAATTAATTTGTTAAAGCTTTACCCTTATAACTACTCGATTATTATAACAGTTTGGTTCAGAAATTTAGTAGCAAAAACCGTAGACATGGCACATGCATATAACCCAAAAATTAGCCTTTTATGTTACCTGAATAATTAACTTCTCACCTACCTGTGTGTGTATTGAGTGAATGCTCTTGTTTTTGCTGTTTCTTGTTTAAAAAAATATTTTAAAATATAATTTTGATATATTGATGTTAAATATGTGTGTGTGTATTAATTAAAAATCAATCAGCACAATTCAAAGGAATTATTTGTTACATTTGGGTCATTGAAATTCCTTATAGGTCAGTGGCTAATATGGGATATGCATAACAGACCCTCTTCGTGGACCTTTGTAACAAGAAAAGGAGAATTAGGAATACAAGTGTTGCAGGCAGCCTCTTCATGCATAAAATTTGAAGATATGTCATATAAGAACAACAGCATGCTTAATGCTGGAGATGGATCTATGTAATTGGTTTAACACCGATTTCTCAAGTGTCCTGACGAATGGAGATTGGAAATGATCAGTTGTATGATCCAGCCAAAAGAGATGATGGAACAGGTCCTGTTTAATGATTATTAACAGTCCACAATATAGATTAGTAGAAGACCTTTAGCAGAAGCCAGCTCCATGCATGTTTGCTATGATCTTTCCAGGAACGAGACCTGGAAAGGAAAAGGTTGATAATTCTCCGTCAATCCAATCGTTTGAATGTTTTCTTCTGGAAATGGTATAAATGTATCCATGTTTGGTGGCTGATCGGCAATATTTGACATGAGATAGATGAGTTGATCGGCAAATAAATAGATCTGGCTAAGTGGGTTTTAGAATCTCCAATCTGTGGCTTTTATGATATGGTGGGTACCATATTTGAGCTATCTATATATGTCTCGTTTAACTCAATTTCAGGAGATTGTGACGTGTTCTTGAATTGCCATGCTTCACCAATATTCCACATATCGAAATAAACTATCATACGAAAAGGCTAGGGATATAATCTTCCATATATGAGCCCAAGTATTCTATTAATTTACAATAATTATATTGGTAAAAAAATAAAAACCTGGTAAAATCAAATAAAAACCTAACCTAACTCTATTGGAAGATGTTGGATATACAGTAAATCTGGTCAAATTGTCATCCCATAGGCTACTATATTATTCTCATCCTATATTCAGAGAAAAAATAACAATAAAAACTGTTTGTTATTTAAAAAAATACAGACAGAAGATAATCTTCTATGAAACAACTGATCCTTTCAATTAGTATGAACAACAAATGAAACACTTTGAAATCTCTAGATGTGACATGCTAATGAAGAGACTTATTACTGGTAGGTGATATGGATATGTTTTGTGATTGTAACTCGAATACTATGTTTTGAAGATCATGGTGACCTAATCTCTTGCAAATTTAATTTCTACGAAGAATTTCATCACCAAATGCTTGCAATATCTTTTATAGCTTTGAATCAAAGTTCTTATAGGATGTTAATGACTTTTTCACGAAGGTTACTAGCTATCAACAAATTGTTATTAAATAGCTTGACTTTTTCATAAAGGTTACTATCAACAAATTGTTATAAAATAGCTTCTATATTAGATATTAGATAGATAAATAAACAGAATTTCATCCCCTTAAAGTGTTTTGTTATACTTTATAATATAAAAAACACCAAATTAATATATTTAGATGAGAAGGATTGATTGGAAGGGAAAACCAATAAAATAATTATTATTATTTTAAAAATTAATGAATTTTCAGAATTAATTAATTGTGCATGAAACAAGTTATTTAATTAATTTATTTAAAAAATTGACTTTTAAATTTTATAAACATGCTAGTGTGAAGAGGAGTGGTTTCAAATTTTACAAACATATTGACTTGAAAAATATATTATTTTTCTTATAAATATCACTTTGATATTTGCATAAATCAATTAAAAAATAATTTTCTTCTCTTTTTATTTTTTTCCTATAAGCTCTCTATTTATGTTTATCAGTACCAAACTAGAAATTTTCATGAAAATTTATAAAAA
Organism: Populus ilicifolia; assembly: GCA_015708895.1. Taxonomy (NCBI): domain Eukaryota; kingdom Viridiplantae; phylum Streptophyta; class Magnoliopsida; order Malpighiales; family Salicaceae; genus Populus; species Populus ilicifolia. The sequence goes on along the minus strand of SRLM01000246.1, from coordinate 230,311 downwards.
ATGTTATTTATAAATTTAAGATTTTATTAAATCCTAAAATTATATTACTTTACCTACACAATAAATATAATAAAATATATTACTTTAACTCCACAATTGAAACATCTAACACTTAAAAATAATAATCTTCAAACCCCAAAATCTTTTTATACCTTTTATCACACAAGTACATACCTTCACTCTCAGTTGCCATTGCATGGTACTTATACTCCACATGTTTTCTTTATTAATTGAACATGCAGAGCAAACTTGGATGCAGTAATATATATATATATATATATATTCTCGTGCTGCTTTATTGAATAGCTCTTGAATCTGAAATTTAGAACATTATTTCCTATTTTTCATCAGTCAATTAATAGGGAATGGATCGCAGAACGACAAGATGATATTAATAGATCATCGAATCTCAATCTTTTCTATTTAATTTCTGTATATTTTTAAAGGATAAAAATCTCGATAAACCAGTAAAAAGAAACTAATTCCAAACTCAAGACTTAGATATGAAAATACAGAAAAAGGAGTTGCCGTCGTGATTTGACTTGTTTTAGTTGGTGAGTTGGCCAAGGGAGAGGCAATTAGGTTTTGATTTTATTCTTAAGAGAATCTTATTGTCCCTGTACTTCTTGCTTGCGTGTAAATGAGTAAAATCATTCCAGCCGTATATGTAATTATTTTTTAAAAACAATTTTAACTATCAAACGTATCAAAATAATATAAAAATATTAATTTAAAATAAAAAAATTTAAATTTTTTAAAAAATATTTTTTAAACACAAAAATAAACCGAAACTAAAAATAAGTTATTAATTTAAAAAACATCTAATTTGGTTAAATAAAACTTTTGAATTTGGATTTTTTTCATTTCCATGTGGAGAAAAGGAATCGAGAGTGATAGAACGACGTATTATACATGGGAGTCATGATATTATTTAATACGGTTTCAAATTCTAGTTTGATTAGAGATGTAAAATGTAATATTTTAGAGAATAAAAATAAGGCAAATAATGAATTAAATTATAAGATGGTTGATGTAAGTGAATACAAAGTCAACTTTGATAACATGGCATGCGTGGTGGTGACATTCTGAAACATCCTTGGCTGGCAACCTGCTTCTTGAAATGGTCCATTGTTGATAATAATTGTTTATTTTTTTTATTTAGAATCTTCCTGTAAAATCTAAGTTTAATCAGATAACCGGATAAATAATTATAATTATTTTGAATCGTTGTTCATTTAGATAACTTCTTAAATTGTTTCTATTTATCAATCTTATCCTTAAAATTACAATTGTTCCACGCCAGTAATAAGAGGCTAGAGAGCATATGATAATTTACGTTGACTAAACAACTCTTTAGTCAATACAAACATGGCATGCCTTGCTGATTGCTCCAACTGAAGGAAATATTTGTATATATTCCTTCTGGACATGGCATAGCAATCAACTAAGTGCCAACTACAACTAGCTGACAGGTGTTTACATGTGATTTCATTTCCATCAGAAGTCAATTTCATGATTTGAGCACCGGGTACATTCAACTTGCCCCTTGCATTTTGTAGCTGGCTTAATCAGCCGATTAATTAATTATAAGCTGCGTCGATCGCATGATTGCTGAGGTTTTCTTGATTATCTTTTCTAAGAGAACGAATACTTTGTTGCAGGTCTTAGTCCATCGATGGGAGAATCTAATAAGATTTGAATTACTTATCCTGTCCTCAATAATCCAAATTTTACACCATTTGATGCTGCGCTTCCCCGCAATAAGTATAAAAGAAAAAAAAATATTTTCATTAAAAATTCTCACATTATTATTATTATTATTATTATTATTATTTGCATGCAATAAAATATTTGAAATGGTGATTAAAAATTTACTTAGTTTATCGAAATAAGTTAATCAATCACCTTAAATATTAATAAATAAAAAAATAATAATAAACTTTAATAACTCAAGTTAATACATAAAATTTATAACCCGAGTAATAAATATGATCATAATAACTTAACTCAACTACATAAATTTTGTTTTTATCTTTTTAATTGAATCTTCATTGGATTTTAATTAATTAGATCATATTAAATTAAAAAAAAAATTAAAACTAATTGATAAAAAATAATAAAACTATATTTTTTTATTTTAAGTTTAATAAAAAAAGAAACAAATGATAACAAAGGGTTAAATTATATGTGTGTGTTTTTTAATTTAATTTAGAGGGAAAAATACATTAAAAAAAGTCTATGTTTCATAAGTTGAATTAACAATTTGTGTCAATAACTCAACTAAGTCTAATAATTTTTTTATTAAATTTATGTTGCATCTAAATAAATAATAAAAAAAATTAAAAAAAAACTCTTCACAAAACAGCTTAGATGTGCATGCTGGAGGCCTATTGTGTTTTAGCCTATTAACAAAAATATTCAAGTTTTTGGATCTAATAGTCTAGGGCTGTATCATTGAGCTTTATATTTTTTTTTAATATTTTTAAAGAGTAGACTTTTAAAAATAAAAACCACGCAACACATCATTTGTTGAAGTAAACAACATATTACTTGTATTGTTACCACTATTACCACTACAATAATATCTAGAAAATTAGGATAGAGACATTTTTATCCAAAAATCCCTTTTTTAATTCATACACTTCATAAACATCCTCTCAACATCTAAAAATTAATTTATCAACCTATAAAACTCTAAAAATAACCTCAAAACACGAAATCAAATTGTGTTAATTTTTTTCTTTGACTTTAATCTATTATTTTGGTAACATTAAAATTTGAAACACCCACCATAAAACTCTTTTCATGGAAAGAAACTCATGAACATCAAGATAAGAAACTCATGGACACCAACATCAACTAACTTAGTGGTTATAATATGTGAAAATAATGACTTTTTCTCTCTATTATCGAAGTGTGATAAAAATTTCTCTTTCCTAAAAAATCTAGGAACTTGAAAATAATAAAAATGAATTTATGTATTAAAATTAAATTAAAAAAAAAACATAAGGAACCAAAAAGGTTTAATCTTATAAATTGGGGGATTAAAGTATATTTGTTAAGCTAAATTTAAACACACCACCTATTTTTGGTGCATTTTCAAAGTTGATCCTTTGTCTTATAATTTTGTCCCTATCCAAATATTCAATTGGATGCTAATTTTACATTTAAAGGACACGATAAAAAAAGAAGAAGTTAAAGAATCAAAGTGAAAAAAAAAAACACTACTCTTGTTTATAGTATATTGTAAGTGTGTGAATAATATTTTTTCACTGTTCACCCCTTCACTTTAATTTATTTTATTACACGAATATGATATTTGTCCTTTTATTTTTTATATTTAGATAAATGCCTGAATTAATTTATATATTAATCAAGATTACATTTTTTTTCTCCTAATGATTTTAAAAACACACATTCTATATCATTATATTGCATTAAGAGGAATTCAATAAGTTATTTTGAATTTTAACTTTAAATTTAAATCTAAAAATCTAAGAAATGAAAACATCTCTTTAACAATTAGACCAATTATTAAAGATAAAAGATAATATATATATATATATGCAACATACTATATACATTTTCAACTAAATTACTCTTGTTTTATAAAGGAATAAAGATTCATATGTTTTTTTATTTATAGTTGAGTAATTTTGGAAGAGTAGGGTTCAAAAACTGGCAACTTCCTCCACCACTTTGATCTGGCAGTCACGACCAATTCGTTGACATACTTATGTATATGTAAATTGTTTGTATAATTAGTTTTTGTTTTCTTTTCCCTTATAATATACTAATATTCAGTAGAATAGTTTCCAGTAAAGATTTATATTTCACAAGTCAAAATCAAGCAAAAGTAGGCTCATGAGAAGACATCAATATTCATTGGACAGCTTGATTAAACATAAATTCGCACAACAGCAGGAAATCTTACAGAGGTAACCTGGATATACTTTCCGAGTCCTCTGCTCATCCTCTAATACCGTACATGATTTCATATTGGAGAAGACATGACTTACACACCCTTACGGCTTAAATCAAAGCTCACCTTAACACGCACCTGGAAGTGCTAATTAAAGCACAAATTATGAAGATCGAAACAACAACAAAAGACTCCATATAGAATCCTAATTAGAAGTAATTCAAAGCAGTCATCTAGATGGGCTAAGAAGGTGATAAGATCCGTAGTTCTTGGCAAAGCCACATCCTAGATGAATCTTGTCGTCAATATTAGCGTCCTCCACGGCCATCAACACTTTGTAGAAGATATCAACGTCGCAAGGTAGTGTAAGAGGGCCCTCTGAGGTGTAACCATACTCAGATTCCACTTCTTCAAGCAGCATCTTGAATAGTGGGTGGTTTGCATACTCTGTCTTGATCACAAACCTTTGTTTCTGGGGTCCAACATAGACAGAGAAGCAACCTTCAGGGGCTACGCGTCGTTGCCTAGAATGTTTTCGATCATGGTCGTCTTCGAGTGAAACATTAATGTGTGGATATGATTTGCTATTTGGTGTTAAAGAACGTACCAGTCTTGATGTTCTCTTGCTTCCCCTGCCAATAGATTTGCATCTCTCCCATGTCTTGATGATCAGATTACCCTCGGTCTTTTCTTTGCCCTTACTCATATACATTAAAGAAGCAATTAAGTAGCAAAAGAAAAGTAGGAATATTTTGGACTTAATAACAACCAGACATACTACCTCCTTATAATTAATAACCAGGAGAATGAACTGATAATCTGGTATGAAGTTATTACTCAGAAAGAATGCTTTGATAGAAAGTTGATTAGATAAAGAGTGGATTTTCAGGTGGTTTAACCTCTATCATAAACCAAATACAGCATAACCTTCACCCTTGGTATCGTTGTGTTACTCATATCTACTAAGCAAGGAGAAGTTGCGATCGTGCAAACTAAAGGAAACCCAGGAAAGGAAAACAAGCCGCAAGAGATTCCTTTGACTATAAAGTGACACCAAAAGACGATTCAAGGTGGAGCGGTGCCCATAAATGGAGTATATTTCAAGAATTGGAGAGGGGATGGAGGAGCTGATGGATAAAAAGCGCAAATTAAGGAACAAGAAGAGAGCGGCTCACAAGATAGGCTCTCACTTGCGTCTTCAAGGGGGCAATCTCGGCATGGATCGATTGTTACAAGCTCTCGCTCAGTTCATATATAAAACCCGCAAATGGACATTAAATAGAGGCCCCCTTGTCAACTCAAGAATGGTCGTTTTCTGTTATGCTATACCGTCTTTTGTGTGGCCTCTTTTTTTTTTTTTTTTTTGAGAAATTTGGCTTTCATGATCCTTTCAATGACCTTGGGTGGCTAGTTTATGTGAATCGAGAAATTTTGAGACAAGTGGGCGCTCAGGTTTTACTTTTTTTTTTTAATTATGGCTACAAAATAATGTTACTTGTATAGAATTTGTCTTAAATCACCCGCTATCACTTAATGTTTTTGGATCTAAGCTGCTAGTGGTCTATATATTATGATATATAATTGCAGAATAGTAATAAAAAATTCTTGTTTTTTTGGTCAACAAGGAATTGGTCCCTAGCTAGCTACATATTGCCGGTAAATTCGTGGCGGATGGTGAAACCCAATAGAGAGATGAATACGCTGAAATCATGAAACCTGCATCCGTGTATAAAATCTATTGTTCGGAATTGCGTATTAAAGCTAATAACTCATGAATTAAGAAGGGATTATTTTATATAAAAATAGCTAACAAAATTATTTTTAGTAAATTTATAAATTTTAAAAGATTTTTTTATAGAGAATTTTGGAGGGAGCCAGTCCCCGACTCTTCCTCTGTTCAAACTCTTTTTTATTATTAAAACTTATTTAAAATTATAACAACGAAAGTGCTTTAAAGTATTTTTTATTTAAAAATATATTAAAATAAAATTATTTTATTTTTAAAAAACTATTTTAACATTAACAAATTAAAATAATTTAAAAATATAAATTTTCTTATTTTAAATAAAAAAATACAAACCATATTTTTAATCACACAATCGGGGTGAAGGTTGCACTAAAAGACATCCTAGACGCTCGACTTAAACTAGGCTCACTGAATCCTAATTCCATGGAGCTACACCGGGTTCCGGTGTATTTCGACAATTTGAGGAAGGAGCGAGGAAAAAACTTCGATTATTATATATAAAAAAAAATAGCGCAGAAAAAACAATTTCCATTTCCTAATCGGACCGTTATAAATTTATGGTCAAATTAATTACCGTGTACTAGCTAACACAGGCCGACAATCACTGATAAAAAAAAAAAAAAAACCTTCAACGATGAATTATTATATGCATGTGGCCGTCATTTAGAATTAAGATAGTTTTTATACATTATTATATTTGTCCATATTATTTGATGACGTGCACATTTTTAGTAATTTTATTGTGTAATTATGATTTTGTTATTTATTGTGAAATAACTTATACATAATCTAGGCGTGATTTACTAAATAGATAAATGAATGATGTGGACAAATTTAATTATCTGTAATAATTGTATTAGTTTAGTTTAATTAGATTTTTCTTGATTTATTGGTCTAAGTGATAATTCAAATAATATGAAAATAATAATAATAATAAATAAATAAATTGATAAGAAAACAACAAAAATGATTAAAAAAAGGAATCATATTTGAATCTGAATTATAAAACAACTTAATATTAACATAATAAAAAGAAAACCACAAAAAATTAAAAAGAGTAAAGCTTTAATAAAAAAAAATATCAACTTAAAAAAAAAACACAAGAAAATTCATATGAACCTTCTAAACTTACCTTAATCTTAAAAACTTACAACTCATTAAACCTTGAATTGAAATTCAATTAACAAACATAATTATCGATGAAACTATCTAAAAATATTAATAAAAAAACTTGCAGAATAAAAATAAAGTCATAAAAAATAAGAATAAAATTTGAAAAAAAATAACAATTAAAAAATAAATACCAAATTTAAAAGATTAAAAAGTTACAAGGATGAAATTAAAAAAATAATAATTTAATAAATTAAAAAATAATAAGAAATGAAATTTAAAAAATTATAAAAAACTAAACCAGTAGAATCAAGCCCAAAATATAAGAAAACAAAAAAAAACCAGAAAACCTTGAATGAATCTCCTCACCCTAATTTAATATCTAAAACTTATAATTTTTAAAATATTGAATATGAATTTAATTAAAATACTTAAGTCTCAACAAATTAAAAAAAAATTAATTTAGGAGGATGAATCACAGAACAGATACTTATTAAAAACAGCAAAAAAAGCATTATTTTACTATTTCAATGTACATTGATGTGTTTCCTGATACATGATGGTATTAATTTTTCTTAATTTTAATTTAGTGTTTGTTAAATGAATTGATTTATAAAATAGAAAAGAATAAAATGGACTGTTTCTCATGTCCAATCAGTGATTGCACCGACCACTACCAGTTTATTAGGCCCCCCGGTCAGGTCAATCAGTTTAGGAGGCCTTTCATTGGTTAGCATATTATTTCGATTTGATGGCATGAGCTCTATCCATAGCGCCTCTGCATTCTGTGTAGTTCCACTTTTATTGAAATGATCAAATCCCTGATGAATCTTTTATTTTTAATTAACCAAGGGAAGGGTTTGAACTTCTTCAAATCCAGTTGCTGTTTTTTTTCCCTTCACAAAACTGGATTTCTTACATGTATCTGACCATTTTTTACTTGTTTTCTTGTCACTGTTGATTCGACTTTTGGTTTAAATATATGTATTTCGATGTTTTGAATTTGAAGAAAACTTTGATCAGCAAATACAAAATTTAATACTTTTCTCGACTAGGGCATCAGGACATGTTCTCCTCTAGACTAATCATGGCCCATGAAACAATGAAGTGCATCCTTGATTCAGGATTTTCAGGGCGATTTGGTATCTGGATTCTTAGGTCTCCTCGAATGTAGCATCTCAGGAAAGTAATCCCAATCAAACACAATATTCTCAAATTCCCGGGAACTTGAATTCCAACAAGCCAACAATGGTTGAAATCTCATTTCCTGGGAGTTTTTACCCATCCCTTGTACCAAACACTACCCTAGTTATGCTTGCATTTTGTTCATCACTCACTTGGAGCTATGGCAGCTGACTGCAATCTGCAGTAACGAGGATCTTCTGCCTGTGTGCGTGTCCTCACAAGCCTTGAGTGTTTAAGAATAAGCTTGTGAATACTCGTGTGTATGTATCTATCTTCTTGTTTGCATGCAGGTGGATGAATGGATGGGTAGTTGCATTTATACATTAGATTTTTTATTTTGACAAAGTCAATAATAGATGTGATTATCTTAATTATTAAGGGATTAATGGATTACATCGTATTTCTATGCTCGACTGTTTTTTATCTCACATAGAAGCTTCATATAATTATGAAATATAACATGTGAAACATAATCATTTGAAGATAACTGGAGTAAACTATCATGGATTTTGGTTCTGAGGGCTACTGGGTGGGGATGGAGGGATATATGGTATCCAAGTTTTAGGATCTCTTAGATTAAATGCAGGTGGAGGTGGAGGTGCTAATGAAGGGATATTCGGTATCCATGTTCTTGGATCTCCTAGATTAAATGCTGGTGGAGGTGGTGGACGGAACAGAGATGGGGCTGGTGGAAAGGGTGGGAGGGGGGGGAGGGGGGGAAATGGGAATGGCAAAGAGGGTGGGCTTGGAAATGGTAAGTGAGGAAAGGGCAGAAAAGGAATGGGTGGTAATGGAGGGAAGGGTAGTGGTGGAAGTGGAGGGAAGGGAAGGGAAGGGAAGGGTGGCAAGGGAGGGAAGGGCAATGGGGGGAAATTAGGCAAAGGAGGCCATGGGAACCCATAGGGTGGGAAGTAAGGGAGAAAAAACTTTGAAGAGTTGAAAGAATTTAGCAACTCTTCTTTATGACTCCCACACAAGGTAATATTTTTTTTGGATGGCCTGTAACTTAAAGCATTCAAGCTGTAAATACAGAGATTATTCTGCTTCGACTTGACAGATATCTCGTTTGTTGAGATCTTTAAACCAGGAACGTTGCAGGCTGGAGATGAGCTCCCTATTAACCTTGCTTGGCATACTGATTCAATCGCGAAGCCCTCCTCACAGTCAACACCATCAACCTCTGGTACTTCCAGCTTGTATGTTCCATATCTATTTGTTGTTCTGTTAACAGAGAACTCAATCTTCTCTCTCGTTTTCGGTGAGTTTGCGTTGAAAATACATTGAATGTGGACATCCGCACCTGATCAGTCCAATAAGATTGGCAATGAAAAGATTTCTGAAATTTTCTCAGCATAAACATAAAATTGAAGATTATAGTTCTAAATTAATGTACCTGGCAAGAAGTAGCTGTGCCTGGAGAAAGTGTTGGTTGAACAGGTATCACAGTAGACAACACCAACAACAGAGATCCGGGAGGTTGGATTGGTTGCTGGTCGAGCAATTAGAGAAAGTGGGAGTGCAAACAAAGTTGCCAGAAAAACAAGAATGATGATGGGAGCCATGGGAGCGGACATGGGAGGAGTAGGAAGAAGCTTCCACAAAAAGCATCTATTAGCCAGTAGTTAGTACTCCACCGTCATGGAAAGCATATGTAATGTCGAATTATTCCATAGATATAGAAAAATATACTGTGTGTGCATATAATGAGCCCGTGAGTAGTTTGGTGTTAGGACCAACTGTTACAGGAGAGCTAAAATGCTTTATATATTCACTACAAACAAAGACATGTGAAGAGCTCTTTTGACAGATTAAAGATTCAGCCTCTGTAGCAGATAAATGACAGATTTAGAGGCTCTATGATTTCTCATATCGGAACAAATCAGTATCAGGTAGTCCAAGGCATAAAAGGACAAATTTACAAGGCATAAATCTTGGATGTTTTGCATTAAGGCTGGCTTGCTTTCCGATCCAACAATTTATTTATTTTCTCACCTTGCATTCTTGGCTTCATTTTCATCAAGTTTTGACTGCTCACTGGTCAATTTCTTTGTCATGCGCTGTTCCCATAACCAACATGTATGTTTTTACAGACCCGGTTTGAGCTGCCCTATTCAAGTGGCATGCGTCTGATAATAGATGAGAAAGTGTGCTCTTTGGAGTTTGGACCCTAGAAGAGTTCAGACAGGCTGTTATTTCAGGATTTGTTATCTCCATTTATTTATACAAAGGAAGCACGCAATTGAGCTTGTACTAGTAATGGGCTTGAATATGTGAATTCTTGCTACCTTGGGCTTCAAGATGAGGGCCTCGGCATCTTTCCGGCACAATTATCAGCTACATCATCATATATTCAACAAGTCCTTCAAAACTAAACCGTAATTTTTTTATCAGTAAAACTGGATTGTTTGAGAATCAACAGAATTATCGACGGCTTTTAATCAAAATAATAATAAAAAAAAAAACATTAAATCATATTGCATCACCAACAAAGATTTTCAAGTTTGAATATGTTGTCGGTCCATTTATTTTTTTCTCGAAATATAGGTTTGTACATAGATCTGTTATAAGACTTAATAGATAATAAAATTCAAATAAAAATTACTTTTTTACCATAACTTATTTTTTCTTTAAAATGGATTAAAAAAGAACCATAAAACTTTATAATAAAACAGTATATTCTCCAGTTCGGGGGGGGGGCGTATGGTGGGCCGGAAATGAATCCCACTTGAAGCCCAAGCCCAACCTGCTTTGTGTCCTCTCCTTGGTAAAGCCATTTCTGAAACTGGTCAAAGTCAACGATTCCGATTTATAACGTGGCTGATTATTTGATGACTACGTGCAGGGAAAACAAACGGGGGGGAGAAAGAAAGCCATTATTTACACATAGAAGAGGGATCGATTACATTAATTTCTTCACTAAACATCCATTCCGTTGAAGGAGTTAGAAGAGCTTCACAATAAAAGCTTTGATGGTCACAATCTTAGACAAGAGAGCTCAAATTAAGACAATATGACAATTAGCAAATGTATCGTCATGGAAAAATTAGAAAAAAGAAAAAGAAAAGGAGTTAAGCAATTAAAGTTAAACTAAATCTCTTCATTTTTTCCATGTTAATGATAACTTCCATGTTTTGGACCCATCCTGTGATGTTAACCTGTGGAAAACTTGAATCAAAGCCAAAGTGCTCCAGCTTCCTTGAGGAGGGGCACGAGAGTTCCACTGATATGGGAAGCCATGACTCGGTCCATGGCACCAATGAGCTTCCCTCCAATGAATACAGCAGGCACAGATGTTGAGCTCCCAAGCAGCCTCATTAATGCCTTCTCAATCTCTTTCCCTCTTGGATCATGGTCCAGCTCATAGACAGTTGGGTTCACACCCATCCCACAAAAGAGTCTCTTCACGGCATGACACATGCAACAGCTGCTGATACTAAATACCACAACAGCACTTCCTGATGCCAGCCTCGCAACTTTCTCCAATGGGTCTGATACCATGCTGGTCCTCATTGGCACATAGTAACCCCATGACTCAGACTGATGATATTGCATTTTAGTTAAATTCCTCGTAATCCCAGAACAAAAGCAGCTTCAAACAGCAGAATTAAGAATCTAAAGGAGATGAGAACTTCAAAATATTGTAAGAGTGTGAGAGTGCTACGATGGATCGAATAGAGTTGTTGGTGGTGGGGGGTTTTATATAGGAGGCGGGTGTTTATGGAGGGCCATGCCTGTAATAAAAATAAGTTTGTCATTTGTTGTCCAAGCGCGTGCTTAGAAGATCTTGTGTTTTTTGCTTTAAAAGGATTGTTGTCTGTATCGAGTGGACATTATGTGGGCACTTATTGAAGGGATTTAAGCTTTGAGATGAAGTAAAGGTGTCAGGTTTAGAAGGCGGCTATTGAATTGTTTGTCTACTGTAGAGAATATCAGAGTGTACAAGTTTGTCATCCATCGTTTTAAAGCGAAAAAAATAAAATAAAGAGGTGACATTTACTCGGGCATTGATCAGAGACAATGTAACAGGCAGGCATTTAAAACATTAGACAAACCAAAGCCTGAAACGGAGATGAGTAGAGTAATTAGACGGCTGTCTCCGTCCTTGTTGTCGGATTGTAAGATGAAAAGGTTTGTTTCTGGTACGTGAAGATTTCACGCATGTTAAGCCAAACATCAAGTCTTCATTTATTTGGATTGGATTAAATCAAAAGAGTATATGTATATTGCATGCATGGCCAACATGATCATCCCTCTCTGGCATTGTGAATTGACTTGTGCTGTTCAGCTTCGAGAAGTGCAATGGTCAAAGTAAATTAAAAAAAAAAAAAGCAATAATAATAACAATGAGTAATTGCTAGGTATGATAGCTTTTGCCTTTTCGACAAAAATAAAACTTGTCTGGAAAGTTGGTGCATCTGGGCATAATTGTGTGTTGTTGATTTGTCCGATGCTCCCACTTAATGTGTACGTTGCTTTAGTAGTGACCTAATTTCTTGATGTAATGTTATGTTAATGGACAGTGTATGATGTCTACTATAAGAGGATTGGAGCTCCAGGAACATCAACGCCCACAGCTTGGTATAAACCTAGTGCAAATAATCCATTGTATGTTCTTAATTTATTTGTGTTAAGCTTGAATTGGCATCAGCTTCCCTTTTCTTTTATTTTGCCCATTGACATCATCTTCTTTTTCAAAAGTTCCGTTGCTATGTATCTGGCAATCTCATTCTATTTTGTCGATGCATCCCGTGAGGAAATCATCGAAGACAGCATGTGATGAAAAGCCATTGGAGAGCTCCTGTAACGTGTAAAATCACTCTTCTGACGTAATGGTTAAAGAATGATAGAGATGCAATTATGTAAAGTCCCTATGACATTGTGGGCTTTTCAGCGGGATACGTGCTTTGAGGAGGTGGAGAATTAATTAAGCTGGCTCTTAAGGATCGTTTAGTATACTGTGCTCGGGTATTTTTATAAAAACAATAAAGAATCTGTTATACAAAAATAACTATAGGCATAAACGTTTTTCTTGGTTCTTTTTAATCGCATCTTACGAATTAATATTATATGCTTTACAGATCATTATATACTTTTAATTACATGTCACAAAACATTACATGAATAACAGCCAATTTCTTTTAAAATATGGTCATATCTTTATTATTTAAATACATCAAAATATAGACCCCTAATTATTTTCCACCAGCGTTAATTTTTTTATAAATATAAATGATGATATCAAATATTTGTAGTATATATTTATATTCATAAAACATAGCTCAAGTATAAGAATTTCATTTATGCAGATAGGATAGACAAATTTCACCTTTTTAGCATTATTACTCCTCACCAAATTTAATTTCTTCACAAAAAAATATATGGTCACGCCAAGAAAATATTTATTTCAGAGATATAATAGAGTAGATGAAATTTTAAAATCTTCGATTTCTACACGATATATTCTTGTTTTTTATTTGAATAGATTTTGGATTTAATAATTAAAAACTAACGTTTTAATAAAATTATATCATGTCAGAATATGACAGGATGGTGCTATAAATTCACCACAAAAATTGTGTTCCCACAACTTTTTTTGATAAATAACCATGGCAACATCTTCATGTCATCATCAATTAACTAAGAGGATACATCAAACCAGGAAAATGAATAAAAGTATATATTAGTCATTTTAAGAAAACCAAAGGAATGGAAACAGCAACTAAAGATAAGAGAGATGAAGTAGTTTATTAACAAAAGTTTTAGTAAATGTCGAGTGAGGTTAGTAATCCATCGGGTGGAGGAGAAGGTCAAAAGACACCTTAACAGTTGAAATAATATTAATGTACTGTTACTTTGGTCTTAAAAAATACAATTTTGAGTTTTTCACAGATTTAATAAGGCTTTAATTGATGCTCTAGTCTGAACATTGAATGGTATGATCCCACAACATCGTCATTATCGAACCAGTTTAGCACTAAATTTATTCATTGCTACGGGATGCATATAGCTAAGTAAACATAGTTATTCGGTTTGGAGATCCATCTAGTTAAGGGTTCAAGTTTTAGATTATATGAGTTAATTTAGATTAATTAAGAAAAATTTTAAAAATTATTTAAAATTTTAATATTTTATATAAAAAAATTCATGTAAATATAGACTATACATAGTATAAATAATAAAATTAAAAAAAAATTAAAAATTTATTTCATATCAAAAAGATATTGTGTTAAGTCTTTAAACTAAAGTATTTAAATAAAAAAAAATTATCTCATATTGAAAAAATATTTTTTTATTGAGAATGTAGAATATATTTACTAATGAGCTTTAAATTTCATATTGAAAAAAAAAATAACATGGAGTATATATACTAATGGATTTCAAATCTCACGTTTAAAAAAAAAAACAAGTCTCATTCGAGTTTGTTCAAGTCATGAGTTGACTCGCCAAATCAAACATGTTTTTCATAGTTGTTGCCCCGGTTAATTTTTTATTAAACTTGAAGTTTGTTCGGTTATTGAATCAACCTACCATATTAGGCTAATTTTAATAATTAGGTACAGGGAAAAAATAATTATAATGAATATATAATTAATAAACTCTAAAAAATAAAAAACCAAATAATTGCATAAAATCATCTTTTGTAGCATTGTTCAAAGTTGTCATGATATTTTGAATAGAGATGAAAAGGACCGTAGAGGATGGGTATTGATCCGTAAAGAGATTGTTTTTCAAAATTTAGGTTATTTTTTGAATTAAATTGATTAATTTAAGTTTTGTTTTCAAACAATCTTATATATGCAAAAATAGAAGAAATACATTATTATATAGCTTAATTAGTTAATTAGTAGTTAAACCTCGTTGTGCATCGAATATTAGTATTCACCGATCAAGAAATTAAAGAAAACAAGAGCAAATGAATCCATTTTATTTTTTAATTATAGTTTACATTTCAAGTGAAAATAATTTTTAAATAAGAATAAAAAACAATTTATCCTTATTCATAATATATTATAAAATAACAAAAGATATTTCTCTCCTAGAATACAGTCTAAACTCAAATCATGACCTATTCTTTTCTTCTTCTTTTTTCTCTTCTGAAACCAACCCAAAATTACCATGATTTTTCAATTTCTTGAACCCTAAAATTACCTAATCAATTCTTCAATGGCTAGCTTTGTAGCACCGCCCCATTTCCTTGCCGCCGCCATCTTTCTAATACCAATTCCCATAAATTTCACGCCAACCTTGCTTAATCCCTGTTGCTGCAGTAAGTTGTTTTTTGCTTTTTATATTTTAAAAGTATTTTTTAAAAAAATTAAATTTATTTATTTTTAAATTAATATTTTTACATTATTTCCTAATATCAAAAATAATTTTAAAAAATAATATTTTAATATATTTTTAAATAAAATACACTTTAAAAAAACAATAACAACATCCCATCTCAAGAAAAAAAAAATCCCTTTCTCTCTTTCTTCAACTTCCTCTTTCCCAGTTACCCTTTTCATTCTTTTAATTAAAATAAAAAACAATTAGGGACACAATGTGGTCCCCGGGGGTGGCAAGAAATTTTGTTTAGTCTACTTAATGACAAATCAAAAGTTTCTCTGTCTTTTTGAAATGAGCACACAGTTTTGTTTCATAAAATAAATAAATACAGGCCAAAGTACTGGGAACTTAGCTGAAGGGTGAGTCATGCATGATAAAATTTGGTGGCCCTCTCATTGAAGTGCATTTGCCACTTGTAAGGAACAAAAGAAGAGTGGGACTGGGAATAAACAAATGTCAAATTGCAAGCTTCTCCTTTCCTTTTTCCTCGTATGAAATGAAGTTGATAAATCATAACCCCTGCTGGCTGCTGTAGTTGATAGCTTGATTCTCGTTGTTCATGAAGAGGGACAAACTTCTAGTTTGCATTCACACTAGCAACGTAACCTCTACTGTTTACTAGAGAATGGAGATGCATTGCTGTTTGCGAGCACAGCTAGTTTTTCGCATGTAAAGAGTCCTGAAATTATAGAATATGAACTGTAATTTACAAGATTTCTTTTTTAAATAAATTACACGAGTAATTTTCCCAGTATAAATAAAACCTCAAAAGTACAAAAGTCATTTTCACTCTACTGTACAATTTCATCCAGAGGCAAGTAATTATAATGCATCTCAATGTACGTAGCCTGGGCTCGGTACATGGTACATACATGCAAATAGCAAAAGCAATACCGTGATAGAGGGAAAAGGAAGAAAAGGAGGGGGGGGCTCTTTTATTTCTCTGATGCTGTGTTCACCTAAAGCAGAGACAATAATGACAAAACAACAGTTGCTATAACATAGACGACGTCTGCAAAACCAAAATAAGAAAAGAAGGGAAGGCGTGGCCTGCGTCACAGGCCTATCCAGGCGGCGCTGCTGTTGGGTACGGTAGTGCTGCACACCGGCGAAAGATGAGGATTCTTGATGTCCCGAAATCTAGCTTGCTATTAAGGAGATTCCTTCTTTTTCGTTACCTTTTTAACTTGTTACATGCACTATCGTTTATTCTCTGGTTTTTCCTTGCTCACGGTATTTAAGCATGCAACAAAATGTCCTTTCATGTCATATAGTTGACCTCTGATGTTTGAAGGAGATCATGGACATGCCATGCTGAATTATCCCATAAAATATCCACCGTTCAAGGGCAGTTTAGCCAGTGTAGCGGTAATTTTCTGTTGTGAACAAGTACTGGTAATTAGTAATTACATTTGTTCAAGAAAAACAAGAAACAGTGATTATCTCATCAGGTCATATGCTTTTTTTTTAATGTAAAAAAACAAAAATTGTAAAGACGTTGCTAGCAGAAAAAAAAATCCAATCATGAACTGAAAACTTTGATGTATACTTGACGACAAACTTGTAAAATATTAAGATATTTACATGTTATACAACATATTATGAAAAGATATACTGTCAATATTATAAAAGTATCTCAATAATCTAACTTGAAAATAAAACAAAAATTAAATACAATTTAATAAAATATTATCTGATATACAAAAACAAAAAAAAACAACTAACAAAATATTAGAGAGTGAAATGCAAAATAAAAATTTTAATTTAAAAATATAATTTAAATTGGTTAAACCATAAAACATGTGACTCTAAATATGAGAATGAGACAAGTTTATAGAAAGCAAAACAAAAAAAAATCAAATCTAGATTTGATTTTGAATTTAATATTAAAATATAAAACTTAAAAAATTGTTTTTAAAAAAAATCTACTTGAATTAATCTGAATTAACTCATTAATGTACTGAGTTGTGAAAACAAGATAATTCATATAAAATAAATTAAAAAATATATATTATGAAACTTAATTAAAAATTAACTCAATAAAAAAAATATAACAAAAAAAACAATTAATAAAAAAAAACTAAACAAAACAACTCCAGCATACCCTTTTAAGCTAACCAGCCCTTGTGACCTGAGTAACATAAAGAAGATAAACTATTGGAAGGAAAATATATATATATATATATAATATAATTTTTAAATTAATCTAACATTAAATAAAAAAATTAATCTAAAAAAAATAACTCAAGTTAACCTGAATTAACTTATTAAATATGTGATCTAAATCATGAAATTGAGATAATTTTATAAAAAAATATATAAATGTTTAGTTAAAAAAACTCAATATTTAAAAATAAAATTAAAAAAATAAATTATAATAAAAAATATAAAAAACTAAAATTAACCAGAGTCAACCCTCCAAACACATGATTCGGGGCAAACCATAATTATTTTGTAAAAAATAATTTAAAAAATTATGAAACTATATTTTATATAAATTTAATATTAAATGATAAAATTAATAAAAAACAATTAAAAATAATATTAAATTTAACATAAAAATAAAATTACCGACTACTTGCAAAAATAGATTGATTAGGATGCAAACAAAGAGAGAAGAGAGAAGAAAAAAAGAAAGAGAAAGAGAAGAAATTAAAGCTCGTTGTGGCCCTTATCGTCGCTTGTCCATTGCACTTGGCGTCTCCCATTGAAGACCTCGTCGAGTCCCTTCCAACGCAGCTAAGAACACTGATGTTCTGACATTAGAAAAGTCGCGTGCTCTGCCAGAGTACAATAATTTTCATCATATGCTGACGTGTGGTTGCCCTCTCCATCTAGTTTGACATTGCCTATGCACTTGAATCCCTCATAGTTGTTTTAGTTTTAAATATGGTCCATCAAGTCTCAATTCTTTTAAATCAATAAAATTTAATTTAATTGTTCTCATTAACTGAGAACTAATTTTTCTCTGATATTCATTTCTTACATCTAGACAACCAAAAAAAAAATTAAATCTAATTATAAATAAATTCAATATAAAAGGGTCAAATAAAAAAAGTCAAGCTATTAAGAAAGTAATTTAACATTTTCCCTGTACATGCAATTCAATCCTTAACAGTAGCAAAAAAAGGATTGAATGTTTTTCTAATATTTAAATTTTATTTTTAAAACTTTAATTATTTTAAATCAATAAAGTTTCACTCCGTGTAAATTATAATTTCATCGTCAACGTTCATAGAATATCTCAGTATGATAGTATCATATTTTTCCAATAAAAAAATATTTTCTATCTCTATTTGATTTCATTTTTCTCTACTTTCTGGATGATGTTGAGATATCATACAAACTTTGGGGATGAAATTAGAATTTACACTCCATGAAAATGGGGAAAAATGAAAAGTGTGGGGGCTGATTGAAATAAAAATAAAATATATCCAGTCTAGTTGACACAAATCAAAGGTTTTAGATGAAATTGAAACACCACATAAACTTCAGGGGGGGCAAGTTGAGAATTTAATCTAATACTTTATATAAAGTGGTCCGTCTTGCTGCCTTTGGCCCGTTTAGTGCTCTGTTCTTGCTCAAATGGTTAAAAAGGAAGATAAAATTAAAAGGCATCTGCGTGTCTAAACTTCTACAATTGTACAATCGAGTCTCCACACTCTGGATTGTTTTTTAAACAAGTGTCTCGAGCAGGCGCGGCGTACTGACAGAGTAAGTTCTGGCGATGGCCCAATCGAGCCCAAATGGGACTGCGGAAAGATAGCTGGGCTTGACTCGCCGGCCTCTGGCTATCGTCCTATTTTTCAGTTGTTGCCTTTTGCGTTTGTTCAACGAATACATAATTAACTAGTTACACGCCTGCGTTACGCTACGGGCAGTTACAATTATTATTATTTTTTTATCAACGCAATAAAAATAATTTTAGCATGTCTTGCTGAGAAAAAAATTTAATTAACATGTCTTATTTTAATAATAAAATAATTTTTTTCAATAAAAAATTTCCTATTATAAAATTGGCAAACAATTAGAATTAATAATAAAAAAAAGCTAAATGATTTGAAGGTTAAAAAATATTTCTTTTTAGTTATATATTTCATATATAAAAAATCATTTTTAACTTATTTTTGATTAAAAAAAACCTAAATACATTCTAAAGACCTTAAAAAACTCATTTATGATATTACATAACCCAAAATTTGATTAAATACTCAAATTTAAAATGCTTCCCAGCCCTGTTTTAACCCTATGAAGTAAGGTAAATGAAAAAAAAAAAAATCAAGAGGAACTTTTCTTATTGAATAAAATTTGTAGATAACAAGATCAAGTTTTTTTTTCTAGTCAAAATGAATCAATGATGAGAAAGACTTCCTCTATTTTCTCCAAAATTAAAGGATTAAAAAATAAAAGAAATAAAGTTTTAGATGAAATATGAATTTCAAAAACTAAAAAGATTGTGATTGTATTAACTGAGAAGTAGGAGAATCAAAATGAAATTTTCATGTTAATTTAAAAGGGCCACCTAGTTTTTTCATGTTTTTCACTTTGATCCTTTGAGTTTGAATCTTGTTATTCCTTAATAAATCAGAAGCAGTTAATAAAAAATCTGGCTACAAAAGAATCATAGGGGAAAAAAAAGAAGTGTGATGATCAAATCACCGTTAAAATCTTGAGTGTGTGCATAACGAATTTTGTATATTGAAACCTCCACCTCTTTTAGTTTTTTCCATGATATAATATAATATTCTACCGAGCACATGAATGCACGAAGCTGCCGGACGTACCTGACCAGAAGATCAAAATACTTTTACTACCGAATTTTCCTTAAATATTGCGCAATCGAAAACGCCAACATGGAATCGAAGGATGTAGCAAAATCTCCTGTAACATTACTCAGATCATATTCATACACAATTAAAAGCAAAAATAGAATACATAATGAAATCTCTACTCCAACATCACTTAAGAAGAAAACAGTCCATTCAATGACTTGATTATGTCCTCCTCCTGGCCATGGACGTAGGATTTCCATCGAACAATTCATCAATCAAATTCTCAATATCTTCAGGTTGGTACTTTATATACTTGTCTGGTTGTCTACCAGATGCCAAATACTGCTGGAACCTCCCTACAAACGAACGGTAAGCCGGGGTCACCACTGCCGATACCGAAATCCGAAGCTCAGACTGAAGCTGATCATCACTCACCACCCATGTGCTTTGTGTCCTGTGTATCTCATCAAACATGGTGGAGAACATCTTGAACCTCTCTTTCAATATAGTCTTGGATAACTTCCCATTTACCAGCAAACCATCATGGTTTAGGCACTGCAACAATCTAGTCCACGTCTCTCTTGTATAGGCCTTGTGGTACTGCCTCAGATCGGACGATCGCTTTCGACACCAAGTATCACCCATCATATCATGAATCTCGTCAGAACCTTTTATCTTTTGCAGAATGTATCTCCCATTATTCATCAGGAATATGCACCTCAATGCAGGATCCCTATACAGCTTTGATTTCATGTCAAGATTCTCGTCCAACAAATCCATAATCGAATTCAACTGTACTGAAAACGGTGAAGTCTTTGGAGTCCCATCATCGTTGGCTCCATTCTTAATATCCAATACAGTGCCATTTGAATTACCAAACCCTTCCATTTTCTGGTGCTTCTGAAACACTTGCTCTAACGTGTCTTTATACTCACAGGCGTATTTTAGATAATTCATGGTGTAGCGTGTCAAGGGGTGAACTGCACCACTCGGGACAGGAGTCCGGCCATTGTCTCTTCTTATTGAATTCTCCAAATCACAGAAAATGCTCACGGCCACCTCTCCCAGGCGGCCTTTTGCAGCCCAGATTTCAGATTTTAATTCTTCGTAGCATTCACTTGAACAGGTGTCATCATCAAAAAAAGGAATTAAATCGCGCAGTGCCTCATACATGTCCAAAATTTTGAATAATTTTTCAGCTGATCGCTTTGTTAATGTTATTGCATCTGAAAAACTGACAAACCTTACAGCAACTGCTAATGCAATATGGCAGAATAATCTCTGAGATATTGATGGATGCTCAGAAAATATGGAGCTGCAAAGCTTCCGCTCGCCTGAGAAGAGAACTGAGGAAGAATGCTTGATTACAGTGATCCACATAGCAATTACTCCTTCCAATGACTGCCATTGCATCCTTTGTACGTCATCAATGCTGATAATTTCAAAACCGAGCTTGTCCAATTCGCTAGAGAATGCATTTCTCCTTACCATGTTGTAAACCATGCAACACTCACTCTCATAGCCTGATGAGATCATTGCTGTGGCGATTCTGTTCATTTTCGAGATTGCTTCTGATGTATATGCAGGGAATTCCACGTCTTCGCTTGATTTGGATTCTGGTATAACACAGTAAGTAGATTCCTGGCGAGAACTGAATGATGGTTGTTTTAATGGCTCTGGAGATTTGAGACCTGCATTGTTACCCTGATTACAAGTTTCAAGAATTAGACGGAACTCGCTTTCTAATAAGGACATGGCTAGGTGCAGGATGGTGCTGGCTCTGTTGAAGCAGGAGGCTGTGGTGGAATTAGAAGGGAATTCGCCGAGAACATTTATCAACTTCGAAATGCAACTCAAAGATTCAATGAATGATGAGTCTTCTTCTTGCTTTTGGCCAAATTTTGCGTTGGAATCATATTTGGTGATCATTTTTTGGATCATTTCCAACAACGATTCTACAGAGTTTGGAACGTCCAGGGGGTTGTTAGATGCATCATTTCTCGTGGATAATGATTCGAGAAATCGATCAACATCTTTCAGGACTTGAGGCAGGCTCAATTCTGGATCAGAAGAAGGCTCTTCAAGGCTTGAATTAGGCTCACACTCCCCTGGTTGCTGGAAATCTAATATCACATGTACAGCTTCTGATTCAGGTCCTGCAGGGCATGGATTGCCATCCATTTGATTGCCATTTCCATTTCTTGAAAAACTACCAGATTTCTCTGGTGGGGGTTTCTCCATGAGGCCTGATTTAGCTATTTAGGTTTTAATTAACAGGGAAGGTGCAGAGAAAGGGAATAGACATGAAGAATCATAGCATAAGCATAGCTAATGAAGGATCATTGTACATTGCTGTTTCTATTTTTTCTTTTCAATGTCTTGTTAAATTTTGTTCGGATGTGAGATTGGGAGTGGAGGAGGGCGAAGGGATCTCGTTGGCAAATGGGGCACAGAGAATTGAGGTGTGCGAGGATGTCTAGTTTTTGACCGTTAATTTTATGGCTCGTCATT
The DNA here is from genome assembly GCA_015708895.1 of Populus ilicifolia. Lineage (NCBI taxonomy): Eukaryota > Viridiplantae > Streptophyta > Magnoliopsida > Malpighiales > Salicaceae > Populus > Populus ilicifolia. Next base: position 207,735 of record SRLM01000246.1, on the reverse strand, counting down.
AACTGTTGACCACCCGTTTGTGTGCGAAGGTCGTGCTCTCCACTTTGTCCCCATGTTGCGTGTTCTGTCGACATGTCGCCATACAAAATGTGTTCAGGATCATGCTAATCTATACCACCTCGTCAAGTGTCTGAAATATAAACAAAAGGACAAAAAGAAAGAGAGAAAAAAGATGGGTATGAGCCAAGGTTGGTGCAACAATACGTCTGCATTTTATAACTCTAGTTGACCTCTCATATAATGCATGATCTTCTTCTGACTCCTGAGTTTTCTGTTTTCACTGACGGCCCAACTAGTATAGTTACGATTCAACTTTGAAACCCGGTAATGTGAGTGCGTGTGTCTCAGCGAAAATGGGCTGGGTTAGGCACTTACGCGGATTCCATTCATTTTAATCTCATTCAGTTTTGCCTCTCAAGTATTTAGCCCATTTCCAAGTTTGATCCCACCTCCGTGGGGATAAGATGCCCTTCAAGGTAGGGTTAGTGAGAAGTAGATTCGGGGATGTTTCGGAAACATTTTCCCCATTCCGATGCTACTCCTCGGTTTCATCACTTCTTCTACCTTCTAATAGAGAATTAAAAAGCATGTTTATTTCTTTCAAAAAATAAATAAAACTTTTAGAGCACATGAAATTTATTAATGTTGTAATTAAACTTCAACTTGAAATTTATTAATGTTGTCATTAAACTTCAACTTACAATTATTTTGACTTTTTCTACAACAAATAATGAAAGCTGGATAACATAAAAAAATTAATTATAGTAAATACAAGAATTAATTCTGATGTGCTCTTTTGCCTTCTTTTCCCATGTATTTCCAACTTATTTTGCTTTTAGTTTTTACTCAGTTTTTTTCTTCTTTGTCTTCCCTTTTATTATAAAGCTTAGGTTCTAGTATTTTATAAAAATATATTGAGTTTTTTATTTGTAAACCTAATTCTTGAGAATAAAGTTCTATACTAGCGTAGCTTATTAGTAATTTTTCATATATTCAAAGGATTTCTCACAAAATTCATTTTAATACTTGAAAATGATGAACAAAAACTTACATATGGTTTTGAAAGTGCAAAAGGAACAAAATTGCATAATGTTATCTAGAATTTAAAGTAGTTAAATCCCAAGTCCAAACACAGGGCCACATGTTTTTCCTATTTTTTTTTTTTTGACGTGTGATGTCTGGGCCAGCTTACGCACACCACAACTAATCTACACGGCTCACTGAACATCCTGCAAGCCCAGTAAACATGTAAGGCACCACGGGGATGACAGGCGTGCATGGTGAGGTTCGAACCCCTGATGCAGAGGAAGGGGACAAGCCCCTTCCACCGCTAGGCTAGAACCTCACTTGCAAATATTAAAAATATTATACTCATTAGAAATACTATTAATATTAATATCAAATTAAAGTATCATATGATTTGATTGTGATAGATTCAATTCATTTGGTCAATAAAACTGTATCACAATCAAACTTTGATTGTAGTATATCAAAACTATTTTAATTACATCGAAATCGTTGTGGATCATGTTCATATCAAAATCCGATGACCTCACTACCCATAGTATAGGAAAATACAACTGGAAACTTCCTCAAGCCGAAAGCCCAGTTTGCCACTGCACGATAGATGTTCCTAACGCCTCCTCTCCAAGACATTTTCCGGTGTTATTCAAAAATAGCACACGTTTTCGGGGATAAAAGCGGGTTTTTGCCAAAAAATTGCTTACGCTCAAGTTAAGATGATGATCTGATCTTGAAGCGGTGAGGTCACAGGAAGCGGTGAGAGAACCTTTCGCAATCAATTCCGTCTCATTGATTTTATCCTATGATGGGCTAAGTTTGAGAGAGACTTCACCACTAGTATTAATTAATTGGAGCAACTTCAATTTGAATTGGTTGGAAACATTATGGCTCTTTACGCGCAAGTGCCTGATTGCCCACAGAAGAGGTAAACAGGTGTTTAATGTTGTCTTCAAGAACCCATCTAAACACATTTATTATCCCCACTACTTTTGCGTAATATGTTCACCGTGCCAGTGGAGATAACACGGACCTCATGTCCGCCATCCTTGGTGGCTAGTACAACGCGGTTCACTATACAGTGATGCTTTTTATTTTTTCAAGTCGAGGGATCATGAGTTTGCCTTCACACAGACCTAGACTGAGTGCATATCTCCATCCAGATTAAAGACATTATTTACGCAAGGGTTAAAAGATTTACGAGGATTTTTACTTCGCATTGCGTGATTTAAGGTTAGAATTATAATGATTAAGAAAATAGTATATCCACTTAACCGTCAAATTAACAAGGATTCTGTATAAACCAATCAACTTTAATTATACAAGGAATTAACATAGTACGGGGGCACTTTCTTACAAGTCAGTCAACAATTCCTAGTTTCATGATGATGATGATGCGTTTGAAATCAAAGTGTGAAGTTATGAAATTATCTGTATCAACCAGTCAAAAAATATGAACAATCAGTGTCTCTGTGCTGCCATTTTTTCTTCCGTGTATTTTAGTTCGGCGAAAATACATACATAGCGAGTTGAATTCCAAGTAATTTATTCCTGGGTGGGCATTAAATGATGTGACACCGTCGAATGAGGAAGAGTGGAGGGCGGCTCACAATATGCCAAGAATATTAGCGGTGTGGTGATTCTGCGGTTTTGCCTGTTCTTCTTGGACTCTTCCTTTATCTGGTTCTGATCAGCTGGGAAGTTTGTGATCTCAATGTGCCCTTAGCAACAGCCAAGTGTTCTGCACTTGACTTTAAGTTTGCGACTGGATCCTCTTCATAACCATCACCCGTTTGGTTTTTGCTCGTTTTTCCATGTCAAAAAGTTCTGCGCTGTGCTGGGGGTCTCGCAACCAGTCACTCCTAGCACCCACGCTTCCTGTCTCCCGCTCATTCGCAACCAGTCACTCCTAGCACCCACGCTTCCTGTCTCCCGCTCATTCTTTCTAAGAAAAGAACATGGGTGGCAATATTGGTGTTTAATTAGAGTTTCAAAGTCATAAATCTTATCGCAACCAGTCACTCCTAGCACCCACGCTTCCTGTCTCCCGCTCATTCTTTCTAAGAAAAGAACATGGGTGGCAATATTGGTGTTTAATTAGAGTTTCAAAGTCATAAATCTTAAAATGACCTTTATTATATATATATATATATATATATATATATATATATATAAAGAAGCAGATATTTATGCCTGGATATTTATGGCTTTATTTTTCAAAAATGCAAGTCAAGTAAAATATACTTCCTTGCAAGTTTAAGATTGAGTTGGTAGATATTGCAAAATTTTAAGAATATGTCACTTAATGAATCATATAATCTGAATCTGTTTTTAATACCAAATATTATATATTATATATCATGAATTATTACTAATAGTTTGATATTGGTTATGATATGTAATAATTACTTCACTATATATTGAGGTGTATGTTGGAAACAAAGAATAGTGATTGCTTAATAATAGTTTTATCACTTAAAACTAATGAAAATATGTGACTCAAAATCCATTAAGACATTCAAGACCTAATCACGTCAAATAAAAATAAATAAATAAAGGTCAGGGCTCTAATAAAGACAATTCATAGAGATTGGGGACTTTTTAAGGTGCACTCAATTAATATATTTAGATTTATTATTCTTTGTACCTAGGCTCTCTCTTGGTATCTTCCTCGATCTATTAGGGGGAAAAAACTAAAAGTTTAGGAGAACTTACTATAATTCAAGATATATATGTTATTATTTTATTTAATCATTTGCTCGAATTTATTTAGTTTTTTTTTCTAAACTTGCTTTTTATAAGTTTTTTGGCTTGTCTTGAAAAACGCATATTATTTCAGATCTTTTTGTTTATTTTTTTCATTAAATTTCTTGGTTAATTTTTTAATTCTCTCCTTCAATATCTAAAATGATTCTTTAAACAAATTATAAGATTATAATTCATTTTTTATTTCACCCCCTTTTATTTTATTTTCTTTTGAATTTAGTTCTCATTTTGTTATAACTATTTAAATTATTTTTATTTGTTTGTTTTCTTTATGATCTTCCACTTATTTTAAAAATGATTTAGATTTTTCTAGGTATTTTTAATTGTTGCTTTTTGTTGGATTCACTTTGACTAATCAATATTAAACTAGTTAGAAATCGAGTTTTTTTTATTTATACAAAGTTTAGAATTTAATGGGTTAAAAATTTAAGATACATGTTCAAGTTTAGAAGATTCATTTAGGTTTTTTTAAGGTTTTTTTTTCAGTTTTATAATTAATAATTAGAAATTTTTTTATGTGGTTTCTATATAATTTTTTTAACCATGTATTTTTTGCATTTTTGATTGTTTCCCTTCTTTCTTTTTTTTTTTCCTGGTTTAGCCCGCATATCAGCTTTTTAAAATTTAATAAAGTTAAAGAAATGATTACAGGATGCATGAACCATAGAAGGCCATGGCCGCCACCATTGGCTCCCAAAGTTTTAAGAACATTAAATTTAAAATCAGTTTTGATGAAATGGAGAGATGTTTATGTTATGATCCCTCTCCAACACCAAAATGCTACAAATAACCTCTAACGAATGAAAAAAGATTACACACACACACAAGAAAATTGTACGACCACCCATAAAAAATCCAGGTCTGATCCATAAGGGAAGCATGAACATCCTTATAAAATTAATATTGCAGCACCACCGAACATGGTGCGAGTAGTATTTAGAGGCTTCTGAAAATTTGGTAGAGATTATTTAAAAACAATTATATAGAAATAATTAAAATAATATATTTTTTATTTATATAAAATTTATTTTTAATATTAACACATTAAAATAATAGGAAATTAAAATTAAAATTAAAAAAGATATATATTGTTTTAAAACACAATAAAACCACCCATCGCACCAAAGACCCTGTTAATTAAAGATTGAATGCTCCAATTTGAACCTTGTAAACCAATTTCTAAGTTCTAATGTGTATGTATAGCAGTTTTGGAGCCTTATTTTTTGTTTAAAAATATATTAAAATAATTTTTAATTTTTAAAATTTATTTTTCATATCAGTGTATTAAATTAATTTTAAAACATTTCAAAATTTTAATTTAAAATTAAAATATGACTTTTTAAGAAAATATTTCTAACTAAAAAAAACCACAATTACACGTACTAGTAGTCCGATCTGAAAATAACCACTTGACTTTCATTTTCTAGTCAAAGACAAAAACTGAGATTTCAGCGTATAGAATTTTCCCATTTTCCCACTAATTTCTTGATCTCCTCTGTACATGAATTAGATTGGTGGCACGTAACACGCCACGGCCGAACCAATTTTTTTAACCACGGGAAAAAAATATTTAGTCAATGGAAGCATTTTTAAAAAAGTAAAATAAATTTGAGAATTGAGTTACACCTCTATTAATTTAATAATATAATAAATAAATTAAAAAAATACTGGGTTAGTTAAACAAGGTTAACATGCATGGAAACAAGATAACTTCATGAAATGATAGAATCATAAAAAATTAAATGTAAAAAGTATAAAAAAATATATATCAACACAGTTTAATCTTTCAAATTTGTGATAAAAAAAATTAATAAAATCTTGATCAATAAATTATTAAAAATAAAATCAAAAAAAGAAGTTTCAATAACAAAAAAGATTAAAAACAAAACAAATAAAAATTAAATATAATAATGAAAAAATCTAATATAAAATAAAATATTAAGGGATGCAATTACAAAAATAAATTAAAAGAATGAAATAAAATTTTAAGAGATGTAATTAAAAGGATAATTTAATTCAGAGGATGATTAAAAATATTTAAAATAAAAAAATAACTATCAAATTTGACAAGTAAAAAAATAAAATGAGACTTGAATTGAAAAAAATTCTCAATTTTATGTATTATTTTAAATAAAAAGAGTAGAAAAATAAATATAAAAGATAAAAACAGAAGAGTTGCTTTGAAGATGTCTGAGGGAAGGCTATGAAACCGATAATGAGAGAGTAAATAAGGAAGAAGAAAAAAACGATCACTAGTGCAAAGCTTGATTTTTTTATGGAACACGTTGCCCAAAAATAAAAGGCGATGCCATGAAAATTAAAATACTAATATAGAAGTTGGATTTTAGCCAGCAGACGATGGTATACACACCATTTGAAGAGCACAAAAACACCCATATGTGCTTTACTTATTTAAATTAATTAATATTTTATAAATATTTAAATGCAACATTGCTCTTGATCAGAGTCAACAATTTTTTTTAAAAAATAAATAAAACAAGAGCAAAGGAACATAAAATCCCTTGATTCAAGGCAAAGATAATTTTAATTCAAGGGTATTATGTTTATTTTACTATATATTTAAAATGAAAAGGTCAAAAATAATTATGCCCACCGATGCTTTAATTTTTGCCTTTAAAAATATATTAATTTTTTTACTGTAAAAAAAAGAGAAGAGATTAGTATACCTGCTTCTAAGATCATTTATGTTTTTTGTTGAAATTGACAAAATTATAATTTTATTATTTTAATATATCGTGTAAATGAGTCTAGATCAACGATAAAAATGCTATCGTAATTTTACCACACCTTTAATTTCTTTTAATAGTTTAATAACCCTCCCTCCAATTTTGTGTTTGCTTTTGGAATGCCGTCCGTGGGATGATAGTTATGTACCGCCTGCCCAATTTTTCACTCTTAAATCCATACGATGGCATGTATCTACCCGTCCGAAACTCAAAAGAGCAACAACCATGGCTTTTTTGAAATCCCACAAGGTTTGCACGTCCGATTACTCAAGAGTTGAGCTCTTTTCTTGCTTGATATGATATATTTTGGTTTATGGAAAATAAAAATTAGTACAAGATTCAATAATCGGTTTCAACAAAAAGATTTGGGGGTTATTATTTCTTGATCTGATTTATAGAGTGAGGAGCTTTTTGGGTATTCGAAAATAAGGAATCTTGAATCCAGCTGGTTTAAGTAACAGGGTGGTGGACCGGTGGTATGGCTGAGGCGGAGGCGATGGCTTATGGGTTTGTTGCTAGTGGTTATGGTGTTAGAGCGGAAACAAAGATTTGTTAGTGGTGATTTATGTGCCTTGTGGTTTTGCAGTGGTTGTGAACTGCAATGGCGGAGATGGTGGTTTTGGTGAAGACGGCAATGACAGGTGACGGTGGTGGCCTAGTTGAATAAATGGTGGTGATTATGGTTGGATGGGTTGAGACTTCGAAAATATCTGAGATTGTGTTCGCCTTGTTTTTTAATAGGTATTTTTTATTTAAAATAATATTTTTTTAATTTTATTTTTAATATAAGAATATTAAAAAATAAAAAATAAAAAATAATTTAAAACTTAAAACTTTTCAAAAATATTTTGCTCTAGTGACTCTTCTCTTTATAATAACCCATTTATAATTTTTTCTAATATTAACATATTGAGTTTTATAAAATGCTTCTGACGTTAGTTTAAAAAATGTCTTTTTTTCCCAGAAATACTTAAATGGATGTTTGATTTATTTTTTTTAGTGTACATTAAGCATGAATTAAAAAAAAATACCATGGCATTATTACTAATCAATTAACATTCAGAACAAGGTGGTAAAAAAATATAAAAAATTTATTAAATTAAAAAAACTAAAAAAATAAAAAAAAATTAATTAAATCAATTAAAATTTTTTAAAAATTAACTAGTTCGGTTTGGTTTTATAAAAAAAAACCAAACCCAACTAAATCAAATCTAAACCAAGAAACCACGTAAAACAAAAAAAATATAGTCAAAACCAAGTCAAACTGAAAAAATCAAGTCAAATCGAGTTAAACTAATTTAATTTGATTTTTATTTTAAAAATTAAATCAAATTAAACCGACTAGTTTTAACTAGTTTCAGTTTTTTAAATAAAAAATTTAATTTAATTATTTTTTTATAAAAATAAAACTAAACTTAAAATATATAATATCATAATTTAATGAATAATCACTCCTACCCAAAACCTCTGAATTAAAACCTTGGTTCATGTCTCGCGTTACACTATAAAGCATCACTTGAAATATATAATATCATAGGTTAATGAACTTAACTTTTCTTTCTGGATTCTTAGCCATACCATGTATTTATAGTTTAAGCCAGCAAAAGATGTAATTAGTAAATGAATTTAGATCATGTTTAATTAACGGATTTCATATAAAACGTACGTTAATGACATAAATTTACAAATTAAATCATATATAAATAATTGAACAAAGAGTTTACTATCAACAGCAAATGAGATAAATGCACGTCACCAGAGAGTTAACTTGCAATATAATAAAATGCAAAGTTAACGTGTTTTTTTCTAATAAAAAGTATAAATTTTTTATTGATGTTTTATAAAACACGCACACTATTTTCATATTATCTCAGAAGAAATTATAATTCATTATTTGGAAAGCAAAAAAGTATTATCAGCAGGGGCGGAATTACGAGAGGCAAGGAGGGCCGGGCCCTACAAAATATTTTAAATTTTTAGTGTTTAAATATAAGATAATATAATATATTTTTATTTTAAATAAACAAATTTTCTAATAATAAATTATACCTTAAGTTTTACCCCTTTCTATTATATAATTCCAACTCCACTCCTACAATCACTGCACCAATTGTATAAAATAATTTTTAAGACAACATTAATCTTTTTACGATACAAATGGCAAAAACAAAAAGCTTATTTAAATTTTCAAATCTGATTGTATACATAAAATTTCAAAGAAAAATATCAGTTTATATATATATATATAATTATTAAATTTTATTCTCAAAGTAGAAAAACAACAAGAGGAGATATATAATGAATAAATGATACATAATCACATGGATTTAACTACGAGTGATGGATAAACAATAAAATAATCTGGTTTTTTTTTTCCATTAATAAATAAAAACAAAAGGTAATAAATTATTATATTTTGGGCGAGTTTGTAATATGAGGCATTGAGAGACCAAAATACTAAATTATCAAAACGGAGGCATTACGTAAACAAAATAAAAATTATGCAGAGATAGCCTAAAATTCAAATTATACAATTTATCAATTAACTAAACTATGTATTTTATTGAATGGTGTTAAAGGTGTACCACCTTCATCGATTTAATATATATATATATATATAGAATTTGAAAAGTTAGAGATGGGAGTAGCCATCTGACTATAAGGTAAAATCTCTTGAAAATACCGCTAATAAGACTTTAAAAATACCACAAATAAGAACACGAGTAGTCTCAATATACAGTACAATCAAATAACTTTTTATACCATCTTTGCCCTGAAATTTTTAAAATTTTACATCGATTTCAAAGGTTTTCCGTCTGTATTTTCCTCCAAAGTATACTTTTGTTTTATAAGAAATTATTTCATTTTATAGAAAACTAACGATTTTTAAAGTGATTCTAACTTAAGCCCTTGACTAAGAAATTAAAATAGTTTACTGATAGAATTGATACATACTTGGAAATAAAATTGATAATACCTAATAGTTGAATAGTAAACACGTATTCTAAAATATATGAAAAGAACTTGGCAATTTATCCCCCCCCGCACCTAGAGATGTTGTAAATTACACTATAGAGTAACTGTACGAGGATAAAAGAAATAAATACAACATAAATAGACTAGAACAACAAACAAAGATAAAATTACATTTAGTAATATTGTATAAAATGAAATAACTATTTTTATATTTTAGATGATTGATGATGGGTAAGATATAAAAAAAACATGAAAAAAGTCTATTCTACTGTTAATACATATTACTATTTGATGCACGAGGATTTTTAGGAAAAATATTATTTTTTAGTTATTTTTATTTTTTCTATTTGATTTGTTTAGGACTTTTATTGATTTTTTTTTTCAGATTTTTTAAATTATTTATATTATTTTTTAGATTTTATTTAAAGAGTTATAAATCTTTAGAGAGGTACATTGCTTAAATATATATATATAAATTAGAGTTTTGTATAATAATTCTTTACAATCTCAATTTTATCTTTCTAACTTGTTATTTTCTAGTACTATGTTTTTATTTACATTATTATCAAAATTATATATGTATTGCTTTAGTTTACATGGAGTTTTAAAGTTATTGGTGTTGTGATAACTATGATTTTAAAATTCAGTTTGGTTCAGCAGATCGATTTAGGATTGAAAAGGGACCGAATTTAATAAAAAATAAAGAAAGTTAAAATTTAGGATAACCCGATTGATCTAATGGGTTGATATAGTGATCAGATAAGACTCGATAAAAAACTCGATTGCAATCCGTTAACTTTTATTTTTTTAACTCGAAGGATATCGTTTTTATTTTTTAAAAAAATTAAAATTAACCTAGTGACTGGTCAAAACCTGGAACACAGCTCAGATTTAAAAACTCTAGTGATGACCCTAGCTATAAAACCTTATTTGAGACCTATATCATTTTGGATTTAAAAAAAAATATAAAAAGATTTTTTTGACTTAACCAAATAAAAAACCTTGGTAAACTTGTAACCCGAGGTAAAATTTATTGATTTTATTTTAGTTAAAATAATATTATTTTAATTTTTTATTTTTTTTAAAAAACATTTCATTGTATTTTAGTTCATAGGTTTTAAGATATGAAAGAGAAAATCATCAAAAAAATAAAGAAAAAACTTTGATCAACAATATATAGAGTATAAAAAAATAATTTTAACATTAATGGATTCATCTTTAAAAAAAAATTAAATAGAAGTTGATTTACTTTTTGAATATGTTTTAAAAAATAAATTAAAGTGTATAAATCTTTTAATCAGTCTAATTTAGGTTTTTAAAGTAGAGAATAGTATTACTAAGGTTTGCAAAATACTTGTAGTGTATTTCAAAGCGAAAACAACTTAAAAATTAAGTTTAAAAGGCTTTGGATTTTTATGATTTGTTATTTTAATCATTGTAATGTATTGAAAAGATGTTGATATTGGTAAAAAAAGTATGTTTTAGTTAAATAAAAAATTGAATAAAAAAAGATATAATTTTAATGGAATAAATACATTTTACTCTATAATTTAAATTATCAATGTTTTTTTTAAATAATAATCTTAATAATTAAAAAAATAAATAAAAATAGATTTTAACTAATCATCATGAAAAAACTAATTTCCAACTAATACAACATAATTAAACTATTGTTTTTAAACTAGACTCGAACTAATAGGTTAACACGTGATTTAGGTGACTCAACATCTAAACTGGGCTGAATTTTAATAAAACTGGGTTCAGTTTTAATAAAAATAGAAAGGGATTTGACTTGATTAAAATTTGGGCTGACCTAATATTTATTTAGAAAAAAAATTATTTAAAACTATTAATTTGTTTTTATTTCTTTAAAAAAATTATTTTTAATATTTTATAGAGTGAAAAAATCAAATTAACCTCAGTAACCGAGACAACCCACGTAACGTATAATCAACCTCCAAACTGGATTTAAAAACCATGGGTAAAACATTGTTTAAGTCCCTGAGGACGTGCAGGCAAGGGGTGCAAGGTTGATCATGCACCTAACTGCAAGGAAAAAAAAGTTCCGTTACGAGTGACTTCCCGACCTGCAAAACAAAACAACGGAATTAAATCTTCTTGTTTCCTCCGTCAGTCCCGCCAGTTGACCTTTTTCAATTAGTTCTCTCGTCAGTTCACACCGTTTACGTTATGATCTTCTAATGAAAAACCAAAGCCAACATGGTAACAAAAATTTCTCTGCTTAAGCGGTAAGAATATCCAGACTCGCACACTGTGCATAAAATAAAAAGAAATTGTAAAATTTAATAGCGGTCAAAGACAGGCAAGGGTAGAGTGTAGAGAGAGATCCTTACACAACCTATCTATCTCTGTATAAAGTTGGAACGTATACAGTTAGTGGTTAGTGTAGACATAAGCCGGCTTCTGTCTTCTTGCATTCTATTCTCTCTCTGTCTCTCACTGCCAACAATCCCCCCTCTCGCTCTCCTCATAAGCAAGGAATGACAGGCACCCGAGAAAAGGTTTTTTCTTGTTGGTTCTTGATAAAATAAAGTCTCTTCATATTCTCTCTCTGCTATTGCGATTGGTGTTTCTTCAACTTCTCGATTCCTTTACTTTGTCGTTTTGACTCATCGGATAGAGATGGAGAAGTTAATATTATCCTGACCGTTCTAATCCCATTCCATGATTCTTTTGATGGGATTTGTGTGAAATATTATATATCAAATGGGAAAAGAAGAAGAATAAGAAGGCAAATGTTTTTTAGAGTAATGAAGCTCTGATTTGAGTTTTGGATTGCTCCTGACAGTTTAAGGATTTGTGAAACGCTTTGTTATTGGATTTCTGGAGATGGGCTGTTTTCCTTGTTTTGATTCAAGGGAAGAAAAGGAGCTGAATCGACAGAAACAATCTGATGCTCTGAAGCAAACTTTGCCTACTGTTCCTTCTAACATCTCCAAGTTGTCTTCTGGTTAGATTTCGTTTTATTTCTTTTTTATAATCAATTTCTTTGCTTTTTATGAATTAGCTGTTTCTTCATATTTGTCATTGCTTGATCTGATCTGGTTACTTTCTGATTTTGTAATGTTTGTCGATATCACATCAATAGCTCTTGCTTTGCCTTTTCTTTTATCCTATTTTATTACGAGTACTTGATGATGAAATTCTAGAATGATAGACTTTAGATTGGTTCTGGTAGACCCCACTGGATTTTCATGCAGCTTATAAAGAGTTTTTCATTCTTTGGTGAAGTATTCGAGCATTCGGTTTGGATCTGATCGGTGATTAGAAGGTTGGAGATATTGGGTGGGGGTATTAGTAACTTGATTCAATTATCAATTTGTCTCTTTGGAAACATCATTTATTGGAGGTTCAATTCATGACCATTGCTATGCAACTGTTGTATTGATCTCACTGAATTTGAGGACTGAAATTCTTAATCTTATAATGCCTAGTTGAAAGTAAATGAATTTTATTTTTTTTATCGATCTGAGTTCTTTGTTTTGATGGAATTTACAGGATCTGACAGGGTCAGACCAAGAAGCAATGGAGGACAATCCAAAAGGCAATTGCCAAGTCCAAAGGATGCACCTGGTGTCAATATAGCTGCTCAAATTTTTGCTTTTCGTGAACTCGCAGCTGCAACCAAGAATTTTATGCCGGAGTGTTTCTTAGGTGAAGGGGGATTTGGACGTGTATATAAAGGGTGTCTTGAGAGCACCGGTCAGGTAAATTCTTCTTCTTTCCCCCCCCATCTGATTAACAGACCTATAAGCACTGATTTTAGACCACCTATTTTTTGTCAATGAATTATCGTGCTTGAAATAATGGGAGGGATGAAGTAAAACAACACAAAGACCCCCAGGATCCTAAGCAAATATATTTAAATTCGATAAAAGACTGATTCCAAGCTTAAATACTATTTGTAATCACTTGAAAGTAAATTAAAGCCTCTGAACAACTGGATACAGCAGAAAAGAAGACTACAAAATCAGTCACTGCTAAGAGATATATGATCAATTTACTATTTGCAGTTGTGAAGGCAAAATGTAAACGAGATATATTTTCTTTTGTTATGGGTTTATTATCACAGGATACCTATCCGACGTACTTCATTCACAGTTTAGCACAAGAAATCGATTCTTAATTGTTTTCTCCTTTACTTTTCAACTTAGATGAGGATAGAAATATCAAGTTATGAGGAGCTGTCTTCGTTTATTACAGTCCCTTAATTGGGTAACAAGGATTAAAGCTTTGTTAAATCACCATTAGATCAGCATGGTTGTTAAACTCTTTGCAATGATTTTAGAACCATATAGTTCTTGACGATCTCATATGTACACACTAATTAATCCATCTTTGGTAACCTTGACTCTGAAGTTTGTGGAATCAATTTTTATATCTGTATGGAGCCATTGATATGCTAATAATCTAATGAGTCATTGATGGTATCATTTTTAATTTGAGGCCAGTTAAACATTGACCAAACACTTATTCCTTAAGTTTTTCTTTGTTGTTTAACTGACATTGAATCCATTCCTGGCTGCCGTTGTTGCTTGAAATTAATAATTTTTTAGGGAAGGCAGCAGATGGGATTGATTTTGGTAACAAATAGTTTTGCTCTTTCTGCGAAGCTTAAATTTATGATGCCTTAGTGAAAGTCTGGTGGGTTTCTGGTCAGAAGTTTTTTGACATTCCCATTATACGTTGATGGACTAACATGAGGGCATCAGCTTTTGAGAGTGGTGGACATAGTTGATTTTTTTAATTTCTACTCACTTCCTATTTTTTCACAGGTTGTTGCTGTCAAACAATTGGATAGGAATGGGCTCCAGGGTAATAGGGAATTTCTAGTGGAGGTTCTCATGCTGAGCCTTTTACATCATCCAAACCTTGTGAACCTGATTGGCTATTGTGCTGATGGGGATCAGCGGCTCCTTGTCTATGAATTTATGCCCTTGGGATCGTTGGAAGATCACCTTCACGGTAACGTTCCTTGGATTTCTAAATCTTCAATTTTAATTTTTGTATCATTTCTCTCTCAATTATTTGTATTATCAAGGTACACCAGCTCCTCTGAAGTTACTATCAGTGTTAACCCAATCATTGAACTTTCAAAATAAAATTAGTCTACAATGCTGAGTCATCAAAGTGATAAAAATTCCAAAGAAAAATTTCAAAGATAGGACCAGCTATGAAGCATCATGTAAGCTTTTTAATTTGAGGTTGGTTAAAGCAAAGACGAGCATGGTCATGTCAGGTTATTGGAGAATCTAGCAGGGACATCCTTGATGACTTATTAAACCAATGACCTTTCTCCACTTATTATGGTTAGAGGAGGTATCATGATCTCTCTTTCTCCTCCCGCTTCCTTGTAGGTGATACTGATTTTCTTTAATGAAAAACTCAGTGGTGGGTAGAAATCATGATGCATGTTCTCTTGTCTTTCTATCTCTTCATTTTGCTTAGCTCATCTTTAACAGCATTGAAACATTCCATTAACATTGTTGGATTTATTCTGGTTTCTGAGGTGGATTTGATTGTCAATGAGATCATAGCATAGAGAGTGAAAGTGGAATATCTTTCATCATAAAACTAGCATTTGATCAGAGTAAAATTTTGTTCAAATAAGTTAGTTTAGTTGTACAAGGTTGTTCTGATTTCTGAGGTAATGCACTAAATAAATATCAGAGTCCTTATTTCATTTTCTTAATTGATGAGTTTATTTTTGAGATATTAGAAGCAGAATTTACTGCTTAGTGATACTCATTGGCATATCATTCAGATAGATTGACCGTCCACATTAATATTTATGGACTCTCAATTCATTGGTTGGTTTCTTTGAATAACAGCTTCAAATATCAAAGATTGTGTCTGTTGCAATTTGAATAATTTGGAATAGGAAGTAAAATTTATAAGGGACATGATGGTCACATCATCAAATAAGGAGGCAGATGTTGATATATGAACACGGTAGGTTATTGAAATGTCAAATATGCGCACATAAGGAAAATGACGTTTCATGCTTGAGATTTTAGGATAGTGTTGATTGAAGTTAATGCTTGGTGTGTGCACTACAATTCTGGAGTTGCTTTTCACTGAACATATTTCATATTTTTTGACAATTAAATTACACATTATTAAGAGGAAATAATGGCTATTTATTTTATTTAACTCACTGGTTGATGGATCCTTCTGTAGATCTTCCACCTGAGAAGGAACCACTAGATTGGAACACAAGAATGAAGATAGCGGCTGGTGCAGCCAAAGGTTTGGAATACCTGCATGATAAAGCAAGCCCTCCTGTTATTTATCGGGATTTTAAGTCATCCAACATTTTACTGGAAGAAGGATTTCATCCAAAGCTTTCTGATTTTGGGCTTGCAAAGCTTGGCCCCACTGGGGACAAATCACATGTTTCCACCAGGGTTATGGGCACTTATGGTTACTGTGCTCCTGAGTATGCCATGACAGGACAATTGACTGTAAAATCTGACGTCTACAGTTTTGGGGTGGTGTTCTTAGAGCTGATAACTGGTCGTAAAGCAATTGACAGCGCTCAACCACACGGAGAACAGAACCTGGTCGCATGGGTAATTAACTTTGACCATTCTGCAGTTTAGCCCATTCTCTATGATCTTTTTGTCTGTACATTTTTCCCATGCTCATGTGATAATTGTGTTTTGATGGAGGAGCTGTTACCATTATGCAGGCACGTCCATTATTCAGTGACCGCAGGAAATTCTCGAAATTGGCAGATCCACGACTGCAGGGACGTTATCCAATGAGAGGACTCTACCAGGCTCTAGCTGTGGCATCCATGTGCATCCAGGAGCAGGCTGCTGCGCGCCCTCTCATTGGGGATGTGGTCACTGCACTTTCTTATTTAGCAAACCAGGCTTATGAACCTAATGGTCATGGCCACAGAGGTTCAGGGGACAGGGATGAAAAAAGACAGAGAGATGAGAGAGGTGGACAGTTATCAAGGACTGAGGAAGGTGGAGGATCGGGACGCAGATGGGACTTGGATGGGTCCGAGAAAGAGGACTCACCAAGAGAAACTGCTAAGATGGTAAACAGGGATTTAGATAGGGAACGAGCAGTCGCTGAGGCCAAGATGTGGGGAGAAAATTGGAGAGAGAAACAACGCCAAAATGCTCAAGGAAGTTTTGATGGCAGCAATGGATAATACACAAATATTATAATGATGCCTGGCATCATATTTCCTAACTGTCTAGTTTCCTGCACTTCAGTCACCATCACCGCGTGAAGAAGAAACATTGGAAATTTAAGCTTTGCTTTGCTGCTTGTAAGGAATTTGGTGCCAGTTAGTGTTCTTTATGTTGAAACATAGAACAAGAAGATGATGATAACGAAGAAAAGCGTAATCTGAGAGTGTACATTATCATCTAGGAGAGCAAGAAAAGAACAAGACGTATTCAAAAAATTTTGAGAGTTAAAGACGTCTGGGTCATGTTCTTGCTCTTGGAGGTTCCTTCCAAGCATAAACATTTCAGCTGTCTGTACTCTGTAGTCTTCTTCGACGATATTTTACCGGCCAGTGAAAGTAATTTTATCAACTAATTGATGTGGTAATCTCGTGATGCATTCTTTCACACATATTTTACCAGAGAACAAAACAATCTTTGCATTTAAAATATTTCTTGTCAAGGTGAAAAAGACTCGATGCATCCGTTTAACAGAATAAATCCCCCTTCCCCTGTCAATGACCACTTACCATTTTTCCCAGAGCTGCTCTTTACTGGAATATGACTTGGAAACGTACATGTTTTACCCATACCCTGGTCCCGGGTGTACCATGTTTTATCAGTATGGAAGTGCCTGTTGTGTTGCTTTAGATGACAGGGAAGTTCGTTCATAAAAGAGAGAAAACAAGGAGGAAGCCATGCCAATAACGAGACGGAACTCACGAACCTTCAACATGTGGCCTTCTGGTTGAAGTGTCTTATATGGCAACCAGAATATCACATGGCCTGCCCAAAATCAAGGGTCAATCAGAAAAGACCGCATGAAATTGGGCTCACAAGAGGCTGCAAGCTAGCTAGGCCACGCATCTATTTTAATAAAGTGAAGCCTAATTTAAGCTGTATGGTCTGTTTTACCCAGTGTTCCCAAGTAAGCTCACTAACATGTTAAAAAAAAAAACAAACAAAATAAGCATTTTGTACTGCTTTTGATCCATTCATCTCTTATATCAAGAGGGAAGCAGACACATCTCACTCATACAGAGTGTACAGCATGAAATTAACGCAACTGGTAGGGGATCAATGGCATGGCATGATCATCAGTGAGGAAGATTGTAACGAGGCCATAATAAATAAATACAGGTGGCTCAAACTGCACATTCATTTGATTGGAGGTCATCGTGGGAAGCATCCGTGCTTGTCTCATTCTCCTTAGACTCCTCTGTTTGGTCATGCTCCGCTGCACTCACATCAGGTTGAGCATCAACTGGATAAACTTCAGAAGCCCCTAATGTGCTTAGTATGACACTGCTCTTCAAGATTTCAGCTGGTAGCTTCTTTTTCCCTGCATTTCTGTAGATTCCATACAGCAGCATCTGAAGTAGCCCCAAGACGAAGCCCAAGATGTTCGGAAGCTGCGAATTCACATGGAAACAAACAGATTAATTTAACGGCTGAGCTTAAATGAAAGAGGTGGATTTCTTTTTAATTATTTTTCGAAAGTAATGCATCGAAATCACTTACAGCAACACACAAGTCCCTGATGAAAAGGCCATAAGCAAACCACATGACAGCGCTCAAAGTAAGGAAAAATGACAAGGTGAACGGCATGAACTCAACACTGTTTGTTCGAATGATTTGTTTCTACAAAAAAACAAGAGAATGATAGGTGAAAAACATGAAGCTAGCTAAAATTATGAAGTTGTAGTTCAGTACTCTGAAGTCAAACTCACCACAATGCTTAAGGGTGCTGCAAAAACGCATACAGAGAAGGCAACACAAAGCCAACCTAGAGCCTTGACACGAGTTGAACCACTTGCAAGAAAATGTGTAAGGAGAAGGATCAACGAGAATAACCCCATGTTCATAGAAACAAGCAATTTGATTGTTGAGACCTGCATCCCAAAACTCAATTCATATCATTAAAATGGATTATTGATATTAAAAGATAAATCTTGAATAAAGCAGTGGTAGCAATTGATAAATCATGCATTTATACCCTGCTCTCTCTTGTTGCATAAGCGATATAAATGGCAGTGTAAATACTCTCTATGACACATCCAAATGAGTTGATGGTGACAAGAAGAATTGCATCGTTTTTGAGCATTGCATAGTAGAGCCAAAGCATAGAACTAAACAATGCCACGAGATAAGGCAATGACTGGAAATCTTCTGTTGATTTTTTCCTTAAAATCCTGATAAATGTTGGCCTGTAAGAAAAAATAGCTATTTAATATTTTCTTCATTGGATTTGCATAATCAAGAACAACAAGCGAAGAAACACAAACTCAAGCACAATATATACTTACACTGGAGCCAGGTATACCATGAATGAGATAATGTTACCTGCAATCATGCATAAGAGAATTTTACCGATTAGTCAGCTAGTCATCCATAAAAATTAACAACAACATGGAGCAACATCTTGATGATCAGAGAAAGAATGGGTGAGCATAACTAGGATTGGCAATAAGATTTTTCTTGTTTTCTTTCTTTGTCCTTGTTTTTCTTCTAAATTCTTTATAAGGTGTCACGAGAAGATCTCTAACATATGATCACTTTCCCCTTAAATATTTTTAGCAAAGGTTAGTTTCAGGAAAGGAAAGGAGTACAGGTAGAACAATCCCACTTTTTTTGGTTACAAAACAAATAATATATACTCGAATAACGAGGACGGTAGATCGTGATTTTATTATCGAGTTCACATATATACATTAATTATTAGAAGAGTTAAGGATCTATTGGCATTATTACTAGCAAAGCAAATAACTATATATCTGGAAACCAACAACTACAAGTGCATAGAATTAGGACAACTAATTGACATCTTTGCCATATTACTTAAGTAGCATTATAATTGCGTGACAAAACGTTGAAGAAGAAGAAGAAGATGTGAGTAGAATGCAAATCTAGAAGTTAGCTAGCTAACTGTTGACAATACCATGAACCTAAAGGAGATTAACTACTGAGACGATGCTAAAGATAAACGTTTTGCAAGTATCAATCATGTAAAGGGAGGAAGTTGTGTTTCCCACAGCTAGCTTTCTTTCTGTATATTTGTATGCATTGATTTTCAGGCTAAACTCTTTAAATTTTTCCTCATTAATGAAAGGAAAAAGATGGTGCATAGTATACCGAGGATGCCGAATGTAAATGCCAAAGGATGCTGCATGTTCATCACTGCCATCTGAACTAATTCCTCCTCAATAAATTTACACCAAACTAGAACCTCTCTATATGTGGAAACTAAGAAACAGAAGAAGCAGAGGGCCTCAGGCAAATCAAGGATCCCTTGCTTTCTGTGTCTAAGAATCACTCGCTACCTAAAACTCCCCCTTCTCTCAATGATCTCATGCAAGCCAAAGTTTTGAGAACCCTTTATATACACACAAAATTCACACTGTTGATTTACATGTGAAAAACTATACAGGAGAGTGTGCGTATTGAACTCATTCTTGTTGCATGACAAACAGAGAATTAGTAGGTGGCGTAGCCGAAATTCATTTTACACAAATTACCTTTCCTTTTCCCACGTACCCTCCTCCTCGCGTGCTTACATTTCGGACCCAATAAATGAGCATGCATACAATAATTTTTTTATTCTTAAGAACACCACCTTTACAGAGAAAAGTTTCACTCCTTGGTTATAATTGTTGATTTGGGTCTAATAAATCAACAGTAGAATTTACTTAACATGAATTCAATGACATACATTGCACGCACCCTGACAGAGAGTGGGATGGATTAGTGAAGAATGTGTCGAGGCTCTTACGTTTCTAACTTACAGCAAAGCTATCCCCTAATACAAAGCTTAATTCACGTGACTTCTCCACAGCTCTTCATTTCTTTTTAGCCGTTTCGATCTCTCCTCCTACAAATCTTCTTCTCTAGTCTTCTTGAATCCTCTCAAACGAAAACAAAAGGAAAAAGAAAAAAAACCAAACACGCATTAACACGTCAGCTTAAGTTACAGTATTTCTGTTTTTTGTTTTATAGCCAGCAGTGTGGTGTGTGCATGCATATGTATATTTTATGTAAGCATTTAGGCTTATAATACATGTCGTGTTATGGAGGGGATCTTGCTTTATTCTCCTCCAAGCCATCTGTTTTTGCAGTTACACAAGGAGAAAGCAGATGACAAAATACATGACCTTGCTATTTCATAAAAGAACAAATGATTAATTTTCTTCTGTTCTCTCTTTCCTGTTATTCTTTCTAGGGTTAGCATTTATTTCAGGAATATGCTACGTTTATATTTAGCTGTACTTCATTTAGCTAATTTATTTATTTGGCAGCTAATTTGTAGTTCTTGTTAAGGCTAAATGTACTAACTGCTAACTAACCAATCGCTTGAATTTCTTCACTTGCCTATCAGTTTCTTTAAAAGGGTACTGTTGTTAATTAATTATTTCCATAAAAGATCTGAGGTTAAAAGCTGAGTCCAAATCATGTATATAGAGTGTTCTAGCTTAACTGATCATACCCCCCTAAATACAAATTTAGCTATTGGCGTTCACCAAGAACAGGAAATCTTCTTTTTAATAAAGAGAGAGGGAAACATCTAAAATTGAATCAACGGAGTTGGTGTGTTTGACATCATGTTGCATGTGTTGTTTTTTAAGAGTAATTTTTAAATAAGTTTTCTCAGATTGTTTTTCACTTTTAAAATCTTTTTTAAAAAAAAACTAAAAAACCAATCAATTCCGAGGTAAACAAACTTTACAAAAAGGCAGGTGAAAACGCAATCATATCTTATCCTTCGTTTGCTTTTGATTCGAATGAAAAGGTGTATGTGTGTGTGTGTGTATAGTGTCATGTTGTCTTTCTAGGCAAACAGTTGTAGTTCTTCCGATTTCAATGATTAAAGGGACATGATTGAATAAGAGAATAAATAATAAACGTAAGGGTTCAAATCAATGCTATGTAGCAGACAGAAGGAAGAAAGAAAAATAAAGGAAACAAGAAAAATGTGAATGTGGTCTTTTTAATAGTATTTCTTACTTGAAAATATTTTAAAATAATATTTTTTATTTTTTAAAAATAATTTTTTACATCAATACGTCCAAATAATCTAAAAATATTAATTTAAAATAATTTTAAATTTTTTTTTTAAATACAAAAACAAACTCATTCGGAGCCTGTCAGCTAAGCAGCTAATATGATCATACGCGTGGCATAATTTATAGCTACATGTTGATGATTGGAAGACATCTTTCCATCTCTGAATGTGAACAGCAGGTAAAGTCAGATCTGCTAGAGAATGTAATCTCGGTAACAACCTTCAAGTTTCAGTCAAAGACAACCTGAGATACTGCCGATGTGTTTTGAGCGTCCACATTTTATTTGTCTTCATCCGTTGGTTTCAGACAGAACACCGCACCATTATTGGATTTTGGAATGGTGATAAGGTGGTGGTGGGGTGAGGTTACATGTACGATATGGGACTATGGAAGCTCACGAATATACTTTTGTTTCTGCTGCTGTAAAATGTTCTTGTAAAAGTTTTTATGTATATATATATATCTTAATTCTTTTAAGATCATTTTAATATATTTTTTTTTATAAAAAAGTACCTTAAAAAGCCACTAACATGGTAAGAAACAGAATCATGATCAACCATAAAAAGTTAAGATGGCGTTTACAGGATAAATTTAATAAAGCTGAACATGAAGATATACACCTTTTGTTTCTGGAGATAAAAAGCTGGATTCCCCAACTTTAAAACTCTTATCTCCTCTTTATCAGATTATGAGAATTCTGGTGACGTGGAGATCACTTGATTACGTGCAATCTCAAGACAAATCTGCAATATATACATGTCTCCTTAATCTGTACAACAACGTTTCAAACTCATTTCATACATAACTGGCACATCCTTTGTTCTTTGCTTTTAATCTTGAATTAATGCCCCTCTTGAGGTCATCGACTGCCTCAATCATGACCAAATTAAGGAATTTTAGTTTTTTGCTTAACAAGATCCATTGATTAATCTCAATCTCGGCTTCTATATAAGAAATTAAATGTCGTACACAACTCTTCTAATGAAACATCAACGCCTTATCCTCCAAGAACTTAATCATGCACGAGCGAATAAAGGAAAGGTTTTTTCTTTATGCCGAAACCACCAATTAATTTCAATCTCATCCATATAAAATATCATTGCGCGCAACAATTCTAATCGTATTTCACCTGTCTAGACGGTGGCCAAATGATAAGGACTTGGAATCAAGAGATTTGCTTCCTCTGTAGTCTCAGGTTCGAGTCCTTAGTTGCTCATATGGTGATCACTGGAAGCTTACATGGTCGTTAACTTCAGGACCCGTGGGATTAGTTGTGGTGCGCACAAGCTGGCCCGGACACCCACGTTAATTTAAAAAAAATCATCAACCGTATTTCAAAGCTATTTTTTTTTAATTCTTTATCACATTATTTTAATTATTCACATTATTTTAATCAACTTAAATGTACATATAAATTTTTCATGGTTATTTACATTATTTTAATTATAAGATTTGAAGATATTATAGGTTGGTTTAACACCAAATCAATGCTTTGGACATAACATATCGAATCTTTTTTGGTATAGTTTTTTGTTAATATTTCTGTGATTCTTTTTTTTCCCACTTTTCGTTACTATATTTTGTTTTTAGCTGCCTTTTACCAACCCTTTCAATATATCAACTTCTTCCAAGAAAAAACAAAATCACCAGCCGCATTAACTCTCAAATTCTCAATTATTGATGAGCAAAATTATTGGTTAAATAAGAAATGAGATATATAATAAATTTAGGGATCGTTGTCAAAGATATTTGTTGGCATGTTGGTTTGCATTGTGAAGCGTGAACGTAGAATCTGGTTACCTGGGCTTGACTTCTTTTCCCTTTCTTTTTGAAAATGAGCATTAGAAACGTCGTCGTTTAGCTTAGGCCTTCCTTTTCTCTTCTAAAAGTTTTGTATCGTTTTCTTGAGATTACCTTCTCACAACCCAAACAAAATCCAGAAATGGAGCCCTACAAAACTCTCCATGTCTTCCAAAAATCTCCAAACTCAAGTGTTTTCCAATTAAATCTCAACCGTCCATCTCAGCGAAACGCCTTATCGCGTGATTTCTTCACTGAATTCCCGATTGCTCTCCAATCCCTCGACCAAAACCCTAACGCGTCCGTCATCGTCCTCTCCGGAACCGGAGACCATTTCTGCTCCGGTATCGACATCAAAACCCTAAACTCCACCGCCAACGATTCCGGCGATCGTGGACGATCCGGAGAGAGGCTCCGGCGAGACATTAAGCTCCTGCAGGACGCGATCACGGCGATCGAGCGGTGCAGGAAGCCTGTGATCGCTGCGATAAAAGGAGCGTGTATCGGTGGCGGTATCGATATTGTGACAGCTTGTGACATTCGGTATTGTTGTAAAGATGCTTTTTTTTCGGTGAAGGAAGTTGATTTGGGGTTAACGGCGGATTTAGGGACGTTACAGAGGTTGCCGGGGATTGTTGGATTTGGTAATGCAATGGAATTGGCTTTGACTGGTCGGAGGTTCTCGGGTCAGGAAGCCAAGGAGTTTGGTTTGGTTTCTCAGGTTTTTGGGTCTATAGAGGAATTGGATGAGGGTGTGAAAATCATCGCCGAGGGTAAGTTGGTCTTATCCTTTGTTGGTTTTAGCTCTTACCGTTATTTGTAGGTGTAAAATTTAGACTTTTGTGTGGATTAGGGCATATGTTTCATGCTTGCATATGGTGGGATGGTTTGAAAAATTTTCTAGGGGAAGTCTAGATAGAATGCCTATGTTTTGAGCACAGGTGCACTCCTGATTATCATCAGGACAATTAGTTTTGAATTGAATTGCAAATCCAATAGCCATGATGGCTATTGCATTGGAGCAAAACCCCATATCTTCATTATCAAATTAAATGAAATTTTTGACAATGTATGTCTTTGATGAATGATGACGTAATATATGCATTGAAGTTATCGAGTGAGCATGTATATGAAACAATGTGTTTCTCTGTATGAGGTGTTTGGGCTATGTGAAAGCCGTAGCGCAGTTTGTATGAGACTTCAGTACTAGAAATTTTGTTGTTTTGGGTCTGTGTATGTTTGCATTAGGATGTTGGCTAATGCAGGTTTTGTTTAAGTAGGATTTTTGTTTGGTGCTGATATGATGTTTACCAATTTCTCTCTCTTGCTTTAGCAAACATAACTACACTCTGCATTTTGGTATCTTGGGATGTATTTTAGTAAGTTGAGGCGTTGTGGTGAAATGTGGTAGCTGCCTCATAAATTATTGATTTTGGCTGGCTTTAGTGGTTATTGTTATTGTTAGCGTGTTACATGGCAACTGCGTCAGCAAACTTCACTTTCATAGTTTTTAGAACCATACAATTGCTGAAGATGATGTGTTGTGAGGGTGATTTTACCAGGGATTGCAGCAAAGTCGCCTCTTGCTGTCACCGGGACAAAAGCCGTTCTATTAAGAAGTCGCGACTCCAGTTTGGAACAGGGATTGGATTATGTAGCTACTTGGAACTCTTCAATGCTTGTGTCTGATGATCTCATGGAGGCAGTCTCGGCACATTTACAGAAAAGAAAACCCACCTTTTCGAAGCTTTGATCTTGTCTTCATGGATTGGGCTGGGTACTACATTTTTAAATGATGATATCTAATATAATAACTTGATGTATTATTCATCAACGCCACATGATGCATCATTTGTCGACCTTGTAACAAGATCAATATGTTGTTTCTCAACAGTTCTTAATGCAAATGGAAGTCCAATGGACTCTTCCTAATAAAAGCTCGCATTTGGAACTGTCAAAAATCCAAATATCAGTTGAACGAGAACGAGAAGTGTCGATAAAGAAATAGACAAAATGGAACTCTAATTCTAGTGTTGGCCGCAAAAAATGAAAGAAAATCAGAAGGCAATGGATGGCTAATCCTGGCTATCTAAACTTTGGATCATCGTTGCCTGACTGCAGCATAGGGAATTAAGGACCATGTGACCTCGTTTAGTTACTAACAGATGATATCTTAGTTGGGTTTAATTACTCTACTGTAGTTTTTATGCGGAGGCTGGGTGTCCAGCTCTTGTAGTTTGTGCAGTTCTGTTCTGTTCCCTTCGAAATAACTCGACTGTTTTCCAGTGGTAGCACGCAGCAAGCTCTATCCCAGGTCACTCCTCCCGGGTTTGAACTTCAGAAATCTTTGTAGGAATCCCACGTCTTATCAGCTAGAGCATCCCCTTCCTCCTCCTATTTGTTTTTAGCATATTCCTCCCTCTGTGAAAGCACTGTGATTTTATCTCGAATGTCGAATGTTTGAGTTTTATGTTGGAGCTCAAAGCTGTGAAACATGATCAGGCTTGATTAGAGCATTCGAAGGTTTAATTGGTTTGATTTCCTTACATTTCTATTCATTAACCGTTAATTATTCTATTCAAATGTTTGATCTGATTTGCTTTCTTCAGAAAATAATTTCGTTGTTTTTGAGAAATTCCTATCCATAATCTGACCAGTTTGGTCTGATTTACCTCCAAACTGAAGCAAAATTTGGGCGTGTATGAACTTCTTTTCATCAGGAAGTTTTCATTTCAGGAAAAGGCCAGAGGCCTAGATTGCTGGACCTAAAGCCCAACCACAGCTTGATAGACATTGATGTCATGACCAGTGACTTATTAGTATTGTTGCTGTTGTTGTTCATCAGAATAAGCAGAGCATGTTATTGGTTGGTGGTTACCCATTGCAGAGCATGTTATTGGTTGGTGGTTACCCATTCTTCGTGAAACAGACAACTAGACCGAACAAATTTGAGATTGAGAGTGAGTCTAGGAATACAATAAATATCGGGAAGAGAGATGTTTAATATTGAAATTGTTCCAATATGTATTACATTCATGAGAGAACCATTGGTAGTTTGAATTGATGGAGTATAACTATCATGACGTTTGGTAGGAAAGGGAGTGGAACCAGCTGTTATGTGACCGCCACGGGCAGAGTCAAAAAACCAAGATGAATTATCTAGTGTGACTGATAGAGAGGGTGGATTACCAAAATAAACAAGGACTTGTTTGAGAATTTGTTCTATCTTAGAACTTAGAAGCAGAGAATTTTTCAATGGGAGCAGTGGATGATGAACCTTTAGTTGTAGTGGCAGTGACTGTAGAAGAAGTACCATGTGATGTGTATTGTTGGGAATATCTGTTGGGATTTTGAAAACAATCACGTTGAAGATGACCGGGAGCTTCCTTATGACAAAATCGACAAACTCGAATCGGGCATTCCAAGAGAATGTGTCCTGGTTTCTTACAGTAATTGCAAATTTTCTTGGAAGATCCATATGATTGATCTTTGTTATTGGATTGAGGTCCTTTGACAGTGGTAGAGGCAACATTTATAGGAGCTGGTTTGCGAGGGGCAAGATGAGTTTCTTCCGAGAGAAGTTCAGTAATAGCTTGATCCAGAGTAGGCAAGGGACTGCGATGAAGAAGAGACGCATGAACATGCCCAAAATCATTAGTGAGGGACATGAGAAAAAGAACCAAGTGTTAACGATCCCGATAGTCATAAAAATTTTCGGCACTAGTGACATCTATAAATTCTGGTTTGCGGAAGCGAGTTCATCCCAAACGTGGCGCATTTCAGATAGGAAATTGTTGATAGATTGTCCAGGTTGTTGTTGCATGCGATGTAGAGTGCTGAGAAGATGGTATTGATGTGATAGATTTGCAGTAATTTAATGTTTTTCTAAAAAACCCACAGAATGATTTGGTAGTGTTGAATCTACCAAACTAGAGACTGATGAAGTGAGCACATGTGCTGCGAATTCACATGGTGATTTTATGGTTGTTTTTATCTCAATGCTCAAGACGATCTATGCATTCGGTGTTGTCTTCTTCATTTATCTTCTCTAGTTCAGTGATATCTCCGGTTAAATAACACTAAAGTTTTTAATCCTTAAAAAACTAGTCATAGCATGAGCCCATATAATATAGTTAGTGATATAGTTAGGCCTTTTTAATGTGATTGCCACTAATAGTGGCAATGACATAGCATACTTGACAATTGATAAATTGAGAAACTCTTAAACTAGTGGCTCTATCCACGCTAAGATAAAGAGAGAGAGTGAGAGACAATACAAAGAAGAGAAAATTGTATTGAATGTTGTGTTTTGTTTACAAGAGAGCGCATTCTATTTATAGCCTAGACAAATAGGGGGGTTTTCTTCTGCAACCAATGTATATGGGATAGATATATTTATTATGTAGACTAAGAGGATGCTTCTCTTCCTAACCAATATGGGACACATTATATACATTAAGATAGAGAGAGAGACAGGGAGAGACAATAACAAAAGAAGAAGAGAGAATTGTATTGAATGTTGTATTTTGTATTTTGTTTACAACAGAGTGCAATATATTTATATCCTAGACAAAGTGGTGAGGTTTCTTCTCTAACCACTGTGGGATACATTGTGTACATTAATAGCACCCCTCAAAAAAGAAAGAAAAAAAAAACTTTAGGTGGTAAAATGGAGACCAACTTGAGTTTGGAAACTAAATTATGAAGGCTATAGTAAGATTTGTTTTAGTGAAGATATTAAAAATTTGATAGCAAATGAAATTGAGAATAATTCAATAGTCTCACAGGCACGATGTTGTTGTACAAAGTGATAATCAATCTTAATATACTTTGTACGTTCATGGAATACATCATTAGATGGCAATTGGATTATCATAGTTAATGATAGTTGCAGTAGAATAAGTGACACCCATGTTTTAAAGTAACCAACAAAGCCAAAAAAGTTCCTAGGTTGTTTCAACAATTGCACGATACTCAGTTTCTATGCTGGATCGAGCAACAATTGTTTGCTTTTTGTGAAGTCCAAAAAATAAAAGAAATCACCAAGAAAAAGACAACGGCAAGTGGTGAATCTATAATCAATAAAATCACATGTCCAATCAGCATCTCAAGTGACGAGTGAGCATTGAAATGGAGGCCATGAATCAATGTCCTTCTGATGTACCTGAGATAATGCAGAGCACAGCTGCATAATGGGGTGCACTGTGAGCATAGAGAAATTGACTACGTATCTGGTGTTTCCATTATTTTTCCCACTCAAATGTTTGATGCTTGCCTACTGTGCAGGAATATATCCAGGTAAATGCAACTTGCTTGTTGTCCACCGTAGAAAAAACTCAATTCCATGAGCTCAACGAAGAATTCAATTCCAGCCATGATGAATCTTGCATAAAAGATATTTTACATACATGATTGAGAAAGCTGGTGCTTTTCCACTCACATCGAGAATATTTTAAGGTAATTTGAATAGTCTCAGACTCCCCCAGATGTCTTTGGATCCGTCGGAGCGTAGTTAGGACGGTATGGTCCAAATGTTAGCCATAAGTCTTCCTGAGCAAAGATATATCTTCAGGGAAAAAGCGAGGCGGGAGACAATTAATGGTATCTTGTTATCTGTAGTTACATATCTATCTCACGTTAAACACTCAATCAATTCAGAAATTTAGTCACGAAAATGACAGTTAAACTGAGATTTCTAATTCCCCTTGACTCCCAATTGTTCTTAGTGTTTGAACAGAACCAAGAATATATAACTATAATAGGCAGATGCAAATCTCATTAATCCCAGCAATGAGAAGGAATCCAAACAAGGGCAATCATAAATAAGAAACACAACAGCTTTAGTATTTTCGCTTTTAGCTGACTGAGCATAATTTATCAAATCATAAAAGATTATATTTAATTAGATTTCTTTTAGAATTACTTAACAAAATATGTTAAGTTCCATGACGTTAATTCCTTAAAGAAATATAAATGGAATATTAAAAAAGGACACACGATAAGCGATCGCAATGGATTGAATATGAGCCGGATTATACTCCCCGATCCAAAATAATTGAATTCATCGCTCACTTAGACATGAAAAAGTTAGATCGAAGATAAAAACCGTTTTAATCTAGCAAATATTTACCAGATATTCAACCTCATTATTTTTTTAAGATTAATTTTATAAAACTAAAATCTAAATTTAAAATTAAAATAAGTAACATTTTTTTAAAAAAAACTATCTAGCTGTCCGTTTCTTGTCCGGGAACGGAGCCGAGCTAGCAAATGCGACGTGCTAGCTGTCCACCATACAAAAAACTCAACTCCACGAGGTGCACGAAGAGTCTCATCAAGATCAATTCCACCACTACGAAGCATGCGTGACATTTTATATGCACGTGACGAAAAAGCCTAGTGCTTTTCCACTCAGACGCCATGTTTATTGAGATTGATTAGCGTTTTACTTCAATGAATTTGAATTATTTATTAAAACGCCATCTGTTTTGTTTTTTCCATTAAAATGAAGTGAAGTGACACATTGCCAATGGCTTGCAGCTATGCAAGACGATGTACATGCATGCATCCAACACCATGCTAGGCTTCCAGCTTACTTTAGCTCAAAGCCGTCCATTTTGGAGGGTGAAATCACGCCTTCTTTGACATTTTCTGCAAAATTTATTCATTAAAGCAAATTCCCTGAATTATGAACTACAAAAATTAAACTTATATTATGCTTCAAAACCTATCTCCAAGTTCAGTTCAATTGAGGTAAGAAAGCAACCAAATACGGTAATAACAAGCTTTAAACCTCAGTCCCTCCTCCTCTTTCTTTTCTATTGGGAGATATGATCTTACATTGCCCAAAATCTAAAAAATAATAAATAAAAATTCACTGCTACTTTGCTGTCTGGGCAAGTGGGATTTTCAGCCCACCACATACCTCGGTCTGTCCCGGCGTGCCTTTCCATGTATTTTTTTTCCATGAGCCACGCACACAATTTTCTACACGCACAAGCAACTCTCCATATCATGTAGAACAAGTATTATTTTTAAGGTTGTTAATTTCGTTTTGTTAATATTTTGTTTTTCTTATTAGAATCATAAATTTGAGTTCCAACATGTTTTTATTTTATGATCTTGTATTTATTTTGATTAGCATTTTATTTTTTTACTAAAATAATAAATTTAAATTTCAAAATATTTTAATTTTTTATTTTATAATTTTATATTGCGTACATGCTTGTGTATATCATTCAAAATATTGACTCAATGAGATGTAAATTTAAATTTAAAAATAAATTAATTTTAAATTATACAATACAAATATAATATCAATTACCTAAATATAATTTTAATATTTTTGAATAGTCAAGATGTAATACTAAATAGAACTCCAACTTAAAATAATTAAACACAAATAAAATATTAAAAAAAATAAAAGTTTTTAGTACAAAATAAGCAAAAATCAAACATCATTGCCATACTTCTATTCTTAATGACCTTTAATAATCACTTCTTTTCTATCATTTTTGTTTGTTTATTTCATTGAAATAAATTCTTATTTATAGGCAATTCATGATAAGAAACTGAAAGCGGATAATACTGATGGCGATGATACCAAAATGGCTCAAATGGTTTGCTCCCTTGAAAACTGTGTGCAGTGTATGGTCTGCAGAAGTTAAAGGTTTGATTCAGGATCCAGAAAAGATGTGATTTTGGTTCAGGTTCTTGTTGATGCTAGACGACGCCAAAGAATTCTGATATAGTGGCTAGGCAGCCTCTGTTAGGTGTTACATATATATATATATACTTTTAATGTATGAATGGCGTAATCCTTCTACCACTGGTTAAATGTGTTGAACTCATGAATTTGGAGGCTGAAACTGCACTTTAAATTTCAATTGCAAATGGAAATGCCATATTTCCAAATTCAAATCATTTGACGGTATGAATGCTGATCTGCAATTTTACTGGCTGAAGGGTTGGAGTTGCATGTTTTGTGCCATGAAAATTCTGCTAGAAAGTGCCATTCCAGCAATAAAATTGACAGCCTTATTAATGACACTGTTCATCACCATTATTTTCATTAAATGTGTAGATGGCACAATAACTGATAAGCCACTATCACTAGCAAAAAATAGTACATCAATTTTTCTATAATGTATCTGGAGACAAGATCTCAAATCACTTTAAATATTAATTGAAAGTAAAATGGTTGATATAACCAAAATTAGAAAAAGGAGTTTGATTTGATTAGAAACTTTCTATTACACGTATTGTTAAAGATGCATGCACCGTTTTTTTTTTTGGTATTTTTAAAAAATATATTTTCTTTGAAAATACATAGAATTAATATTTTTTAATTTTGATATAGTAATGTTAAAAAATAATCATTTTAATGTATTTTAAAAAATAAAAATACTTTTAAAAAACATTATATACCACAATACCACATGTAATTAAATGTACAATCAGGGTATATAATCTCCACTACTGTATTGGCAATAAACATGCACCTTTTATTTTCTCATTAAATGATTTTATTCGTTACTAAAAATTAAAACAGATATGGAATGGCAAACCGAATTAAGAATACATAAGTGAAAAACCACATGTAAAATGTCATGAAAATTAATTAACGCTATTTTACTTTAGAATAAAACTAGTTATTTGATTCATGCTTTATCACAAGCTGAATAATGTTTTTGAAAAGAAATGTAAACTTTTCAAAAAAAATTAAACAATTTAATTATAAATCAAAAGACCTATAAATATATTTGATTAAATATATCAAGCATTATTTATTCCAATAAATACAAAAACAAAATATCTTGATAATTTCTATTTCGAACACAAAAGAATTAATTATGTGTAGGCATTATTAACTTGTTTTTTTAGCATTGATATAACTATGAATTAAGAAATTGATGCTTGGATATAATAAAATGTTTTGAAGACTATATGCATTAATAAAAAAAATATAAAATCTCATGTTAGTTAATTTTTAACATAGTAGAAAAATAAAATAATATTGTAATTGCTACAATGAAACACAATTTTTTTGGCTTTTGTATAATAATTTTTCAAGAGAAAATGTAAAGTGAAAAATTAAAAATCACAAAAAATTAAAAATTAGAACAAAAAGAATCATATAAATAGGTCAAGAGTAGAGTGATAAATATTCAAAGTATAAAAAATAAAAAAAATATTTAAAAAATGTAAAGAAAAACTAAAACAATATAAAAAATGAAAATAAAAAAATAATAAACAAAATATCAAGAATAAAGAGGGGGGGAAATTACAATTTTATCTCCACCGCAATAAATAATTGGCAAATTCTACACTTACGTTATTTTTACAGGAAAAAGATTTACGTAGCTGATTGAAATTGTTTTAATAAAGTAAATTAAACATTAACTGAGTTGGGTGGACGTTGTTGAAGATTCTTGCATTTGATCTCTCTACAACAATCTAGAAGATGAAGGCTGGCAGGGCATGGCATTTCTAGTGTTTAGCTATTTCTAATTTCTCGTGTGATTAGGAACTGATGTCGTGATTGCCGTGTAGGACCTGTTTCTTTTCGTCTTCTTTTTGTGTGTGTCTGCATCTAGTTAGTCTCAAAATGGAAGAATTCAAGCCACGGATAAACGTAAACTCGTAAGTAGCTGCATCAAGAACTGCAAAGGGCGCCGACCAAATATAGAAGATTTATCTGAAACGGAAAGACTAAACTGGAGGAATGGATATGGGCAAAAATAAGCGCCTAATATATGAGGTGTTCATGACGAACATCTGTGCCTCAAGTTAAATTAGGACAACGCAAACAATGAGATGAATGAAGCACCGCAGTCACCCAAGGGAGGACCAAAACTAACCTTCTCTATATGGAATATTCTATCCAATCTCTGGAGCCTTCCCTTGGAGCATTAAGAATATGCTCTTCCTTTAATAAACCAAGAAAAAAAAATATAGATTTTTTTTTTGCATGTGTAGCCCTTTAAATACCACCTCCATATCTAGCGCATACATAGCTCAAGGACCCCTGTGTGTTAGAAACAAACCTCACAATCCCTTTTGTGTCCGCTCTTTCACTCTTGAAGGGGAATGGCTCTAAAAGCTGCTCATGTCTCCGATTTTCCAAAACTTGATCATGTCCAAGAGAATGCAGCATTGGCCCTCTGTTCTTCCCGATTGATCACTCAATGTAAGTAACTCCTGATCAATCACCGCCTTGCTTATCTATGTTCTTTTATTTCTTAAGAAGAAGCATGAGTTTCTTTTCCCTGTTTAATTGATGATCAGGTGTGAATATTGAGGGAAGTGATGACACCAAGCGAGGATTTAAATTCGGAAAATTTGTGGTGATGGGACATAGAGGGAGTGGAATGAACATGATACAATCTTGTGATCGGAGAATGAAATCCATCAAAGAGAATTCAATTCTCTCCTTCAATTCTGCTTCCAAGTTGCCTCTGGATTTCATTGAATTCGACGTTCAGGTAAAAGATAAATCAAAATTGTTCATCTCCACCGCTTAATAACCAACTTTGTTGGTATATCATTGTTATCGCATGCATGAATCTCTGGGAGGGACAACCAACAAAATAAGAAAAAGTTGTCAGGTTTCTTCTGTCTCCATTCGCCTCAAAACTGACGCAGCTTTTCATCAACTTGTTTTCTTGTTGCCACGTCAGTGGTCGGGTTTGCTGGCCTGGTTCATTGGATTTTGTCTCATCTTTCTTGTCCGTTTTAGGATGATGCCTATCTAAAATTACACCTCGTTGGTTGCCTTTTGGTGATCTAGAATGCGGCTTCCTCACTTTTGTCCAGGACCATCTAAAGGATTTATGGCCGAGAATCATCATGGGCTTTTGTGAATGCTTACCCATTCTCTTTTCACTCATTCAATCCAAGATATTTTGTCGACACAAGACCTCTATCTCAAAGGCCCAAGACCCTTTTTTATGTTGATTTTCTGTTTGTGCTTGACTGTAAAAATTAGAATCTCAATTGAGGATACTGATTAGTTTCCTTCTGTTGGTTTGTTTTGCCTTCTCTTGATTTTACTATTAGTGAGCGAAGATCCTTTTAAAAGGAACTGTAAACAAAAAAACAAAAACTATATACCACCATATTTGTTGTAGGTGACCAAAGATGACTGTCCAGTCATTTTCCATGACAACTTCATCGTCACTGAACATAAGGTTTGTCCTTTTTAACCCTGGTTCTCTTCCCATTGTTTTAGTCATTATAACTAAGCTGTTCAAAACTGATTATTTATCTGTTTTGGCTATTGTTTTTCAGGGAGAATTTATTGAGAAGAGGGTTACTGACCTTACTTTAGATGAATTCCGTTCATATGGACCCCAAGATGAAGTTGGCAGTGTATGAATCATTTCTGGCCTTGAACCTTGTTTTCAAGCATGATGTATATTAACAGGCACTAAATTGTTATTAAATTACAGGAGGGGAAGTCCTTATTTAAGAAAACAAAAGACGGGAGAATCTTTGAATGGAAAGTTGAAGAAGATGCTCCTTTTTGTACACTGCAAGAGGTTTTCAAGAGAGTCGATGATACCATGGGCTTTAATGTTGAATTGAAGTTTGATGATAACATAATCTACAAAGAGGACGAACTAAAACATATTCTTCAAGTAATTTTACAGGTATTTACTCCTACTTGTCTCAGATTTTCGTTGTTTAGTAAATTTGATCTTCGCAATTAGTAATGGCTAATGTGCACTAACATTTGTTGAGCTAGGTGGTGTTTGAGCATGCCAAGGAGAGACCTGTAATGTTCTCAAGTTTTCAACCTGATGCAGCTTTGTTGATGAGGAAATTGCAGAGTACCTACCCTGTAAGATTGCTTTCTCATTGGCGTTCTCACTAAGCTAATTCGATCTCGGACATTTGACATCTGTATATAATTTCTTTCCTTGGGTTCAAATGAGTCTTGGTTGTTCGAATGATTTTAATGGTCTTTACCAATGATGTAATCCAGGTATTTTTCCTAACTAACGGAGGTTCAGAAATATACACGGATGTGAGAAGGAATTCCTTGGATGAGGCCATTAAGGTTTGCACAGAAGGTGGCCTCCAGGGAATAGTATCCGAAGTCAAAGCTGTCTTTAGAAATCCAGGAGCAGTAACAAGAATTAAAGAATCTAAGCTTTCCTTGATTACCTATGGCCAATTGAAGTAAGAATTGCCTACTTTACATTCTTTCAAACTTGTAATATATTCCCTAAATTTTGAACCAAAAGATTTTCATCGATTTTAGTTTATCTTAAAAATATTTGCATATTTGCAGTAATGTGCCGGAGGTGGTACACATGCAACACTTGATGGGCATTGAAGGGGTGATTGTTGACCTAGTTCACGAGATCACAGAGGCAGTCTCCCATTTTGTAGACTCTGCCAATGATGGTGAAGAATCGGGCTTGCTTGCGGAGGAAGGGAAGATCCAAGTGAAAACAAAGCCTCGATTTTCAAGAAAAGAGCTCTCATTTCTGACGAAGCTGATCTCTGAATTTATCCAGTCTTGAAAAGTGTTACATCTGCCAGTATAGTTTAATTCCCGTAGCATCAAACAACTTTGGTTTTGGAAAGGATGTGCCCTTCCCTTCCTTCTCCATGTCTTAGCGTGTACATTATATTTCCATGCTAGAAGCTGTTGGTTGGACTATAGTTGTTTGGAAAGCTTTGAAGTTAAACCACTTCAAGCTTTTATGTAAAATTGAAATGCATGTTACTACCATAGTTATGAAAATCTTCTTGTAATTTGTTAGCAACAGCAGAATTGATCGCAGGAATTTTGTTCTTTTTTTAAAAAATCTTGGTTCAATAATCAGATTCTCTCTCAAAACAATACGGTGCTTTTTTGATATAAAGTAAGAGGCTAAACGTTAGTAACATGAAACTACATGGAAGCTTGACAGACAATAGCAACCCCTAAAATATGTCGATACACAAGATTCGATATTCTTATGCATTATAAGTTTTAGAAAATTAAATCTTATCTTTATAATTTTGTTTCTTTATTTAGTTTAGGAATCCCTATATTAACTATAATTTATTCTTGAGATTTTTTCCTCTTTAAATATTAAGGTTTAGGCCTACAGTTAGCATAAATAAGGTTTTAGCTTATATTTTCAGCTAAAATTTACGAATAAAATTAAATATTTTAATGTTTTCTCATTGTTATGAATTTGCTTGGTTTTTAAAAGTTTTGACATGTAACAAACCTTATGGATGAAAGTTTTAACTCATGACATTGTCTTTAAAAGTTTTAATTAGTAACAAATCTTGTTATCATTCGCTTCTCTACTACATTTTTGTATTAAATTTAATGATTCCTGATAGGTTTTTTCATGTGTTGTTGAGTCATCGTGGTTAGAGGTGTTTCAAGAAATTAATTAACCGAGAAAATCAAAAAAACTAAACCAAGATAAAAAAAAAATTGATTAAACTGATTTTCAAAACCATAAATTCTAATAGTCCAATACGGTTTCGGTTTTAAAACGAAAACCGACAAACCAAACCAGACCAACCAAAAAACCAAAGCTATACAAATTAAGAGGGGTATAAATAATGAAATACCGAAACCTAACCTTAAAAGCCACTACTTGACCCTTGATAATATTTATCTCAATCTTATTTTCTCGTTCAAATCTTAATTGCTTTGCCTTTACTTTTATCTCCATCTTAAAAGTGAGCCTCATCTCTTCATCTACGTTTATCTCCATCTCAAAAGTGAGCCAAACACAAACTCATCTCTTCATCTCCTTAATTTCTCTTCTCTTTACTTTTGCACAAGCCTTCTTTATTTTTACACAAGTTGTTGCAGTTGCAGTAGAAGGAGATAGCTCCTTTAAAGAAAAGATAACAAGGTAATTTTTGGCTCAGTACTTGGTGTTTGCCTAGGGATCCAAGGTATATCAACAGGAAACAATGATTAATGACTAAAGATGAATTTATAGCTTTTATTGTTTGTTGCAACAAAGATGGATCTATTACAGATCTATTACAAAATCCTCTGAATGTTTAGCTAAATTGCATTGTTCCTCGCTTGTTAGCTTAAGATTGTAATAGCAAGAAATATAAAATTTTAAACAAGGAAAAATTATTGTTTAATATGCAAAGGGATTCGATTTCCTGGTTTTTTTTCAAAAAAAAGATTTAATCAAACCAAACCAGTTCGGTTTAAACCGGATTTTGGTCCAATTTGACTAATATTTCATAAAATTAATATAACTCAGTTCGGTTGGTTTTTTCAGTCTAAACCGGACCGAACCAAACCATGAACACTCCTAACCATGGTTGGAGATCATAGTGGAGTAGTCTATCATGGAAGATGCTTTTCAATTTTGTAGATTCTTCTCAAAAAACATTATAGTGGATGTTTTCACAATGAAAGACCATTTTCAACTAAGAAGGTTTTGCTTAAAGAACAATATTATGAATGTTTTCATGGACAATTTGAACTCAAGAATGAGTTTTTTTTAACTTAGAAAAATTAATGCAAGAGCAATTTTTAAAAATTAGATATTTTATTTTTAATTTTAATTTTTCCATTTAATTTAGGAATCCATATATTAACTATAATTATTTATAGGGATTTTTTTTCCTTTATAAATTAAGGTTTAGACCTATGGCTAGTATAAATAGAATTGTTTGGCTTGTATTTTTAGCATCCATGAATAAATAAAATTAAATATTTTAGTGTCTTCTTATT
Source organism: Populus ilicifolia (assembly GCA_015708895.1). Lineage (NCBI taxonomy): Eukaryota > Viridiplantae > Streptophyta > Magnoliopsida > Malpighiales > Salicaceae > Populus > Populus ilicifolia. The sequence continues at coordinate 169,442 of SRLM01000246.1, read as the reverse complement.
ATTACAAGTTTGCTTGGTCTTGAGGGGTTTTGACTGGTAACAAACATCATGGATAAGATTTTTAACCTATAACAAATCTCATAAGTTTTTAAGAATTTTGATTTGTAACAAACCATTTTATCAATTTTTTTTCAACTATATCACATTCTAACTAGCGAAGAATTAAAATAATTAACAAAACTCTAAAAGGTGTGGCAAAAATATTTTTCATCTCGTACAGAACTATGTCAATTGAAACAATATTTTTTTTCTTTATTTTGGTTTCTTTTGTTATTTTTTATTTTTATAATTTGATATTATATTGATTGGTACTTTGAGTTTGTGGTTTGCCTCAATTAAGTCTCTTTCTCTCTCTTTTTTTTTATGGTTATCAAGATCTTAACAATATCTAAGCATTATATCATTACTTAATGTCAAAAAAAAATTAGTTATATTGTTTGAAAAATATATTTAAAGATAACGTTATCAAAATTGAAACAAGGAAAAATGGTAGCCATTTTGTTTTTTTAAATGTTGTGTGAACTCTAGTTTTTATTTTTTTTTATTAGCCTTTGATCATCAAGTTTTTATCTTTTTTATTTCATCCTTTCTTTGTAAGCTATTTCACTTTATTTTATATGAATGTTTTTTAAATTATATTATTAAATTAATCAAGCTGATATAACTTAATCAAGTGAATAGAGGTTATGTCTCAATTTTATGTTATTTAAAAAAAAAACATTGGTATTATCTAAGCATTTATTTATACATCGAAAAGACTTTGACTTAGCCATGATGTGGCATGAGCACCAATCTAATAATAGCTAATTGTTGAGCTTTTCTTTTCACCCTAACAAGAAGAAAAAGAAGGTAATCTCAGGGAACTTCTAGTTCTTGCCTCGAATGGAAAAAAGGGAAATGTTGAGGAAAAAGAGTTTGGTTGGTAGTCCAAGAATTACTACAAAACAAGTCTCATGTGTATATATCGTGTGTTGTATAGTATTGGGATAATAAATGAAGATAGTAAATACAGAAAATAAGAGAAATAGAATGTTTTTTTGTGGTATGACAATGAATTCAATCTTTTATACAGTGATTTATGGATATTTATATATGTATAAATTGACATGGAGTAGGAACAAAAAGAAAATAGATTGGGTAGCCTATTTTAATAGTAATTATATAAGGTGAGATAATAATTTTAGATAATGGATAATTAGTTTGTTGATTAATAAATGACATAATCAGTTAGTCCAACTTCTAGGCATGAATATACCTACTTAACACCCTCTGGCTAGTTTAATTATAGTAAGGAGATCATATTAGTATACCCTCTGGGTAGTTTAATTATAGTAAGGAGATCATATTAGTATGACCCACACATAAAGTTAGTGGATAAAAATAGACCCAAATAGTTAGATCACTCTCTGAACCGAGTCCATCTAAAGTAGTAATGGTATTGGTTTGGGCATGAGCCTTTTAAATCCAATTGTTAAGGTGGTGAGCTAATTAAACAAACCAAAAGACCATGTGGTGCTTAAATCCCACTGGATATTAGGTAAAGGCTGTGCCCAAAACCAATACTATTTTCACCTTTCTTGAATCATGCCCTTGAAATGCATGGTTATGATCAAGAGAATGAGTCGCTCATGTTCATATGTAGTGGATATAGGTTCTTATATATATATATATATATAGAGAGAGAGAGAGAGAGAGAGAGAGAAAGACCTTTCAGAGGCTTTTGTTGAAATGCCCAGGACTAGCTGCCTTCAGAATTTGGATAATTTTCTTTATTATTCTTTGACATATTTTTTGCTTCATTAAAATTATGTTTCCCCCCCAACTTATGATGCTACAAGTGGCATAAACTTGTTGATATGTCAACTGTAGACATCCTGGATCTTCTGTTAAATTAAAGGCATGATTCTATCTTATCCAAAAATCAATATTACAATTAATCTACTGTGTGTGTATAGATATTACAAGAGGTGAGTTAATGATAAAATATGGGATCTCAAGTGAGGAACTGTATGTAGGATGTTACAAAAAAAAATTATAAAAATGATAAAATTATATTTGAAATTTAATAATAAAAAAAGACTTTAATCAAATGAAATTCATGAACAATTTATTAGCATCATTATCACCATAACAAAACTACCATTATCACCATCTTCATTATTATTTTAGATATATAATGATTAAAAAAATAAAATTAAATTTATAATATTATTTGAGAACCATGTCAAAATTTAAAAATTAACATTTTAATTTTTTTCAGGGCAAAACAGAAGGAAAGAAAGGCTCTAGGCCCCAGCGCCTGGACCATAGAAGTAGGTCAAGAGTGCGTAAGCTTGGAGACGAAGGCCCTCCCTTCAAAGCAGCAAAAAATCAGTTAAAAATTAAGAAATCAATCCAAGATTATAAATCTTCTGAAGGCCCAATTTGTTTTTTTTCAGGAAAATGAAAGCTAAAAATAACGAACGCCAAACTCCTCTCATCTAATGAAATATCTTTATAATAAAATTAACCTTTTTTATTTCTAAAATTACTCTAACTAAATACTTTATCTCTTTCTACTGTAATTTTTTAAAAAGACATTCTCTCTCGTCCGGTAATTGAAAAGGAATAAAATTAATGTTTAGATAAAAAATAAAAAAATTCCAAGAATTTAGGACCAGACTTGAACTTTTTATCCTTTTTAACATTTGAGTCCTTTGTTTTTGAATTTGGCAATTTTATTACAATGTCCAAACGAAATCAAGCTAAATAGAAGGACGGTGCCTGGTTTTTTTGTCAAGATAAAAAACACAAGAGACGGAGCAAGCCAGGAAGGAAGGACTGGAAGTTCAAACTGGGCCCTGAATGAATTCTGTCCCAGGCTAGTCCTGGACTTTGGATTGAGATTAAGAGCCCAAGTTTTCCTAAAGCCTGCGTCGGGCTATCTAAGAGTAGACCAATATCACTCTACGAAGGCGCGGTTTCTTGATTAATGAATTAGGGCAGCAGCTGCGTCTTCCCAGAAAAAGTGGTTGCCCAAGCAGCAACCCAGAAAAGATGGGAAAAAGAAAAGGCTGCACACATATTCGCTTATAAAGATGGAAATTGTGACATGGAATACGGCACATCTTTTTTATACGTTAAGATCTATAATAAAGCCAGCCAGTTCGTTCAGATACCCCCTCTTCTTTAGCTTGATCAGAGCCTTTTGAGGAAGTTTCTTTGAAGGGTGCTTACTGTTAATATTGCTGCTTCACGGGAGGTTTCATTAGATTCCAAGCTTTAAAACTTTATTAACAACTTGTGTAGATAATAGACAAGGTAAGGTACGTTTCGAGTACGATTTGTCACGCTACAATATTTGAAGAGGAGAGGAGTGTAAGAGATTTCTGTATGTCCCATCGAATCTGGTGTGCTACGCTCAATCAAATCATACAAGAACAGTGGTGATTTAGTCTTCTAAATTTCATTAAATAAGTTGGAATTTTCTATCTGGTAAATATACGTGTAGCGTCTTAAATTTGGACGTTACTTAAACCGACTGGCCACCGCTCCATGCGGCTGGTCTTTGCGGCGTTCTTTGACACTGGCTTCCACTCACAATTGAGTCACTTGGAATATTTCGCAGGAGCATTGAAAATTTGAAATCATACGTGCTTACCAAATTGTACTTGTCTCCTGAGCTATGTAATCCAAGATTTCTTTGCTTAAACAACTTTCTTTTCTGTTCTTGTCTTTCTATTCTTTCTTACAGTATGCTCAAAACTCAAGCATTAACAAGCGCTAAAGAGGCCCTGGTAAAACACCATTGCTACAGACCCTTTCGCACTGTTTACTGAACAGTGCAACAATGATTTTGTCTCAATATCAACAAAAAAAACCTTAACGCCACGTGTAAAGATAAATAAATTTTTTATTATCCTCATTACTCAATAAAATATTATTAGAAGAAATAAATTTGAAAATAGCGTCAAATGATGTTTTTTATTATCAAAATAGTTTTTTATTATATTGTAATGTCATCTGAGAGGGATAATTTGATATTTAATCAAGTATAAAAAATAATGAATTTAAATTATCACTATTTTTTAATCTGTTGTCTTTATATTCTTTTATCTTTAAATTAACATAAAATCTACCTATTTAACCTCATCCATCCATGTACAAGGCTAGCTGCCACTAAGAATTGAATTTCCTCTGTGGTAATATCATTGAAGAGAGAAATAACCCTTGCAATTTAGCAGCGAAATGAATGCAAGGCATTGACATTGATTAAGTTAATTTGCGCTGCTGAACCAAAGAAATCTCTAGCTTTAATTGTAGGAAGGCTGGTAGTTAGGAGTTTATTGAAACACAACTTTTCCTTTCCAGTGAATTAAATAAAATGGAGTATGCAACACTTCTCATGTGCGCGCTATGAATGCATATATAAAGAAAAGTTTGCCAAATCAAAATTGCAAAATTCAAGCAATGATCAAACATCACAAGTTAATGAAGAATTTAGCAACGATCAATTTCAGAATATAGTCCTTTCAGCTTGCTTCGTCGCACCCGCCGGCCAGTTGCTAAATTGGATGGAACCCTATCCTATGCGCGCGTCCCAACCTTGCGGCCACGAGTCTGATTGAAGCTTATGCACGAAAGTGACATAGACCCATAGAGGATGTCTAATTTTTTATGCAATTTGTGTGGTCCTAGTCTGGCTTTAATTATGTTCTTGATGGGGCACCCAAAACCCTGTCCTGCCTGTTAGTGAAGAAAGGCATAGCTATTCCCGGTTCTATTCTATTCCATTCTTTTGATTTTATTGACATAGCATATCATTTATAATGTCCTCTATGGCTTGCTTCTGGCGGGTTGACAAATACCCTTTAGCGTTAAATTGAAGAAATTGTGCGCAAAAAACACCCCTACGAAAAAGCAATGACCAGTTAAAGGTAACAGCGTCAATAATATTGAACAAATCGACAATATATATGCGTGTAGAATGTATTGTGCCCTTGGGTCAACTTTGAAATCCATTGCGACTTTGAATTTCTCAATCCCTTGTTCTAGAATTTCAATCGCGATGGAGGTTTCTCTACTTTTGTAATCATCAAAACATTCATGTATTGACATATTGTTCATGCTCATAAGTTTATTCCTTTATCATATGATTGCTTATTGCCACCTTTAAACTCCATGATAGCATTATTCATTCAATTTCTCTTTTGTGTCTGAGGGGGGAATTGGAGTGATGAAGGCTCCACTCTAAACATGGCATAGGATGCCATAAGGAAAAAAGAAGAGGGGGCATGATATAGAAATGATTGGCATAAAGGCCTAGAGCACTAGCAGTAGCTCGTTCTTAATCACTTCCGCATCCCTTTAGAGCGAGTTGCGGCTCTTTCCGGTTAATAATTAAAATGACAAGATTAGCTTATAATGTCTTTGAAAAGATGAGCTTATTGTGTTCTTGGTTCAACTAGTTATATTTTATGCTCCAAGAGGATCGATCCATGTCTGAGCACTGTTTACATCTGAAGAGCAAGTTCATAGCACGATTCAAGATTCTAGGAGTGACTAGTGTCATATTATTAAATAATATAAATTATATTTAATTATATAAGTTTTTTTATAAAGATGGTTTGTTAATATTATATAAGAGATTTGTTGAGGAAGCGGTCATAAATTTAAATTTTATTATTTTTATTTTATTTAATAAAATTAAATATAATGATGAATTTATGTAATTTTCAAATTTAAAAAACCTTAATTGAAATAAATATATTATAAAACAGTATAAATTATTTATTGATGCATCACCAAACAACTTGAAAAACAATCCAAGAGGGCAAGTATAAAAAACATCTTTTCTTTATACAAGTATAAAGAATATCTTTGCATCAAGGGGTTTGGCCTGGTGGAAGGGGCTTGTCTCCTTCCACTGCACCTGAATTCGAGCTCTGACGTGCACGTCTGTCATTCCCGCGATGTTTTACATGCCTATTAGATTTGCAGGGTATTCAGTGGACCGTGGGGATTAGTTGCGCGCAAGCTGACCGGACACCTCACATGAAAAAAAATTATGAAATTATCATACATTTCTACGAAAACCCAATTCAATATGTCAGCATCAGAACATGCAAGGTCTATGTGTGGTCCAACTCCATGGTATTCAAATGCTTCCGAGGAGGGCAATCGTAAGAAGGTTAATTAAGCCAGATACAAAAAACAATAAAAGACCGAGAAAGAAAGAAAAGGTAGGAGGGGATGGCTAACCCAAAACCAAACTAAAGGGGCATATAATATTGGTACGAGGCATTAAAAAAAAAAAACAGATTTGGAATTAATTATTATAAAAACGAAAGCAGCACTCGAAGACATTTTCCACTGAACGAAATATGTTACTCACAAGACAATAATTGCAGCCTTTGACGTTTCTCAAGTGCTCCTCAAAACTCTCTTCAACACCCACACGCAAACTCCTTTGACTCTAAAAACAAAAGAAAAGGGGAGGACACAGGGGAGAGGAGAGGGGCAAAAAATAAATCACAGCCGCAATTTAGCTTACGAAAGCCAATTTTTCTTCCCACACAAGGTGGCTTAGCTCATTCGCTTGTAGGCATCCAAATCTTTATTTATTTATTTATCCTTTTGCTCGAAAGATTTACTCTTCTTTCAATTGAGTCCTCGGCACCTTTTAGAATTGTGGAAAACGAGTTCCCCCCCTCCATACGGAATTAGGCATCTTCATTTGTCAATGTTTGAGGCTCCAGTTTAACTAAATCTCAACTGTCCCACGTTAACTCGCACCTTCGATTATTATAATCCCTCAACCACCCTTATTATTTCACCACTACCGCCCTGAGATGCCATTGTTGTAGCCATAAATATATGCCCCAGTATCTTAATTTATTGAGTCCTTGTTTTTAAATTGGATGCAATCACTTTTAATAGTTTTGTTTAGCTTCTTATTTTAAAGTTTCGTGCCTCAACTTCTTGAAGCATATAATTTTTATTTTAGATTAATTTGATGGTTGTCATCGGCCTTTGAACATTATTTTCGGACAACTAATATCCCAAGGTCCATGCCCATTGCATAGACACCCACTGCTCCACGTTACATTGTTTCTATGAAGATATTCTATACCGATCATTATCGTGAGAACAACTATATCTGTCAACAAGGTGATTAATTATGAAAGAATTAAGTTTAGGGGATATTTTAGTTCCTATTTATGAATAGCTGAAAGGCCAAAGCTTATTGTTTTGAAAACTATGTTTGAATATCTCATAAGAATTGTATTTGTCATTATTTTAAAATCCGAATTGATTTGCCGATTTGAAACCTAGATTAGTCAAATTCAAAAAATCAAAGAAAAAATATATATTAACCTACCTAGTTATTTTGATTTTATTCTATTTTAATACTCGAATCAAATTTAAAAATTATAACATTAATTAAAGAAACAAAACTAGTAAAATAATTTATATTAAAAAAAAAATAAAGTTAAGAGTGTTTTTAATAGTAGGGTAGCTGTTGCTTTTTAAATAACTTTTCGTATTAAAATGAATATTAATAATAATTTTTTATTTTTTAAAAATTATTTTTAACATAAATATATTAAAATAATTAAAAATATATAAATCATATTAAATTTTAATAAAAAAAATTTAAATTTTTTTAATAATTTTAAACAGACCCTTAGATCACATTTGTCCTTTCGCTAAGATGATGACTCATGAAACGATTACTCCTAAATTTCTCCGTCTGATCCGAAATAGTGAGGCAAGAAGATTTGGGAAATCTGGAAATGGGGCATCTCTTAAAGGTGGCATTTTTGTCAGTTACCCTAAATCCGACGTGTGTGTTCGTCGTTTTGGAAGCAAGTAGGTCCCTTCTCTTTATTCCCTCACCCACCTCCCTCAAGGTCACAGCATAGATGAAAATGACGGGTATACCCTTTTCAAATCCATTAAGGTCACAGCAATGATAAGATGACGGATATACCCTTTTCAGATCCAACCACCGAGGAAACTGATTTCTCTGATCGAAGAAAAAAGAAAAATTTCTTAGATGTGAATCCTTGTAAAACAAGAGATCGCTCTTCTTGTTTTTTTTTATTTTATATATATATATATATATTTATATATATATTT
>SRLM01000246.1:0-161217 GCA_015708895.1 Populus ilicifolia | reverse complement strand
GGAATAAAGTAACTCAACTTTTTAACTCGGGTCGTGGGTCATGTCATGTAACAACTTTGTTTTCAACGTTAGTCATGCTTATGACATTTTTTTTTATAAACTCTCAAATTTTTAGTCACGATAAAAATCTTTTTTCGTATCTTAAAATAAAAAAAAAACATAAACATCAAATAAGCAAGGTAAACAAACTAAAACACTCTAATATTATGTTTAAGAGTATGTTAAATATTGTTTTTTAAAAGTGTTTTTTATTTAAAAATATATTAAGATAATTTTTTTTATTTTTTAAAATTTATTTTTAATATCAAAATGATTTAAAATACTAAAAAAATAATTGAAAATAAAAATCACAATATTTTAATAAAAAAACAGGCACAGTCACGGTTTCAAACAAATCAATATTATATATAAAGGCATAGGCAAATGGACCCTCCTTGGGATCATTGTCAATTTCTATGACCCCTCACAAATAAGGCCTTTTTGTACGAAATAATCAAGTCAGTTAAACACGCATTGCATTGCAACGCGTACACCCCATGATGTACTAGTATCATGCTCGTATCGGTTTATGTGCTATTCTCCACTCAAAACCTAAAAGAAAAGTAATTGCGTTCAAATATTATTTTGGGTTGATAAACTGTATATCCCTTTTGCAATAATATTGGTTTACTTGACTATATTACACTGGGATCGATCTTTGTTCTACTTGTGCAAGCAAACTATGGCGTTTGAAGATATTTAGCGTACCCTGTATGGCCATGTTTTTGTTCCTCGTAAAAACATTAAGATATATACTTACATTCTAATTAAGGTGCCTTTGATCGTGTTTATTATAGTAATTAACAATTCCGACCAAACAAGATACTATACATCAAGATAGTTTTATAATCTATATATGGAGTGAATTAACATTCAAACTCCATGGGCCATGGACTCATCAAGATTTCTCTTTCGTTGATCTTCTTGGTATGATTGTCTTTGTGCATGTAACGACCATTACTTGTGAAAAATGGATAGCTAGGGGGATGGTGTGCCAATCATTTTGAATCCAACATCGATGCCAGGGGAGTTAACATTTTGTCTTGTGTGTGGTTGAAAGGGATCATTAAAAATAATAAATATAATATTTATTTATTTATTTATGTGGATGTCGAGATCAGTTTACGATTATCATAACTAATTTTACGGTCAACTGAACACCCTACAAATCCAGTAAACATGTAAAGTACCACGAGGATAACAGACATACATGTAAAAACTTGAATTCAAAAACAGTGAAAAGAAATAAGCTCTTTCACCACCAGAACAAAACCCTTCTAAATATGAAATGTTTGATTTTATTATTTAATTAATTAGTTACATTTTATTACAGTACAAAATCATATTTTGTATTGCCAAGGAAACATTTTGATTGTAATTTGAGATGGGACAAAAAGAAAAAACAAATCAAGAATAGAAAAAAAAAATTATAAAGGCGATACTTTGAATTTCATAAGTTTTTTTACATAAAATTTTAAACTATTTGAAGGAAAGCACTCCATAAATTATTTATTTATTTATTTACTGTTATTTATAATAATTCTTTACAAATTTCATAAGATTTTTAATCATAGAGCTTGTTAAAAAAAAGCATTGAATTATGCAAAAGAGGGAATATAAAAAGCAATATTGCCTAGGCTTTTTTGTATGTGAGTGTAGTTATAAATGTTTTTTAAAGTATTTTTTATATTTAAAAATATTAAAATAAAATTTTTTTTATTTTAAAAAAATTATTTTTAAAATCTATACATTAAAACAATCTAAACCATACATATATATATATATATACATTAAAACAATCTAAACCATACATATATATATATATATATATATATAATCCCAGAACAATAAACATCGACATTTGATGAAAGGCTTTAAAGAAACAAGTGGCGAACAAAAATGTTCGAGACTACGGGGCAGTTTGTACTTTCACCTTTGGCCATCATGGCAAAATAGCAAGTGACCTCCAGCTGTATGCATGATGTGAGCTGACTTCAGCCCTGCGTGGCTTCGATCTTGAAAAAAACCTTTTCCGGCTCTTGTATTCTTTCTTGCTAAAAAGACCAAACTATCCCTGTGCGGTTGCCATGACCGCATTGTCCCCTTCACCGTCCAAAATGTTAGAAACCGATTTCTTATTATTATACTACTAAAAGGAAATACTGTTTGTTTTTTTGCTGTAGCGGTATTGTGGGATTGTAGTGGTGGTGAAATTGTAATTTTCGAGTTTTTTAAAAAATAAGTTTTTTTATTTGTTTTTTCCTTTCATACTTCATATTTTTATTATTTTAAATTTGTCTATTTATCATCATTTTTTAATCTTTATTCTCTGTAGCTTTTTAAATTTTTTTGGGAAAAATTATTATTTTTTATTTTTTACATTTTAAATATTTACTACTATAAACTTCACTTATTTATATCATTCTTTTTATTCTTATCTTTCTTCTTTTGTAATTTATTTTTGTGATTTTTTTCTTTTTATTTTTTTTAAATATTATACAAGGACTAAAAAAATAATATTTCATTGTAGCAATTGCAACATTGTTTCATTCTTTCGTTAAGTTGAAAATTAGCTTAAAATTTTACATGTCTTTATTAACACATGCTATCTTTACTAAATTTTAACATTAACTTTTTTGTTCATGATTATATATTTTACTTGATGTCAAAAAAATACATTAATAAAATCTACACATTAATTATTTTGAGTTAAATTTACGTGTTAATACTTTATTTTTTTCCTGTATTTATTAGCATAAATGATTCTTAATATATTTAATTAAATGCATGCACATGCTTTTGATTTATAATTATGATTTTTTTTAAAAATAAAAAACTTGCATTGTTTTGCCAAAGGAAATTATTCACAAGTCAATTAAATACTATATAATAAATAATATATATTCACATTCATCACTGCATTAGTTGCTTTACCATCTTTGTATAGTGTACGTGACTGACTCCGTTGGTTTAAATTATAATTCTGCCATATCATTAGAATAATCTCACTATCATCCTCTTTCATGGGTGGTGCGTTTTTTATGGTTTAAATCATGATTTTGTCATATCATTGCACTCATCTCGATATCCTCTTTCTACCTAAGTAATGCTTACATGGTAGTTGAGTTTAGTTTGACAATTTACTTTTTTTTTTCATTTTTTTTCTAGGATTGCATGTTAGTCATGCAAAAAAACATTTAGATATGTTTGGTTTTTTCAATTTTTTCTTAAACATTTAATTTCATGTATTTTTTATATTGAATTTAAACCTAATTCTTTTAATTATTATTTTTTTATTTTTTAAATTTTTTTTTCAATCATAAAGCAAATACCCATTCCTTATATTTTGGTGGTATGTTTAGACTTGCATAATATCTTTTTTATGGTATGATTTTATTAAGTTAGTTTCATTTGTATTTATCATTCAAATCATGAGTTTTTTAGGGTAAATTTATCTTTTATTTATTTAAATAAATAAGTTTAGTAAATATAATCAAATGAATGTTTTATTTTTGCAGCTTGTTTCTTAATTATTGTTAGCAAATTTTTTTATTTTCATAAATAATTTTCAATTTATTTATTTATATGATTGTATAGACTTTTCAATTTATTCTTTAAATTTTTTATATAATAAAATACTTTGAAACAGCCTACATATTTGGTATTTTTTTAATAAATTTTTTTAACTCGTGGCAAAATGGGTAGTAATTACTAGAACTATTTGATTATTTTTATCGTATTAAAAGTAACTGACTTCCTTAATTATTATCTGGATGAACTTGTATCAAGAGTGAAAGGTGTAAGCCGCAAAGGAAATGCATTGTAAAAGAAAGAAGATTTACACTGATATTGATTTTACTGATCAAGCTATTAAATGCGTACAGGCTGAACAAAATATATTTATCATCAAGATGATTAAAAGAATTTAATCAAATTATCGAATCTTTCGGCTCCATCATATCAAAGTTGTCAAAGAAATTTCATGATGCTCTTACACTACCCACTAATGGATAATAATACCATAAAAAAGATAAAAAAAATTCATGTCAAAGTCTATAATAGCACCAACTTCGTAACTAATATTATGCCCATGGTAAATTAATTTATCAAATGCTAGATATATATATATATATATATATATATATAAAGGTTGTATTATGTGTTGTCCAACTTCATTTACAGTATAGGCTAGTAATTTAAAAACATTATCTTTCCCTTCCAAATTAAAACCAATAATTGCATTTGTTTCTTTCTTGAGAACACTAGTGACTGCTGAGCCCCTCTGATTGACAATGAAGTGAGGCATCCATGTATGACAACACACACCCAAGCAATGCCTGTAGACCTACAGCCTACAGCATACTTTCCTCTCCCATGCTTCTTGTCTAGCTTGCTGCATTGCCTCTCTCATCACGTGACAAGAAAAGAAGGAAAGGAGAAGGAAAAAGGAGCTGCGTGTTAGGGGGGAAGGGTGAAAAAGTGATTTCGGAGAATATAAAATTGAGAAATCGTGGGCGGAAGGGAAGAGGAAAGGGTTCAAAAGAGCCTTATCAGCTTCGGTTATCCCCCAGCGGCCGAACAGAACTCAGTGTTATTTTTTAAAATATTTATTATTTAATAATATATCTAGATGTTTTTAAATTGTTTTTAATATTACGATATCAAAATAATTTAGAAATATTAAAAAAATATTAATTTAAAATAAAAAAATTATTTTTTTTGAAATACTAAAAAAATAAAATAAAAAATAATCATGGTCTAAAGCTTACTTCTTCGACACTTCTGTGATTGGTTTAATTTATTGAAACTTCAAAACTTTTTCGCAGAGAAACAAAAAAAAAAAAAGTGCTTCAAAGTCTTAAACGTTTATTATAACCTCACGACAAACAGTGTCAAGAGAAAAGAGTTTGAGTCTTGTCTACGCCATTGGAGTCGTCCTTGTTCTGAATGACCCCCCCTCCTCTCCTTCCCCTCAAACACACCCATTACTATAAAAGAAGCCACGCTTTCCCTCTCAAATAGCCACACCTCTTTGATTCCCTCTCTCGCCCTTTTCTCCCCTCTTTACATGTCTTTCTATACTCTAATAATTTATTTATTGCTCTCCTTTTCTTCTTTTTTTTCTTCTTGAGGCGCTTTGTCTAATATTCTCTTTATGAAAAACTTTAATGGGTTATTACAACTATAAGAAGTGTGCATGAGTTTTTAGACTTTGAGCTAGAATTGCGCAGCTCCGGTAGCTGGTGGAGACATTTTTGAGCCACAAGGCACATACATACATATACAGCCTTTTTTGAGGTGCTTTCATAGGGTTATGGAGAAGCTTAGTTTTGTTAAGAATGGTGTGCTTAGATTGCCGCCTGGATTTAGGTTCCACCCGACAGATGAGGAGCTTGTTGTCCAGTACTTGAAGAGAAAGGTGTTCGCTTGCCCCTTGCCCGCTTCCATAATCCCTGAAGTCGATGTCTGCAAGTCTGATCCTTGGGATTTGCCAGGTTAGTTATCACGATGCATAGAGAGCAATCACTGACAGTTGAAATGGTATATTTATTGTAATTGTGTCTTTGTAGCTGTGGATCTTCGTAAAATTTTCAGTAGCAAAGGCATTTCTAAAGATAGATTTTCAATTAAAACCAAACTGCAATGTCATGTGGCTCACACTACTTGAGTAAACGAAGTTGCAAGAAAAATTACGGAGATAATTTCTACTCTGTTCTGACATATGGCGTTTGTGGGTTCAGGTGATTTGGAGCAAGAACGGTACTTTTTCAGCACCAGAGAAGCCAAATATCCCAATGGGAATCGATCCAACAGAGCCACAGGCTCTGGCTACTGGAAGGCAACTGGAATAGACAAGCAAATTGTGACTTCTAAGGGCCACCAAGTTGTGGGGATGAAGAAAACTCTGGTTTTTTACAGAGGAAAGCCCCCCCGTGGCACTAGGACTGATTGGATCATGCATGAATACCGCCTTGCAAGCACTGAAACCACAGCCTGCAATGCCCTGAAAAATAAGAATTCAACTCAGGTAGAGGTTTTACTGGGTACATTTTCTTTTCTACCAAGCTATTTAAAAAAAAATTCGTATCAGATCTTTAAAACCCATTTATACTAATTCATCTCTCTGGTCCTGCAAAGTACAATTCCTGAAAAAGAAAAAATCTTGAGCACGTTTAACCACTTGAATACATTATTGTTGCTAACTCTGTTCATGCTTGCGGGTCAAATTGATCATTTCCGTCGAATTTTCTGCAGGGCCTTGTTGTGGTGCCAATGGAAAATTGGGTTCTATGCCGCATATTTTTGAAGAAGAGAGGCACAAAAAATGAGGAAGAAAACATTCAAGTTGGCACTGATAATAGACTGCCCAAACTCAGGGCCACTGAGCCTGTTTTCTTTGATTTCATGACAAAGGAGAAGACAACTGATTTGAATCTAGCTCCTTCCTCATCATCCTCAGGATCCAGTGGAATCACAGAGGAGGTGTCCTGTAATGAATCAGATGACCACGAAGAAAGTAGTAGTTGCAATAGTTTTCCTTACGTTAGAAGAAAACCATAGCTAGAATGTCCCACTTAATTAGTCTTTAGTTCTTGTATCCGTGTTTAGGGGTTCTGGCTTCTCAACCAGAATAGTCATCTTAAGCAATCTAATGCTTGTGTCTTTCGGTTTCGTCTCTCTCATCTGTGAGTGTATGGCTATAACAGGAAGGGGAATCACAAGAAAAGAAAAGAAAAACAAACCCGGCATTAACTGTTACCAGTAACGTAGAGAGGAAATATGGATGTCAAGTTGTCAACAAAGGGTATAATCACATATCGATATGTAATCAATCCCAAAATTTCAAAGTCAGTGATATTTCTCCTCTTTTGCAAATGGAAACGTTTCTTCAAACATGTTTAAGCAGCAATTTTACGCTACTCCATTAACCGTGCAGAGCTGATTCTTTGTCTAGAAGGGAAATGATTTTCAATGGAATAAATTTCAAAGTTATGGACAAGGAAAGGAAAGAGAGAGCATCTATATCTGCTCAGAGTGGACTTTGTAAAAAGAAAATCCTTTTGCTTGAGCATCAGAATATAAGAATGAGAGTAAGGTTTTTGCAAGAATATCACCTCCACCACACGACGTTCCTCTCTCCCTTTTGGGAAAGGCAAGATTACCTGGCAGAACCAAATTCCTTGAAGCTATATCAAAATGGATCGAATCTCCAAGGATTCCGAACCTGTTAATTTCAGGGTTTTTTTTTTTAAATGAGCACACTACACTTAAAGTTTTATAGAATACCACACTTTTTGAAAAACAAGAAATGAAATAACACATTTTTATCTTATTAAGTTTTAAAAATGTGATATTAAAAAGTAAGATATGTCTATATTTTTTAAAGTGTCATATTAATTAAAATTTAAACTCTTCCTCGTACTAAAAAACACACAAACCAAATACTTTTATTTTTTTATTAAAGAAACCAAAAACCAAACTTATCCTAGTATATAAACATGAACGAATGTTTTTGTATTCAAAATCTATTATGACCCTTGTTATCACCGTTATCATTGTCAACATTACAAGAATATCTAATTTTAATAAATTTTTAATTTATTTATCATTAAAGATATAATATATGTTTGTAATTATAAGTTAATTTGTTATGTAGTACGAGTCCACTGTTTATTATCGTCCATACAAGCGGATAAAACTACATGAATGAGTTTAACCATATATGTTCCAAACAATTTTTTTTGTTGTTGTTTGTCTAGACTATATCAATCTTGATCACAGTTTGATCCATGTTCCATCTTAGGTATAGAGAAATAATACAACACAATGTGATACGTTGGTTTTGCTTGGACTACTTATTGATGGATGGGCAATCATATCTACTAGTGTTCATAAATGGATTGTGAACAATCATTTGGATTGACATTCATTCTTTCTGAATTGAAAAGGGTAACATACATTTTGAATGAATTGAGAAGATATTTACGACATCACAAGATGATGTTGATGACATGGTCTAGCTGGGGTACAAATTAAATTATGATTTGAATGTGTTAATTATTTGTTAAGTTTACATGAATTATTATGATAATTTTAATGTGTTATGTAGGTATTTCAGTGCATATATTATCCACACATCTTAAAGCAGATATGTGTCATTAATTTATCTAACGCTCCCAGATGATTTTCACATCATCCTTATATATAGTTGGAGATCTACTGTCTTGACATGCTTGTACAAGCATCCATGTCTTGCATGCAAAAAGAGGATCATACAGGTTAGGGGATGTTTGCTACTCTTCATGTATGAATTGAAAAATGGGTTGATAATTATTTATGATTAAAATATTTATTGTTAATAATAAATAATCAACCTGTTTTTCTTTAAAAATAGTTATTGTCCCATGAGCATCTTCATGTTAATCGACCTCAAATACTCAAATTATTACCTATGTCTGTCTAGACTATTAGGGTTTCATTATAGCTCCCATTAGGATGTAGGTGTTGCGAAGTTATTTTGCAATATTGATGCAAATTTATATTGTTTAATTGTAACTTTTAAAAATGCAATTAAATTGATATATTTGTAATTTTAGGTGATGTGCTGGTAGAATATTTGAAAATAATCCAACATATGTATTGAGATTTTGCTAGAGTGAGCTAATTGGGCATCATGCTATCTAATATTTTTTTAACCATTTGTTAAATAAAAAAACTTGACTTCACTGAATTGTATCTGTTTGGTATTTAGAAAACTGATATTCTAAAGGTCATATGGATGCCTTGCTCAAATAAAAGATTTGTGGTTGCTTAAGCTATCTATACTATTAGAATGGATATATAGACATAAGTGGTTCAATTGATATTTTTTTAAAATGGTTGAGCTACATTGCCTACATCATGTAATGTATCATTTTTACTACATTTAACATATTCTATTTGACATCAATACAAATAATACTTTGCATGTTATAACTCCTCAAGTAAAAATAATGATTACAATTGGTGAAGTCGCTATGTAGCTTATGTGTCGACGTGGGATGCATGGATGATTGAGACGTATGAGAAGTTTTTGATCTGGTATATGATTAGCACACTTCATGTTATTACTTTGGGTCTCGAGGAGGTTCCTCTATCGAGATACATGCATTATGAGCAACATGCCTAATATATTTAAAATATCATAAATAATCTAATTTTTTTATAAGTAATATATGTTAAATGTTGAGTTTTATATATTAATAATTTAATTTAACATTAATGTTTTATTATTATTAGATTGACTTCATACTATAAGAGGGTTTAGAGATGGCATCAGTGCTTCATAATATTGATAAAGAAAATGAGTTACTCATATACATCCTAGTGATTTAATGTTTGCTATACTGTATTTGGATCTTTAGAGATAAATTAACTCTTGATGATGTCATGACAGATGATAAGGCTTTTTAAGTAATGTAGTAGTTGGATTCAATTGTACTACTAATAAGATTGGATTATCTAGTAGACAACATAAATGTAAATAAATAGATTGATTATATTTATATATTTTAGATTTTTAATTACTTGAAATATTGTGTTATTAAAGTGTTTTAGATTCACTTTGCATGCAAATATGTGCATTACTAGGGCTGCCTTTAATTATAAAATGTGAGAATATCTTCATCAAAGCTTTTTATTAGTATGTCAATTTATTATTTATTTGCATTTTGTATGATATTTTTTCAATTTATTCAACACCAGGGGGAAAAAAAATCTTGTTATACACTTCAATCAATATCTTTTGAAAACTAGGATGCAACATTGTCCAAGGAAACAGACATTCTTGAAATTTTTCTACGACATTTGTTGTAATTTGTCATATCCTTACCAACAACACGAGAAACAAAGTAGGTCTATTGGTGATGGGAAACAGGGTTAACTAAATATTGAATTTACAAGACCAGTAGGTAAAGGTAGAAAGACTAAAAACGCTATAGATTCTAGGGCAATGGAAAAATTTGGAAGTTTAGATGTGGTCCCAAGTAAAAAAAAAAGCTAACCCTAAGAGCTTATTGAATGCATAATTGTGATTCCATTTACAGCAGTTAATATGGATAACAATGCAGACCTAGGTAAAGTCCAACTGGGCAGCAGGACACCTCCTCTCAACACAGGTTCTTCACAAACTTAAATCCTCCTCCCAAGCCATCAAATTAAGGTTCCCTGTAGATGAATTTGTTGGACAATATAGTTTAATTTTTGAACAACGAGATTTTCCTACTATTTCCAGCCACGCAGCCACTTTAATTTGCTAGCCCTGTGCTATGTATTATACCTGTAACAATCCTCAATCAGGAAGGCTGTTTCATACACGTCATGCATGCACAGGCCAAAGACCTGGTTACAGTTGACTAACTTAAAAAACAAATACAACCTCTGAAACGATAATGGCCATCCAATCCTTGTCGATAACACACTCATGCCATTGTAAAATATGGATCAAGACAAATTATGAGAGGTAGGTTGTCATAGCACACATAAATTGATATCATAGATGCCTAAATGGGTGGGCTAAAGACACTCCAAATGAGCAACAAGTGGACACTGGATAGACAAAGGATGACATTATGTGCCATAACAGGGAGAGGAAGGGAGAAATAATACTTAGTTAAGTAATTAGAGAGCTAAACAAGAAAATCTAAAAAATAAGTCGACCAAAGTTTTTTGTGACAATGGTTCAGCATCACCTAAGGCTGTTGGAGTCCTTCACGTCACTTTTTCTATGTATACTTTATTTTCGGGAGAGAGAGAATGGAGGCTGGATTGGGTTGTGGAGTGCTGACTTGGGCTTTAAATTGTCAATCACGTAGGGAGCCCGTCATGGTAGACCACACACCAAAAGGCTCCACTTTTATAGTGTCATCACCAAATTAGGTCAATCACAGAGAAAGAAACCTTGCCCATCCTAGAAAAGACAATACAACGAAGGCAAGGGTGTCTCTATCACAGATGGGCAGTTCTGACATTTTAAAAACAGAATACCTTGCAGACAAGGGATGTAGTTTTATCAAATTATATTTTTTGACCACTTCCAAGAACCAACCATTTCTTAATGCTGTTTTGCTTGGACTGGTTTAAGTTTAAAGAGGTTGCTTCGTATCTCTGCAACATGGACATACACCTGCTATATTTTAGCCACCATCAAACAATGTGGTTTGATCGTATACTTGCCCTAAGAAATATGAACATGTGATGGGGTCCCTTGTCATAAATAAAGGGCCTGTTGCCCCTTTCAGCCACATCTACCAGCACCTATCTGTGCCTATTGAGGATGAGCCATGTATCATTTAAAGCCTCTACAGTAAATATATAGAGGGATCTAGAGCTAACATGTTCAAACATCCTCGTTTGAAATTACCTATAGAATTTAAAATGATGATATATATTTAGTTAAGTTGTTATACCTCTACAACACGACAACTGGGTCACGAACAACTCATACCCAGCGGTTAAAGAAATCAACATTCTTAACTGCTTTGAGTAGATACTGAATTTTATGGACAACTAAGACTAATGGCCAATGATATTTTAATTTGTTGCCTGATTCAAAGGTTGCTCCATGATCCATGCATTAAAAGCTCAAAATGCTGAGCTCATTCACGGATAAGAGCATGGGATTGCATCAGCCACAAAGTATAAGATTCTTTACGAGGAGTGGCAATATAGGCAGCCATAAAGTCAGATACTTCACGATGAATAGCAGCACTAACATGTTCTAGCAGCTGTAACAACATCAAAATGTCAAGGTCTTAAATTTCTAGCCATACAAATCAGCTGTCATGTATGCAAACGACATAAAAGTACATGTTGGATTGATTTTATGATCAATTTTCATAGAGCTAATGTGAGTTGAGTGTAAATGCAAATTAACTTAAATAGAATGAGATAAAGAATCTCCTTGATTTTTCAAAGTTAAAATGACATTACAAGTGGTATTCAAAACTTTATTCCAATATGTTAGATGTCAAAATCAGTGCTCTAACTTATACAAGGGGGACTCCAAGGGAGTTTTCATTTTTTTTTCTTGTATTTTGTGTATACATTTCTATCTAGCCTCAGATTTGCATCAATATTATACGGACCACAACATCTAATAGCAGGATCGATATTATCCACCCTAATGCTAATCCAAGGGCCAAATATTCTCTAAGAAAAATCATTTAAGATTCCATCAAGCTTTAAAATTTAAAAGGGACTTGGGATGAAATACTAGCAACATGTATTTAAAAAGAAACTACCATTTGCAAATTTCTAATCCAAACAATGGTATGAAAACAATACAGTAATACGTACAAACAAGTAAAGCTTGAGGTGTCAATTGGCAATATAGAAAGCTCTTTTCACCATCTCTTAGAGGTTTGTATTGTTACCATACACACACACAACATTGTTCTGACTTGCAAGCACAAGAACATTGCCTAAGTTTACACACCGGCTCAGCGCTCAAGTTAAATGATATGAGGCAGTGCAATAGCGTACAAGTAAATATGTAACCTCATGTTGCATTATTTAATGTTCACATCATTTTCAACCAGTTTTACAGTCTCTTTGGCTCATTAAAGTTCCACAGAGTGAGATGACAAGGTTTGTTATAAGATTTTGCTCGTATTTAGTTGAATGAGTAAAACTATAATGGTACAAACATTCTTAATTCCTTACAATATAAGGATCGACATGGTGTTATTGCTATCCAGTAAAAATAAAGCCAGAAATCACAAAATCCTTTGGGATTTGAATTGCATTCTTACTTGTTAGTTGGTAAGGTATGTATGGATCCTAATATTATAGAAAATCTATTTGTTTTCTTGTACAAATTGTTGTTCGATTTTAAATAGAATTCTAAGTAAAATAGGTTTCATTACTGCCCTGTAAATATAGATGCTGAACAAATGAATAATGTAAGTTTTAGAAAATATTTCACAGAGTAGAAATTCCTTGTTGTATGTCTGTCGTAATCAACATGGTATCAAAGTTAACCTGAAAACAAACTTTTTTTTTGTTGTTCCTTCCTGCATCTCTCCTTAAGCTTTGTATTCTATGATTTTTCTCCTATAAACAATGATAAAACATGAATGAAACCTAATTATTCCAGTCACCTTGAACAATCCCCTGCTAAGCCTAATTATCATTCAGTAGAAAACCTCTGGCTTTCCTGTCAGTGTTATTCTCAATGAAACAAACTACATATTATAATCTTAATTGATGAAGATACGTATTGGAGCTCGTAACAAGGTGGCATATCTCATTGGAGCAACAGTGAAACCTGCTCTCAATGATCCAAACTATGATACATGAATTAACAAAAATCATAAAATAAAGAGTTGGCTCATCGAATCAATAAGCCCTGACCTGATGTAGAGATTTATCCGTCTTATTACAGCAAAAGAAATCTAGGAGACAGTGTCAAGGACCTTCTATGATGGATCTGATGAAACATGATTGTTTGAACTGAATTAAAAATCTTTTTCAACCACTCATGTCATATATACAGCTAATGGTTGTATCTCCCATATTATAGGGAAAAGCTTTATTAATACTGGTGCATCCCTCTACTACTTGGAATTGACCACAATTGGCAAAGTGCAGTATTACAAGGTGTGTTTTGTGATGGAGGGTGATAAAACACTGTCTGAGGAATGGCTTTGGCATAAGAAGCTATAACATCTTTCATTTATCTATCTCAAAAAATTAAAACTAAATTTGTTTACAGAATTGCAAATTTTGGATTTTCAATGTAACACTTGTGAATTAGTAAAAGGTTATACCTTATTTTATTTTTATTTCAATAAAAGCTCTAAATCCTTTATGGCTATGCACTCTGATATTTAGGGACTTGTAACTGTTTCATCTATATTTAAAGCCTGTTATTTCATTACCTTTATTGATAAATACATTCAGATAATGTGGATATCCTTACTTTATAAAAAAGTGATGCCAATATTACCTTTCCAGAATTCATCAACATGATGAAAACTCAATTTTAAAGACAAATTCAAGTATGACAATCTGACAATGCCATGGACTTCTTTGAGAAAACACTCAGTGATGATCTTCGATAACAAGGTATTAGATATCATACCTATTGCACATAAATACCTTAACAAAATAGTCTTGCAGAAAGGAATAATAGGCAGATTATGGAGATGGTACATTCATCCCTCTTTAGAATGAATATGCCTCATTTCTATTAGGAAAAGGTTATCAAGCCTGCTTATATATTATAAACATAGTGTCTTCTCGGGTGATTGAATTTCAAACTCCATACTAGAAATTACAAACCTTCTTTGACATACCCATCAACCAAACTTGGAACCCAAAACCTTTGGTTATACTATGTATGTTTATATACCCAAAGTCTTGCACAACAAACTTGATCTTTGTGCCCAACATTGTGTCTTTGTTGGTTACTCTGATTTTTAAAAAATGTATTGCTATTATTACCCTTAAACATACAAGCTCTATGTCTCATTTAATGTCTCCTTCTATGAAATGAATCCTTATTAATTAGCAAGTAACTTGGGCTTTCCTCTTCAGGGGGAGACTACGTATAAAGAATAAGATCTTTGGAATGCTGTTTTTGATAAAAGTAAGGGTGATGGTGTTTGTATAGAGCTGGAGACTTTTGAAAAATGGATGAGTAGCAACAAATAGAATGTAATATTGCCCACTACTATTCAAACTATTCCAGATGAAAGGGATTTATCATTGAACAATGATGACACAAAAGCTGTAAATCATAATGGGGAAGAAGCTGAGATGGTTAAATTTTATCCTGATGACACAGAAGTCGTGAAATCTAATAAGGAAGAAACTACAAGTTTTAACTTGCTTGCACCACCACTAAAGAGTTTTCTGCCCAAAATATCCTGGATAATCCCATGACTAAGGACACATCTCAACTAGCTCTCAAGTATTCAGAAGGATCTAATAAAGGTGTTATAAAGAAACAATATGAGTGAAACATTAAAACCAATTTTAGATATCCTATCAATAATTATACCTCTTTTCATAGACTTTTAGAACCCTATGCACTAACCATTGATCAATTATCTCAAGTATCCATTCCTAGTAATGTGCAGGATATATTGGCAAATCTAAGTGGAAAAAGATGATGAATGAAAAGATGAAAGCCTTGCATAGCAACACCACTTAAAAACTTGTTGCGTTACTAAAAGGAAAAAAAATGATTGGGTGTAGATGGCTATACAATGCTAAACTTAAAGTGAATGAAAGCTTTGATAGATATAAGACGAGACTCGTAGCCAAGGGGTATGCCTAGAAATATAGTATCGACTATCGAGAGACCTTTTCACTAATAGCCAAGCTCAACACCAATCGTATTCTCATATCCATAACAACAAACCAAGATTGGTCTTTGCAACAATTCAATGTAAAAAATGCTTTCTTGGTGATCTTGAAAAAAAGGTATACATGGAACTTCCACCTAGAATAATAAAATAGAGTTCTGAATATAAAGGCAGAGTGTGCAAACTAAAGAGGGTTTTTTATGGGTTGAAGTAGTCTCTTCGAGCTTAGTTTGGGAGGTTTACTCTAGCAATTATATAAACAGAGCAATGCAGGTCATATATTTTTTGTAAAACATAAAGATAGAAAGGTAATGACATTGATTGTGTATGTAGAAGACATGATTTTGACATGTAATAATTCTAAAAAAATGATAACACTACAAGAGTACTTATCTATAGAGTTAATGAAGATTTGGGACAACTAAAATACTTTTTTGGCACTGAAGTAGCAAGGTCCAAACAAGGAATTTCCCTCTCATAACATAAATACATATTGGATCTTCTAAGTAAGACTAGAATACTCGCCTGTAAATTGGTTGAAACACCAATACGAATGAATCATCGATTTGGGATCCTTCCAGATCAAATCCTTACAGATATAAGTCGATATCACAGACTTGTAGGTAAGCTAATTTATCTAACCCATACTAGGCTGGATATAACATAAGCTATAGGTATTGTGAGCCAATTTATGTATGCTCCAAGTAAGGAGTATATGGATGCAGTCTATAATATCTTGAGATATCTTAAAGGTATGTTTGGTAAAGGTTTATTATACTCAAAGAATGATGTCTCAAATATTAAAAGATATACTGATGCAGATTAGGTAAGAGATCAAACAACTAGGAAGTCTACGTCTATTATCTAACCTTTATGAAAGGGAATTTGATTGCTTGAAGAAGTAAAAAACAAAAATTTATATAATTAACGATTATATGATGCAAAATAAATATATTTATAATAGAGTCATAAGACTTAATAACAAGGAAACGATACCTTTAGCCATTGATGTTCCTCATGTATTTGTTGCTTTCTTTTATATATATATGTGGCACTTCTAAACTCTACTCACTCTATATAGATGGTGTAAAACTTAAGGGAATTAAAAGTGAGTATAGAGACTAAATAATAGTATTCATAGCCAAAGCTTCCATCAAGCTTTAGTGGCTATATGTCCCACATATTTAGTATGTCATGAGTAGTTACAAGTGAATTACTTTAAAAGCTCATGAATGTGAATGTTATAACTTTAAGGTAGATCATTTTAAGAGCTCATAAATATAAAGGTCACAACCTTTAGAGTGAACCACTTTAATAGTTCATAAGTGTGAAAGAGAGTTGGAGAGTCGTTTACAACGACTCTATAAAAAATAGTCAACATTCTCCTACTTGGTCCATATTTGTAATCTAATGTTTCATCTTAAACCTATTAACAATATGTTTTAGTAATAAATATATGAATCATAGTGATAGGTCCTTTGATTAATGAGTACTATCTTTCATATATTACTATGTATTTATTTCTTTAAACATTATAATTTATGTGGCAACAAATTCTTAATGAATAAACTCTATTTTTATTCTTGGTTCAACATTAATGAATTTTTCTTAAAATCAAATTAAGGTGCACATTAGTATGAGAAGAATACCAAAATAGTTAGTAAAATAATATTGTTCAAACAATAAAAAATTACATTATAGAACTAAGTCCCATATCCACTACATAATCTTTGATGTTCAACAGTGGCATGCCCTTAATCAAAGGATTAATGATCATTAGTTCAGTGTTGATGTGCTCAATGATCACTTTCTTTTCTTTAATATATTCTCTTTTGGCTAAATACTTAATGTTGATGTGTTTACTTTAACTTTGACTTTTGTTGTTCTTAACCATAAAAACAACAGTTGAATTATTATAAAATATTCTCAATAGCTTATATATAGAATCCAAAATTTTAAGCCCAGAAATGAAACTCTTAAATTATACACTATGTGAAGTAGCCTTAAGACAAAAGATAAACTCAGTTTTCATAGTAAAAGCGGCAATCAAAGTCTACTTAGCACTTCTCCATGATACAGCTCTTCAGTAATAAAAAATATACATCTTGATGTTGATTTGCATGAATCAATACAGCTAGCAAAGTCAGAATCTGAGTAGCCATTTACTTCCAGATTATCTATTCATCTATACATAAGCATATAGTCTTTGATTCCTTAAAGGTATCTCATCACTTTCTTTACAACTCTCCAATGGTCTAAACGTTAATTGCTCTTATATTATTCTAACATTTCCACAACAAATGCAATGTCAGGTCTTATACTGACTTGAGCATACATAAGGCTTCTGACAACAAAAACATATGAAATGTTTTTTATTTGTTCCCTTTTAAGATTGTTCTCTAGACATTGATTAAAACTGAATCTATCACTCTTCATAATAGGAGATATACTCAGAAAACAATCTTTCATCTGAAATCTTTCTAAAACTTTATTAATAAAGGTTTCCTGAATAAACCTAATATGCCTTGAAATCTATTTCTATGGATTTTAATGCCAATAACATAAAATACCTTACCTATGTCCTTTATATCAAAAGTTTTAAAGAGGAGTTGTTTCAACTCATGCAGCAAACCCTTATAATTGGTTACTAGCAAAATGTCATCCATATATAAAATTAAAAAACAAATTTTACTCTTATTGACCTTTTGGTATATACATTGATCTGTAACATTTTCTACAAAATCAAATAAAGAAATTATATTATAAAATTTCAAATACCATTGACAATATGATTGTTTTAAACCGTATATAGATTTCTTAAGCTTGCAAACTAATTTCTCACCATCATTAGAGGGAAATCCTTCAAGCTGCTTCATGTAAACCCTCTTCTATAGATTTCCTTTGAGAAATATTGTTTTCACATCCATTTATCACAACCCTAAGTCAAAATGGGCTATTAATGCCAAAATAACGTGTAAAGAATCTTTTTTAGACACAGGAAAGAAAGTCTTTATGTAATTGACCTTTTCTTTATGAGAGAATCCTTTAGCAGCGAGGCTTGCCTGGTATCTCTCAATGTTGCCCAATGAGTCTTTCTTTGTATTAAAGACTCATTTACATCTAATAGCTTTTACACCATTAGACAACTCAACAAGATCCCAGACTTGGTTACTCTTTATAAAATTCATCTCTTCCTTTATGGCATTATATCATAATTTTATTTTTTTATAACTCATGGCTTGTGAAAAGAATTCGAGATCATTTTCAACTCCAATGTTATAGTTGTATTCTTATAGATACACAATATGATCATTAGAAATTACTAATCTCTTTGGTCTAATATATCTTTTTAATGTTGTACCGTCATATTCCTGAGAAGTATGTGGTTCAACTCGTTGTTTAAAAGTTCTTGGCAACTCTTGAACTACGTGATTTATTAGAATATCATCAACAATTTATGAAACTTTAATGATTGGTTATTTAACACCAGTTTGTACTTAAATGGGTGTTGTAAACAATAATCAATTTATCACTTGAAATGAAAGGTTCGGATTCTGAATGATCATTCTCAGAAACAATGTTTCTGGTTTGATCGCTTTCACTGATCAGGTCATTTTAAAAAAAAACTTTGCATTTCTTGATTTCCTAATCCTAGTATTATGAGATAGACAGTAAAATCTGTAACCCTCAGACTATTTAGTATATATCCAATGAAATACCCACTAATGGTTCATTAGTCTACTTTTTATTCTTGTGGATAATAAATTCTCACTTCATATGAGCATCCCTAAATATGCAAATGTCATAATCTTGTTTTCCAACCTTTCAGTGATTCAAAAGGTGTTTTAAGAACAACCTTGGTTGAAACTCAATTTAATACACACACTATTGTCTTAGGTGCTTCAACTCACAATGATTTAGAAAGTTTTGAGCTGCTACGCATACTCCGTACCATGTTTAATAATGTTTAGTTTCTTCTTTCTGTTACACCATTTTGATTCAGTGAACCAAACATAGTGTATTGAGCAACAATCTCATGTTCTTGAAGACACTTTGCAAATGGCTAAGGTGCTTGTCTATTCTTTGTATATCTACCATAATATTCTTCACCTTTATCTGATTTCACAATCTTAATTTGCTTACCGTATTGTTTCTCTAGTTCAACCTTAAAAATCTTGAAGGCATCTAATGCTTCGCTCTTATTATGAAGCATGTAGAGATATATATATTAGGAGTAATCATCTATCAAAAAATGAAGTATTTATAACTATATAAGTCCAAGTCTAGACTACATATACCAGTATGTATGATCTTTAATATATATGAACTCTTAGTGGCACTTTTCTTTGACTTGTTGGTTTGTTTTTCTTTTTTGGAGTCCATATAAGTCTTAAAATCAGTAAAATCTAAAGTATTAAGTACTCATTTATTTACTAATCTTTTAATTCTACTTTTGGCCATAAATAAAAATAAATAAAACAATTTTATAAACCAAGGCACGGGTAAAACCATGCTTTGATGCCTAATATAAAACTTAATTAACAATTCTATGATATAGAATAAATACATTTATAATAAAATCGTAAGGCTTAATAATAAGAAAACGGTACCTTCAACCATTGATATTTCTTATGTATTTGTTGCTCTCTTTTATATATATTTGACACTTCTAAACTCTTCTCACTCTATATAGATGATGTAAAACTTAAGGAAATTGAATTAGGGAGTATAGGGACCGAACACAATTTGTACAAGAAGGAAACAAACAGATTTCTTATAATATTGGGATCCATACATATCTTGTCAGCTAACACCTCTCCTTAAGTTGGTGTATAGATGTCTATCATGCCCAACTTACCAATTATATATAAATATCCTTGTTAATATTGTCTTAGTGAGGATATCAACTAATTGATTTATAGAGTTAACAAATAAGAATCATATAATTTTTTTATTTAGTTTCTTTTTAATAAAATAATTATCTATTTCAACAGGTTTAGTTCGATCATGCTAAACAGGATTGCATGCAATTTGAATTGCTGGCTTATCATCATACTACATATTAATAGAATTTGTATATTTAATTTCTAAATCCTACAAAACACTTTTGATCTATAACATCTCACATATTCCGTAAGTCATTTCTTAAAATTTTATTTCTGCACTAGATCTTGTTGTTGATTGTTTTTTATAGAGTCGTTATAAACAACTCTCTAATTCTACTTCATGCTTATGAACTATTAAAGTGGTCCACTCTAAAGGTTATAACCTTTATATTTATGAGCTCTTAAAGTGGTCTATCTAAAGGTTGTAACTTTTACATTTATGAGATCTTAAAGTGGTTTACTTTAAAGATCTTAATGGGCATGAATACATTAAGAAACATAGAAATGGGTTACGCTATATACAAGGTATAAGGTGCACGAAGGTGATTAATCAGTAAGCAAAGCAGCATATCAACATAATAACTTGAACATGCACCTTCAACCATTGCAGTGCTTCTTGTGAGAAAAACATAAAATTTAAATACAAATCAACCAGGGCACATGGATAAGTTGAAAAGATGGTCTGATCATGTATAATGCAGACATAAAAAAATACATCAATACAAGAAAGCAATCAGTTCAAAGAGTTTGAGTGACAAAATAGGAGAGGAATGCCAAAAATAGCCTGGATTGAAGAAAAATAAGAAATTCCGATCACAACAGAAAGTTTGATGCTGCACAGAACAACATGGAGAACAAAGATCTAATAGCTAGTTAAAGACTGTAATTTGATTGATTGGAGTTGAGTTAAATGGATTCGTGAACATATAATAAAGTGTTTGATGCAAGTATAATATAGGGGCACTGTTGCATTATAGCAGGCTAGTCAATTCTAATTCATGTCAGTATTTACTAAAACTAAACATAGGCCCCGTAATAAGGAGCTTAATGCTAAAACACCAATAATAAATCTTTTAAAGCTTCGATCAGTGAGATGTATGGAAGCAATCACATTTCAAATGTAATATTAGCTTCCTAGTCTTAATTAAGAGTTGTGGATCAGCTATTTTCGTCGAGTTAAGCCTTGAAGCTAGAAACAAAATTTCTTGCATAGTTGATTGACATTGATCCTCGAACTCAAGAAGTCCAGTAAATGATAAGTAGTCACAATGTACAGAGCATGCTCCATGTATAATCTTTAAAACATATCCACAATAGCCCACTCAAGTATCATCTTTAATTTTTCTGAATATCAATTGCGAAGCGAGTTAAGACAAAAAAAATATTTATATGTATATAGACAATGTTTTTTTTAAATAAAGTATAAAAACATTTAAAAAATTAATTTAAAATTTAAAAAATTTAAAATTTTTTTAAAATACAAGTAAAACACAACACCGAACACAATCAAACAGTACCAAACAGGACGCAGGACTATTGCTACATGAATCAGCATGAGTGCACCTTGACGAGCAAAAGCAGGCCATTTGTCACCAGTTGTAGCTGCCCGCGTGTGTACCACTTTTGTAAACGTTATCATTTTCTGGGACCTTTATCGTCCATGAACTCCAATGCACGGCTTAATCTGGTCCCATTCGTTTATCATTATTGATAATAAAGAGAGCAATCGTCGTCCTCCGCGGTCCAATCCTCCCAGATAATGCAATTGAGATGGGGGAGAGTGAGGTATAATCGGAAGGGAGGGAGTGAGTGGGAGACGCGAGATTTTCAAGTGGCATAGAAGGAAGGTTTCAGACGCTCGCCAGCGTTGCACCACCAAAACTTGCAGAAGTTGTGATGGTGCCACGCTGCGTGCGACTAAAATCTCGTAACTCCTTGGTTTTCTTCATATAATCAATGCCGATTGAAGGGATTCAAGCATCAAAACCTGGATTGGAAGAAAATTGGTGAGAGCTGATTCGTTAGTTTTTGCATTTCCTTTTTCTTTTTAAAGAAATTTAAATCCCCGCCATGTAATCTTTATAATCGCACGATGGTTTCTTGTTTTGTTCAATTACTTGCCTCCTTCTTTAAGAACATTTTCTCTTTGCATTGTTCTTTTCTTATTCCATGCATTTCCTCCGGTTGAACATGCTAGCATACGTCTTGACACTGGAGTGAAGCCAATAACTATTGTACTGTTTATCATTGCTCTTTGCTTTTTTTCTTCCAAACTTCATCCTAATTCTCCAGCTTATTTAAATCTTGGTTATGGTAATTGGAATAGTTATAGCATTGTTCATCGATCTGCTTGTCATTGTTATAGTTCTTTGCATTCTATCGTCCTTGTTCTTTCATGTGTATGTATCAAGTAATTAATATGACTCTAGTCTCGGGTTTCAATTTTGGCAGAACAAATTGTACGAGCATGAGTAATTTTTTAGCCAAACCACCCTCCCTTTGACGCTCCAATTCAATCTGTGAAGTAACATTTGTTATCTAGTTCTTTTTCGTAATGAATTGTCACATTACATGAGTAGTCTACATGATCTAAAACAGCTTAATTGGTTAATTAAGGTCATGTTTGATATTATTTTAGTGAATTAATTTAGATTGTTTTTCTAACTTTATAAATATGTTTTTTAGATATAACTTTTTTCAAAATAATTAATATTAAATCAATTCTAAAAAACAAAAATGTCTTTAATTACCCCGGTAATTAAGAAAAAAAGATAAAAACCAAAAGGCCTTGAACCTATAGTTTTTTTTTTTTTTGTTGTTGGTTTCAATATTGTTTGAAGGTTTATATCAATCCTATTTTTGCAGGCTAGCATGATTAGTTTCTCCATGCCATGCCTGCCTTTAAGACACTGGCTTACACGGGGCTTGTTTTTTTACAGAATACTTGTTTTCCTTGTGATGTTTGTTTTCTGCTATCAATTTTATGCATCAATGAATTAAAAGGATTGCTTGCAAGTAATCACCCAGATCAGGCTTCAATACATGATGGTTACTAACGGTGTTTAAATGAGCACAACTTGCGATACCCAAAAACTAAGGCTCTCTTTAATAATTTTCATTAACGAAAGGAAGGCCCTGCAGGGTGCCTGACAGGGTTGCGGGAAACTTTCTACATGGAAACCTAGGGCAAATCCAAGAGACCAATGCTACTCAAATGCTGAATTGAAGCCCTAATTCACTCCAAACCTAAGCTATCGGGAAAGCATTAACCAGTTCTTCCGCAAGACCTTATAGTTTTGGAACAAGATATCAACTTATCTAGGAAGATGGTCAATGACGCGAGATGCCTTCAAGAGTTCTGGCACCGAATATTGAAAAAAAAAAAAAAAAACCCTGATTGCTGTGGAAATTGCATCCTAAGTGCACCAAATTTTGCTTTTTATCAGTTGAGTTCGTGGACATTAGTTTTTATCATCTTAGTATATCCAGTTTTTCGATTATGCCAGTCAAACATTTCCAAACTTGTCAGTTTTTTTTGGTTTTATGAGGAAATTGATTTTCACTTTGAACAAATAATTTCAAGTTAACATAAATACTTTTATAAAGAGATTTATTTGAAAGGTTTGGTTTTTTTAATTTAATTTAATCTTTATATATTTAATTAATTAAGAATTGAGTTACATTGTTTTTTAAAATTTTTTCTAGATTACTGTAATTATTTTTTTAATTTAATCAATTTGTTATTGTATAATTAAATTAAACTAATTTATTTAATAATATTGAGTCTATGATATAAATCATATATTTTTTTGTTTCTTTAAAATATGCTTGTGATGCTTGAACATGAATCCAGCTTATTCTGTAGCACGGATGCAAAAATCTAGTTCGATCTAATCCTAATGAGTTTTTATACATACATACATACATATATATAAACAAAGTTATGGAATAGCAATTAGTGAGTGAATTTGTTGCCAGGTCTCGTGGAATTACTGTATCGAACTCTTGAATAATATCGAATGGGAAATTAAAAATCCAGTACTTCGTACCACAACAAAGCCAGTACATCTGTTCAATGTCTGCCTGGGTTCCATCTAGTTATTTAACTCGCTTTTCGTTATATAGGTTTGATAAAAAAAAAAAAAAATCGCTACCGCGACATTTTCCAGGTGTATATTTGCTTAAAAAAATCTTAATTACATATAAAAATTCATGTATATATTTAATTAAATAAATTAATAATTATTTAATTCTGGTTGATGTAAGTTCATTAGTAAACTCATGACTCTCGTGGATTTAATTGAGCTAAACATATTTTTATCATTAATTTTTTTTTATCAAAAATAGATATTTATAAAATTGAAAATTAATCAAATACTGAGACAGCCAGATAAAAATACTACACTAAAATAAATTATATTACTCAATTAATAATTAATAAAAAAATTTAAAAATAAAGAAAAAAAAACACAATTATGATGGGTAAGATTTGAGAAAAAATGAAAAAAGACCCAGGCGACGGCATAAAGCATCCCATGTGTCTTAGCATTATTTTTTTTTAAATAATACCAAAATATCTCTTTTTTTTAGCCTTAATAATAGTAAAAAATAATTTTTTTATTTGAATCTGACCACTTTTTCTCTATTCTCCCAAACTATAGAGAAAATTGAACTTTGGGACCAAAATCATCTTTTATTTTATTTTTTGGAAATTGCAGGGATCACAGATTGTATAATTGGGAAATTACAAGGATTAAAATGTACATTACACACAAACTTTGTTAGAATCACTTATTCCCCGTGTCTTTGGTCCCTTCGCTTTCAATCTCAACTGTTCTAATAAATTAACCCTGGCCTTTAATTTGACAATTTAAAAATGAAATAAAAAAAAAGGTTTTGTAATGAAAAAATGTTCACTTTGAGAGAGACCACATTGGATCGAGGAGGCACAGTAATCCCCCGTGCCTTTTAGTTTATAATAGTGTAATGTAATGTAACATGATGAGTGGTGGTGGTGGTTGTTGTGCACGCGCTGCTCGCCCATCCACCTACTTCCACGATTCTACATTCAACAGTAACCTGTCGGTCTGTCACTCCCTGTGGTGTTTGTTTTTTTTACAAAACAAAAAAAGATTCAATCACAATTATTGTGTACTTGTAACCATTCTTATTTTATTTTCACAGTTATTGTAATTTCAATTTAGGCTACCTTTGCAGAATATTATAAAATTGCGTTTGCATTGTCTCGTCACTGTTCATTGGACGGTTCGTATGATATATAACGTTTTTTATTTAAGTTGCATTTTTTTATTTATAACTTTACCATTCCAGATTATATTAGCATGATTTTATATATTGATATTTTTTTTATAATTTGCATTTTCTTGCATGTATAAAGTGTTGAGAAATATTTTGGTAATGAATTAAAAATTAGATTTGTAAAATAAAAATTTATTTATAGTTAAAAAATTGAAAAGGAAATGAACAAGTTAAAAAAAAAAAAGCATATCCCATCCAGATTTGAGCACATAAAACTTCAACTGACCCTCTAAAGTTTTAATTTATCTATTTATTTGGTTTTATTGTTTTGTTATTTCACATTTCAACCCTATTTCGCATAAAAATTCAAAAAAACTTTAGTGTTTTTTTTACCTCGAAGACAAGACTATTTCAAGGTTTTAAAAAAACTAAATCACTCATTGTCAATAGTTGAAAAAATTGGTAACTTTATAGGTAAAATAGTATTTTAACAGTAAAAAAAATTAAAAAAAAATATAAACATACCCCTAAATAATTTTTTAGTGACAATTGGATATTTGAGAAGGACTAGATCACACTTCAACCATGATACCTTTTGTTTCAACTCAATGATAAATATGTATTCTTGGTTACCAAAAATGAACAAAAAATGATTTAGAGGGTGATAGGCTACTATTTGTTAGACAACTTGTTTATTTAAAAATATTTTTAAAAAATTTTAATTTTTTTAAAATTAATATTTTTTATATTTTCAGATAATTTTAATATATTAATATCAAAAATAATTTTTAAAAAATATTATTTTAAATAAAAAATATTTTTTAAAATAACTATAATTACACTCACGATAAACAAGACTTAAAACAGCAACCATGTGATCAGCCATGTGCCTTTAAAAACATGCAGGCTTGATTTTTTTTTAATTTTTTAATTATTTCTTTGTTTAAATTTTAATCAATGCCCTATTTCTTATTTATTTATTTTTCGTCTCTTTTCTCGAACACGCTAGATTTAAAACAGCAACTATGTGAGGCGGCATGTGCTTCTGGAGACACGCAGGCTTGATTAATTTTTTTTTTTATTAATTTTTTTTTCAATTTTAATCAATGCCCTATTTCTTATTTGTTTATTTTTCGTTTCTCTTTTTTTAAATAGTAATTATTTTTTTATTTTTATAATTCTTCAAATAGAATATTATAAATTATATTTAATTCTTTTGTATTTTATATAAATAAATTTACAATCAATTATAAAAATAAAAATAAATTACTATTAGAAGATATAATTAATCTTCAAGATAAAATAAATAAAAATAATAATAACTACAATTAATTTTTATATATATATTTTTATTTTTAATAAATTATGATTAACAATTTACCTAGTTATTTAACTCGTGATTTGTATTTATCTGTTTATATTGCTTAATTTATTTAATTAAATATAAATAATATTTATTTAATTATAAAAATAACGATAGATTGACACCGTCCTCACCTTGCATTAGAAATTAATTTTAAAATTTATCCGTGATATAAACTAGGTTAAAGTGGTAATCAGAATACGTGGAAATAGCTGGGTCAAAGGAATAAACTACGACCGTGGAATAGTAGGTTCTAGTTTAGATTTTTTAAAAATTGCTGACGAAAATTCGATGCCATTAATGGACATTGGATGAACCAATAAAACGTTGACCAACTTATTTTCAATTTCTCATTTTCTGTAATAATTATACAATTGTTTTAATGCAAAACCACAAATCATTTTCTATTTTATACCCTTTTTAAAATCACGAATACATAATAATTTGAATTTTTCAAGTTATTTTACACATTCAGGTTGGTTAAACATGATGGAGATTTATAACAACTGTGCTTAAAATTAGATTAAATATGACGTAATCAATTAATCATGTTCAGTAATTATTTTAATTTAATTCAACATGATTCTAATCTCCATGATTTATTCCCATCACAAATCTTTTATGAACTACAAGCTGTTTTTTTTTTAAATCGAATTCTAAAATTAAATTAAGCATGGTTTAACCATTTTGGTTCCTCCATAAACTTAAATTTATACCTGGTCTGGAATTTTCTCCCTCGACCTGACGCCTTCCTTGAGTTTCCGAACGCATACGAAACCCCTTTCCTTCTGATTTTTTTCTTTATATATATATATATTTTTTAAAATTAAAGATATCCGGTAGGACCGGCACCTGACATCCTCTCTAAGCAGCAGCCACAAAAAATCACCAGATCAAGCCGTCAGCATTGTTCACCGTCGATCCCCCACCCCAACATTTTAAGATGAGATCATGACCACAAATGAAATGATCTCACAAGCGTCTAACGAAGTAGGTTTCCACTGAGAAAATTCCTACAAGGAAAGTCGCAGTTGTATTTCGTGGAATAAATGAATCGACGCATAACATGATAACAATATTAGCGCCCGCGCCTCACCCACCAAAATAAAATAAGTGTGCAAAGTAATTACCAATTATAATAAAAGATAAAAATTGAATAAAAAAAGGAAAGGAAATCCATAATAAATAAAAGATAAAAAGGAAAGAGAGGAAAAGGCAAAGAAAAAGCGCAAGTGAAAGTGGTGGTGGCTGTTTCGATCATCAGATCCCGCTCCAACTGTGAGAAAAAAATTAGTTAGTTAATTTGTTAATCGTCGCCTTAAACAAGGCGTTCTTACGACGTGTGTTTCCTTATCGCTTTGATTTTTTTAAGTTTTTTTTTGTTTTATGTTCTCCTGAAATCTAGCTTTTGAATCATTTCGTTTTGTTCTGGAATTTAGTGCATTTTTTGAAAGGAGGAAAGAAAGAAGATGTTGGGGATTATAAGGCAAAAGGTGAATGCTGGAGGTTCTCCTATTTTTTTTTTTTTAATATTGTTGATTTTGTATTTTTTTTTATTCATTTAATTTGTAGCTTGTTCATTTACTATTCTCTTTCTTCTTCTTCTTATTTTTTTTTTTTTGGTTTTGTGTGTAGGCTTTTGGGCAGAGGATTCGCCCTGCGGTATCGGCATGGAGAGGTTATTCATCTGCATCAAAAGAGGTAAATGCAAAGCCCTCTTTTCATTTACATTGTAATTTTTAATGAATTTAACGTTCGGCTTTTTTTAATTTCTAGTCTTTTATGAGGTTTTGGATCCTTCTTTTTTTCCCCTTTGTTGGGGTGTGGAGTTCCATTTTTGAATGTTGTTGTTATCTGTTAGTTTAGTATGTTTCGTTCTTCCAGAGTAGATAAACTGAGATTTTACATTTGTTGATTCGATAATCATGCACAGATGACAGTTAGAGAAGCGCTAAACTCTGCACTTGATGAGGAAATGTCTGCTGATCCTAAGGTTTTTTTGATGGGGGAAGAGGTAAGAATAACTTCCAATTTTAAAATGGAGTTCTTTTTCCCCTAGTTTCATGTTTCAATATTTTCTAGTCTTATGTGTTTTATGTTTGTGTGAAATGCAGGTTGGTGAATATCAGGGTGCATATAAGGTCATATTTTCTTGCTAATGATATAAATTTGAGGTTTTTCATGTTTTTTTTGATATCCCTCTCTCTTACATTTTAATTTTTTCCATTGAAAAGTCTGACAGTCCATTCGCTTTGAATGTTTCATTTTCCATAGATATCCAAAGGGCTTTTGGACAAGTATGGTCCTGAGAGAGTTCTTGATACACCAATCACAGAGGTCGATTTTATTTCTTTAATTTATTAATGCGGAATTTGATTTTTTGTTTCATTTCTTTGGTGATGGTTGTTGGCTGACCACCACCTGCTTTTCTTACATGTCTAACAGGCTGGTTTTACTGGCATTGGAGTTGGCGCTGCTTACCATGGTCTTAAGCCTGTTATTGAGTTTATGACATTCAACTTCTCTATGCAGGTTAGTAGGATTGCTTATGGTTTATAAAATACCTTGTGGAAGGAGATTTTCTAATTCAATACTGGCAAATAAATGTTTGGGCACCAGATAATACATCAATTAAATGTATTTTAGGGTGGTGTTCATAGAGTATATTTCTGTGATATTTCAAATCTCTTTTGCTGTAAGTTTTAACAAAATAATCCTTAGTAGTTCTAGATTTTGGCTTTGGTTGCAGGCAATTGACCACATCATTAATTCGGCTGCAAAATCAAATTATATGTCTGCTGGGCAGATATCAGTGCCCATAGTTTTCAGAGGGCCCAATGGTGCTGCCGCTGGAGTTGGTGCCCAACACTCTCATGTATGGTTGAAGTGCTTTCTTATCCATCTGTCATTTTGCAAGCACACACTCTCTCTCTCTCACTGCCCCTCCCACCCCCTCTCCCTTTCCCTATCTTGTGCCTGTGTGAAAGATGGTTTGTTAGTTTGATACTAGATTATATGGCTTGGTGGCTTAAATCATTGTTTTCATGCTCCAGAGCATTCTGAAAAGATGCTGCATGTTTTTTCGGATTTTCTGTCTCATCATTTTGGCTTTAGAATTGATCATATTAGATCTTGGAGAAGACAAAAACAGCGTTCTCTTGTTCTAGGATAATCTTGGTTCAAGTTTCAAACACAATTATTGATTCCTAGTATTTGATGATGGAAAAAGGGAATAATTATTGTTGTTTAACAAGTTCTCTATTTGTGTGTTTGTGTGTGAGCAATTTCATTTTCTTTCCTCTCTCTCTCTCATTTGAAAGTCAAATGTTTTGAGTTGACCCTGCTCAAAAGAGCAGCTCTGCTACTGTTTTGGCGACAGTATGCCTTGCACTTTTCTCTTGCACTGTAAATTTTTTATGTTACTTGCCAAAATGTGAGAAGATAGTATGTTTATGTCCAGAGTAGTGATTGTAACTCTGTTTACTAAGGGCTAAATGCTCAATGACACTCCCTTTTTACTCCTTGTCAGTGTTATGCTGCATGGTATGCTTCCTGCCCTGGTTTGAAAGTACTGGCTCCTTACTCATCTGAAGATGCTCGTGGTCTGCTGAAGGCTGCCATAAGGGACCCTGATCCTGTTGTTTTCCTTGAAAATGAGTTATTGTAAGTATCTTGACAAGTGGTGATCATTATGTTTTGCTATGTTTACATGATGCTTGATGTCCCAAGTTGATCAATCTTTTGTGATTCAGATATGGTGAGACATTCCCTGTTTCTGCTGAAGTACTTGACTCCAGTTTTTGCCTTCCAATAGGGAAAGCCAAGGTATTCCTCCCTCAAGTCTGAAAGATTATTCTTCTCAATGTTTCTGCAGTTAGCTGCTATTTCACTATGCTCTTCAATTATCATTGGTGTGCTTACATCTGCCCCCAAATTGTTTACTCTCAACAGATTGAGAAAGAAGGGAAGGATGTGACCATTACTGCCTTTTCAAAAATGGTTGGCTATGCTCTCAAGGTTTGTTCTATGCTTCAAATGTTCTAAAACAAATATGTTGGTTTGCATTTGTTATGATCAATTCAGATTTAGATGGTAGGTGTACTAGAAGATTTTATTGTAAATCTGAAGTTGACATTCCTTGGGAAACATTTTTTTTGGGGCACCAAATTAGTATTGTGTGAGGGAAATGATCGACTGCTCATCTAGGAAATGATCAACTGCTCATCTAAGTTACTGCAGTTTCAGTAAACATGCCCAAAAATCAATGCGCTTGAATTTTGGCGCAGGAGTAATTTCCTCTCTTGTTGTAATATTTTGCTACCACTGCCTATAAGGAGGAACAGAGATGACATCTATAATAGTGGCTTGCTTCTAAGTGATTGGCGTTGCATTAAACTGATGGAGTTGAATTTGGGTGGAGTTGTAGCTGTTATTGTTCCTTAATTTAATGTTATCATGTGAGATTACATTATTATTTTGCTGAATCTCTCTTTTTGGACGCATCCCTGATTGATCTTACGGTACTTATTGTTAAGTATAGATGGAATGTGTTTAACAATCTGGTATGAAGCTATATGTTTGGGGAATTTCCTGTGCCATTCTTTTTGCATGTAGCTTCTACCTTTAAATCACACAGTTTTTTGTTTCACAGGCTGCTGAGATACTTGCAAAGGAAGGAATCAGTGCTGAGGTAAACTGATACTAGGACTGTAAAGTCTCTATAGGTTATAGCACTTTCAGATCTGTTGATAAAAAATAACCAATCTTGTTAATTCAGGTGATAAATTTGCGATCAATTAGGCCACTAGATAGAAACACAATCAATGCTTCAGTCAGGAAAACTAACAGACTGGTGACAGTTGAAGAAGGATTTCCTCAGCATGGTGTTGGTGCTGAAATCTGGTTCGTATTCATTCCACAATTATATTTAACCTCTCCTGCTAAATTATTCCCACATATTTACATAATCTGCCTTTTCCTGAGCAGTGCATCTGTTGTTGAAGAGAGCTTTGGTTATCTTGATGCCCCAGTTGAGAGAATTGCCGGAGCTGATGTTCCCATGCCTTATGCAGCTAATCTAGAGAGATTAGCTGTGCCACAGGTTTGCTGTTTCTTTCTTCTTTTTTTTCCTCTTACAAAAAGTTTTTCTGGGTGTTATATCTCAAATCTTCTTGTTTGATCATTTTCTGGTGCTTGCTGGAGATGTGCTCGCCACCTTTGATGTGTAAAATTCTTTGCTGTTTCCACTGGACTTCCAAAACCAATTGATC
Organism: Populus ilicifolia; assembly: GCA_015708895.1. NCBI lineage: Eukaryota > Viridiplantae > Streptophyta > Magnoliopsida > Malpighiales > Salicaceae > Populus > Populus ilicifolia. The sequence continues at coordinate 129,050 of SRLM01000246.1, read as the reverse complement.
AGCTAGAGTCAACTTTTGATAAAACCGTATCCATATAAACATTTTATCAATGATATTGGACACTTGTTTGCTACTTTCCTCACAGCAGAAGCTCTTTCCCCTTGAATCCTTTTTCTCCAAATGAACCCCTCCCTCTCAATCTTCACTATATAATCAATCCTTCTCTGTGGTGATTTTTGGAGCTGTAGTTTTATGCAACATGAGCTTGTCCACGAATGGCCTTTTGTTTCCTTCTTTATATAGCTATAGTCTTTTCACTCATTTGTGTGAATGCACATATCAGGCATGCTGTATTTTTGGTCTATTTATCTTTGGTTCTTGGCATGTGCAGGTTGAGGATATTGTTCGTGCAGCAAAGAGAGCTTGCTACAGATCTGTGTAATTGGCTGCAGCTGCTTGATGGTATACTCATTGAAGTCCAGAAACCACATCCTCAATTCAGGTTAGTTTACTGCTGGCTGTTTGCTCATCATTGGTGAGATTTTGTTAATAGTTTGTGTAAACTCTTACTTTTATTTTATTATTCTCATAATGACAAACAGTGATGCTTTCAGGAATCTCAGAGATGTGCATTTCCCCCCTTGTTACTAGTGGGGAGGAACAGCTCATTGAATAACATGGAGTGTGTTGATGACAGCGGGAATTTTTGTCATTGTTTTGTTAAATTGGTACCTGATACGAACCCATTTCCGCACATAAGCCAAGAATTAAATTTACTTATGGATTTTTATAGAGTGCATTCTTCTTCGAAAGGTCTGTTATGTTTTCAATTTATTTTCATATGATCACTTTGATTCCCCTTTTCACTGAAAGCTGAAGAATTACATGCTGTTTGTGACATCATCTTGAAGTTTTAGAACCCATCAATGCATCTGTATAGGAAATCAATGTGTTCTGGGTGTTACTCAAGTATATTATGTGATATGCACGTATATGAGAAGTTTCATCTGCGTTTCAGTTTAGCATTGTTAGAAATACAAAGATCACAGAGTCTCCGTGGACATCAATTTATGTTCTCTTTTGGTTTTTGTTTACACAAATGCTGAGTTATATAATCTAACCAGTTACAGCCTGCACTTAACCCTCCGAAGCCATTCCCATCACTAGATATTAATCCATTTTTGGTGTTCTTTTTGGTACTTCAGAATCTTGTGATAAACTGTGTATTGTGTAATATCTTCTCTAGAAAATCATTTAATCTAGTCATTTATTGTAAGCTCGTAAATACAACATGGATGAACTTAATTAGTTTAAATTTTTAGATGTTCAAAAAATTCTACTTTTGTTTAGCTGCAGAAATGAAAAAATTCATTAGTTGCTTGATTTAAAAACAGTTATGTATTGTGGTAACTTCTACTTTTTGGCTAACCACAAATAAAAAGTAAATAATATAAAAAAAAATGAGAAAAGAAAACAGTTTTATATAAAGTAATGTCTTTAAGCATGGTTAGCACTAGTTGAAACACTAAGTGATTAGTTTTTGAAACGAGAAAAACTATTTAGTTTGTTTTTTTTTTTAATTAGAGGAATTAATTCATAATTTACTCGTCAAATTAACAAAATAATAAAGGATTTGGTAATCATCATCATGAAATATTATTCACTAGAATATCTGTTGTTTTTTTTTTCTAGTTTTTTTTTTAATTTACCCTTTAACATCATAATTTATTTATTATTTTAATCTTATTATTTAATATTAAGTTATTTTAAAAATGATGTTTTATAATTTGTTAGATTTTTTTTGTTAAGATTATATACTAGTTTTATAGATTTTTTTTATTTTAATTTTTAATATCAGATCTATTGAAAGTGGGATTTTATAATTTTTTTTGTTTGTTTTGTATAAATTTATTTTAATTTTATAATTTATATCCCGAGTTTAATATGTTAGTTTAGGTTAGCTCAAGTTCTTTTTTTTCTTGTTTTTTTTATTAGATTTTTTTTAATTCATCCTTTGAGGGTATGCTTGTTTCCTATAAAAATGAAAAATATTTTACATATAAATATTATTTTAATGATAGTGCTCGTGGTGATGATTTGATGATAGTGAAGGAGATGATTATGCTGGTGGTAAGATGATAATAATACCGATGACATGACAATATTGATAGAGAAAATATTGATAGAGAAAATAGTAGTGAGGTGGTAATGATAATTAATGTTAATGATTACGGGGGTGGTGGTGATGAGATGGCGGTTATGACATAACAATGGTAGTGGTGTTGGAGGTGATTGTGGTGTCAGTGGTGTTGGAGGTGATTGTGGTGTCAGAGAAGGAAAGTAGTGACATGATGAAAGAGAGAGTGGTGAAGATAATGGTTGTTGATATAATTACATGATATTGAAAGTAAATTATTATTCGTAAAATATTTTATGTAATTTTATGAGTTGAAGATATTTTCCACTAAATAAACTAACTTTGAAGGTTGACTCTTAAATAATTTACATTGATTAATTTTCTTGTAGAATATTTTATGGGAGATAAATACATGAAAATATTTTTTTTAAAATAGAAACACAAAAAAATTTAAAAAATATTTATTTGTTAAATATTTCACACAAAACAAATAAACCCTAACATTGAGTTGGTAATCAGTTTTTTTTCTCTCTCTAAAGCTATGTTGATTTATGACTTGGATTGTGAATTTGACAGGTTGGCTTGAATAAATTTTGTTTAATTTTTAGATTTTTTTATTTAATTATTTTTTAATCAAGATTCATAATATGTTTTGATTTATTTTTATAAAATTATTATAATTTTATAATATAAATTGAAGGTTTGACTTGTTGATTTGATCTTTTTTAGTTTTTTTAAATTCTATTCTTTAATATTAGACTGTTTAAAAATTAAATTTCATGATTTTTTTGTAATTTATTTTATGTGGAATTATTCCAATTTTATGAATTTAGTTTTTTCCTCAATTTTAGCGTTTAATATTGGATTTATTGAAAATAAAGTTTTATAATTTTTTATTTGTTTTTATAATGTTATCTTAATTTTATAATCCTGGTCGCATGTTTAATAAAATAACTAGGATTAACTTGAATAGTTTTTATTATTTTTATTTTTATTTTCTAATTATTTTTTATTTCATTATTCAATATTAAATTAATTAAAAATTGAGTTTTATATTTTTTTTATGGAGTTATTCTAATTTTATGATCTAAGTTGTTAATTTTATAAGTTAATTTGGGCTGATTTTAGTTTTTTAAATAATTTAATATATTTTGAATTTATTCTTTTAATATTGAATTAATTAGAAATTATTTTTTATAATTAATTTTGATTTATTTTTTAAAAATTATTATAATTTTATAATGTGGATTTTAAATTTAACAAATTAAGATGAATCCGTCCAATATGCCACCGAAATTTCATTAAAAAACATATTGACCTTTACCAAGCGAATAAACGTGATGGTAAGATAAGCTGGAAAGGGTATTTAATGTTTAAGCTGAGCTTTCCTGCGGTAACAAATTTTCTTCTTTGCATTTCAAATTGTCCTGCACACTCACTGAATTTTAATACACTGTACGAATTGGTCTTTCACTAAACATCAAAAGAAAATTACTAGTTCCTTCCCTCAGAAGAGAGAATGTTACAGCCACAAACTTTTGGCACTGATCGCTATTTCATCACCAATGAAGCGGATCGTAAAGGTAGCAGAAACACTTGGCTGAAAAGTCTATCAATCGGCCTATTGTTTGAACTTTCCTTTGTACTTATTTAAGGAAAAGAAAGTTATTTATTCATCTGTGGAGAGACAGTAAATAGCACACATCTGACAGTTACCTGGACACAACCGACTGTGCGAATTATAAGTGCTTATGAAGTTATGATAAAGGCTCCCTATAATTTTGATCTTTTGTGCCAAGTTCCTAACATATGGCTATGTAGATCTGGGCGATTGCGGCACCCTTGGTGGAGGTGGAGGGGCCTGGAAGGGCCGCCTTGATGCAGCTAAAAGACCAGTTCCTCCGTGCATAAACCTGCTCGTGATCATGAAAACAACACCCTCAGAAGTTATCTTGGAGATTGACGATCACACACACATATATTCCCAAACCATGGGTGGAAGAACGGTGCAAAAACTACGCAGACAGAAAGCATCATCACACTGACATGTATATATTAATCGAAGTATGCGGCGGAATTGTTCGCGACTCCCCTTGTCTTCAAGCACAGCAAAACTTTCTCAGCAGACGTTGGCAGTGACAACAATTAATGGGATATCGAGTAGTTGAGCTCCTCATCTACTAAAATACAAGTAATGAATTCCCCTTGCAATATTTTCTGTCTATAATTAGATATATACTCTACTCAAGATTTTGTTAAACTTGTTAATTATATGCGCAACACATGTCTAGGTATTCAATTTGTTTTGACTTTCAACTTCTCAAAGCAAAAAGAGTGAGACCTGAAAAAATGAGATTTCATTCTCTAAAAATTCAGAAACTGACACGGAATGACGAGAGAAAGTGAAAGGTGAAGGAAGACGAGAAGATGCGATGACTTGGACACCAGGGAACACGTTTTGTTGACGAGAGAAGTCTCGAGTCTTTTGAGTTCTGGCTTCTGTAATTTTAATAATTAATAAGAAATGATAGAACAAAAAAAAAAGAAATTCAAACCGTCTGGTGGAAAACTTCCGAAGAACGAAGAACACAACACATCACTGTCCTCAGAATATCTATATTAATTTCTGGTATTTGAACGCGGGACGTCGTTATCCATTAAATACTTACAAATAGCTGGGTGCTGAAGTCAGTGTGAAACGGTGAAGACCAATATAAAAATTTTAAATTTAGTTGTCCATTATTTTATTTTATTTTTATTTTTATAGCTGATTTAATTTAATAGAAATGGCTATTAATACAATCAATCTTGATCATCTCTCTCGCCTCTTTCTTTTTGTTCCCGACGAAACCAGCTAGATATTCCTCCACAAATAGATTAAAAACAATAAAAGAGGGAGTGTTAAGTATTTCATTCCCATTTCGTCCTCCCATCTCTGTTTTCCATAAATAAAAGCTCTTCGATTTTGGAATTCAACTACAATAAGAAGGAACGAATTGAATTCCCTCCTCGTCAAAGGAAAGAAAGGAAATGAAATCATCCCTGAGGAAACTGAGAGGACTTGCTGCGTTGCACAAACATGGACATGGTGGTGATCATAAAGACCGAAGGGATCTTCCCTCTCTCGCTCAATTAGACGAGTTCGCTAAAGCTTATCGGGTACTCCTCTCTCTCTCTCTCTCTACCGTTAGTTTGGTCGCCGAGAAATCCACGGAAATTGATAAATTATCGCGTAGCTTTTGAACCTTTCAAACCTTTGTTAATCGCTTTGTTTCCTTTCTTTTTTTCTCTGATTTCTCTCCAACCAGACACAACCTGAAAACTACTTCCTTTTACTTGTACGTAATTTACATTTTGTGCTTGTCAATTGCAACTTTTATTTGTTGTTGAATTCCAAGCTTAATTTGATCCCATCAGTCTGTTCCGATACAACAACAACAACAACTGCAACAAAGCAATGAAGAATGATCAGTTCGGTTTATGAATAAATTAGCTGTAATTAATTAATTACTCAATTAATTTAAGCTATAAAAGTGCTGTAATGATGGAAAGTTAGTCACTTTATTGTGATCACTTGGGTTTCTGTTTCTTATAAACTATTAATTGCTTTTTGTTATTTTCAGGACATGCAGGACATGAAAGATTGCTATGATAGCTTACTTTCTGCTGCGTCCGCGACTGCCAATTGTGCCTATGGTACTTCTTTCTTCTTCTTATTCTTCTTTTATTCCTTCTCCACTAATGTCTCTATCAATTTATAAAAGGCGCACGAGGTTTGCTATTCTTTTATTGTCCGAGTATTTACAGCCTTACTAGCCCTATCATTTGATTGTTAGTCTACTAGGGCAGTTCGCATTTCCCCATCAAGTTGTCTTTTCGGTTAATAAATGAAAGGTAAAAATCATATTCATTCACTGCAATTTTCTTATCTTCTTCTTCTTCTTTTGGGAATTTGAAGTGCAACTAATAATGATAAAGTTTTGGTGGAAAGTCCTTTATTGAAAGGAGAAGGTGCAATTAGAATGAAGTCCATATACTTGAAAAATGAAGCTAGAAGTTTTTTAAGGCAATGTGCTGGCTATAATAGCAACGTTATTCTGTGATTGAAGAAGCCCACCCCCTGTCATCAACTAACATCCAAGGGCAACATTGCAAAAGCGAATTATTATGGTTTACAGCACAAAACATTTAGAAATGGGATGGAGTTGCCTTCTCCTTAAGTAAAGCCTTAGTAGTTGTGATTTAAATATCCTATTGGTTCTGTCTTGGTAGCACTGGATATGGAGTTATTTAGATCATATGAACCACATTGACATCATACGAGGAATACACAATCTCATGAACAAACTTGATGCATAACAAAGTGGCAAGAACTAAATTTTTGCATAGTACTGGTGATACGATACTAAATAATGGAGTACTTGCTGACATGGATTTAGAAAGCTGCTGACACTTGACATAATGGAAATCAGGCAGAGTGTTATAATTTTGCTAACAGCTATTGTGGCATTTTTTTCATTTCACACCACCACAGACCGTTACATTACCATTAAAGCTATCATGCTTGTTCAGGATGTAAATGCCAGGGAAAACCTCCGTTTTGAGCCATTTTTTTGTTTTGTCATTGATATTCACCTCCAACAATTCTTCGCATTCACTTCTAATTTTGTTTAGTAATTTCACCAAGATGAATCTTTCACTCTTCAGATTTCGCATCTAAACTAGACATCCTAGTGATCATTTTAAGATCTTATCCTAATACCTCAACTTGCTTGCACGTTTGATTTTGCAAATTATTGGTATGAACTGAGCTTAAAAGATTACTTAGCATCTTGTATTGATTTTGCGAGTATCCCTTTGTTAAAGTTATTAAAAATATATGTTTATTACTTAATTTTTGAAGTTGCTAATAATCTGTGAATGTGACTGCCGTGACTGTTATGTGATGCCTGGGATGCAATGACTGATTTAAACCATGCATCTCAATCTTATCCAAAGGACAAATCTGCTTCGGAAGTTTACATTGCAATAGATTCTCACCTGATGAACAGTAACCTGTAATAATTGATTTTGTGCACATGGCACTGCATTTCCAACATTCTAACTCCTCGATGGCCTTCTGGTTTGGAGATTGTCAGGCTTTGCCTTTAAAATGAGTTCATTAGTGAACATCACAGTGTTTTAGGTTTTAATTGGGATCCCCTGAATTGGAGGATCCCTTTTTGGTGTGTGATTCTAGAATGCTCTTACATTGCTCTATCTTTCCTCAGAATTCTCAGAATCAGTGCGTGAAATGGGTGCTTGCCTTCTCAAGAAAACTGCATCGAATGATGATGAAGAAGGCGGTAAGTTAATGAAACTTTTATATAATTCTTGTCAGTCACTTGATAATATGAACAGATAATGGGAGTCTTAATTTGCTAATAATCTTAATATTGGTTTTAAAAGCTAAAAGAAAATCACTAGCTGGGACTTCCTTTCAGCATTATAGTAACATCTGAGTGTATCATTCTTATAACTTTAGCAACATTTGCAACAAATATATAAAGTTAAACCTTCTTAATCCTTTGCTATTGATCTATGCTTCAGATAATCATATTTGACTGAGAAATAAATAATTCACAGTCAATATATTGCTGTGTCTGTACATACTACGGATCCAGAGACCTAACTAGAGTACTATACTATGTTTCAGTAATTACATCTTTTCGGAAATCTGTACTTTGGAAACCGTGTTTTTATTATTAGCTTCCTTTCTTTAATTGAAGTTATGTTCAAAATTGATTCTGCTTTATCTACTTAAGTTGCTAGAGAATTTACATGTGCATTTGACACAGAATCAACGATTTAACCTGTTTTTTCATCAGCTTTAACCGAGATGCTGTTTCAAGTTCCAAATGACATGAATAAATTCGAACAAACTTTAGTGCAATGATAATAACTGGCTCTTTAATTCACTGAATTTATTCTTTAGGAACGTGTGGTCTTTCACATGTAGTTGCACTCCAATAAGGAGACAGAGAAGCTGAAGTTGGATCTGTTCCTTTGCAGGTAGAGTCTTGCTGATGCTGGGAAAAGTGCAATTTGAACTCGAGAAACTTGTTGACTGCTATGTGAGTTGTTATGAATAAAAATTGCAACGAATCCTGGCTTTGTTGTGTTGCTGATTTTTTGTTTAATATTTTCAGCGATCCCACATCCACAAGACGATCATAAGCCCATCAGAGTCTCTTCTGAACGAGCTTCAAACAGTTGAGGTTAGTGGTACCTCTTTCAAGCTTTCGATATCTTAGACTTATCTATAACTTTCTTCTTAAACTATCCTTGGAAAATGCTTAAATTCTTAATGACTGAAATTGGTGCACATGCTTGCACATTTTATTTTATTATTTTTACTAGGATAAATTACAATAACCCCTTGAGGTATTGTGAAATTGCACACTACGCTCAAAAGTTTAAGATTTGACAAAAAAAAAAAAAACCCTCAATGTTTAATAAAAAATTACAAAAACTTTCTTTGGTAACAAAAATGCTCTTTATTAAAAAATTTAAAAATATTTAAATAAAAAAAAATAAAAATTAGAGAGAGAATATAAAATAATTGGACATGATTATCTTTTAGTACATGAATAATATTAATATCAATATTTAATTTCAGTTAATTTTTTTTTAATTTTCTTTTTAATATTCTCTCAAATATATATATTTTTTAATTCTATGCAAGTATTTCTTTTATAAGTAGTAATTACAGGTATTTTAGGTGTAATAGAAGGTTTTTGTCAAAGTTTCATACTTTTGGATGGTTCTTGTAATTTCATAATACCTTAAGGGTATCATTGTAATTTAATCTTTTTACTATTATCCTGTATATGGTAATTCAAGCATTTTACTGAAGTTGCTTAAGACTTTTTTCATTCATACAGGAGATGAAGCGACTTTGCGATGAGAAAAGGTTCGTGGTACTATTTGAAGCACCTTTATACACTTGCACCCACACACTTAAAAAAGAAAAGAAAATTGAAAGCCCAGAAATTTAAGATGAGTTTCATCTCCCAATGCTACTGTGTCTACAGAGATGTATATGAGTACATGGTGAGACAGAAAGAAAAAGGGAGGGGAAGAAGTGGAAAGGGAGAGAGTGAATCTATGCAGCGAGTACTAGCAGCTCATGATGAATATGATGAGGAGGCAACTTTATTTGTTTTTCGTATTAAATCTCTGAAGCAAGGACAATGTCGCAGTCTTCTAACACAGGCAGCTCGGCACCACGCTGCTCAGGTTTATTCTTCAAACAATGTTTTTTCTTCATACTGTTGGTTTAGTTGTTAACTATGCTTTCTTGCTTGAAAGCAGTTGTACTTTTTTAAGAAGGCTCTTAAATCTCTTGAAGCTGTCGAGCCGCATGTCAAATTGGTCACAGAACAGCAGCATATAGATTACCACTTCAGTGGACTTGATGATGATGGGAGAGATGATGTTGATGATGATGATGATGAAGATTATGATGATGCCAATGATGATGGAGAATTGAGCTTTGACTATGGACAAAATGACCAGGAACAAGAAGTTTCCACACCAAAAAAGTCGATGGAGGTAAGAGTTCAACTCCCTTTTCATCACCCGAGCTAATCAACTTATCATTTCTTTTCAGAAAAGCAACCATTATGCATTTTGCTTTAGGATACTATGAATATCATTGCCTTGAAAGAATGAAATTTGCAAACTTGTGATTACTAGTGCATGAATTCAGAATTCTGTGGATTGACTTTTCTGCCTTATTTGTTTGTGTTGAAACTTATTCCACAGGTTAAACAATTCAAGATGATGTTTATAGTCATTTATCATGATTTCCAAATTTTTCTACCAATGCATACTTCAGTGAAATTTTCATTTCATTTTAACTTCAACTTTCTGTATAACAATTTGTGCAGTTGGATTTGGAGGGTGTTACATTTCCCCAAGTTGCGACGTTGGAGATGGCAAAGGTAAACCTTCTTATTATGGACTTGTGCATTCAGAGTAATCATCCTGTTTTCATATCTGTGATATGCAATTGTAGGCCTGTTAATGAGTGACCTGATCTGTATGGCCAGGCTAGCTAAGAACTACTGTCCAGTATTTCACCATCCTTGCATGGTTGAACTTTTTCAATAATTTGTGTACTTGAACTAGTCACCTTTCAAATCAGTATGAAACCTTAGCATGAAGAATCTGAATAGGAACGTAATGTAATGGAATGCATGTCCATATTTCTGCTATCAGATAAATTTTTTTTTCTTAATATCTTTTATAGATATCCGCTTGAACATGCATTTAAAGATCTCCTATATGAGTTGAGTTGGATGAGTTGAATGACACATAGAATCTTTCACTCTTGCTTCCCATAAAGCGCCCTATATATCTTGCACTATTCCAGCTCTTACATGTATGGTTGCTGTAATTTATTTTCTTAAATGCAATACCAGAACTTCAGATCTTTGACTGATGATGAGTTTGATACTCCGATTTGGATTGCTTGCAGGAAAATCTAGATAGAAGTTACAGGACAGCGTCTTCATTTAAAGGAGAACTTCGGACAGGCACCCAATCAGCTCCACTTTTTGCTGAAACTACATCTGATCCAGCTGGAAAAACAAAAAAACTGACGCCATCATCCACACGAAAGCTCAACACTTATGTATTGCCTACCCCAGCAGACCCTAAGAGTTCAAATCCTACAGGATCTGGTAGCCCGGTTTCTGGAACACTAAAGACAAGTTTGAGCAGACGCGCGCCCAATTTGTGGCATTCATCCCCTCTCGACCAAAAAAAAATTGAGAAGTTATTAGGAGTTGAAATGTCTAACAAACCCACTAGTAAAGATTCACAGTCAGTACTCAAGGAGAGCAACAACAACACGGGATCCCTCCGATTACCTCCTCGTCTAGCTGATGGACACCTTTTTTCACGGCTTGAACCATGGGCTGCTTTTGATTCTAAGAAAACCAGAAGATATGCCTTTTCTGGTCCGATTACAAGCAAGCCATTGTCTACCAAGCCGATCTCAGCAGAACATCCCCAATTATTCTCTGGATCCCTTCTGCGATATCCAGCGACTCAATTATTATCACCTCCAAAAGTGTCTCCAATAAGATCACCAAAAGTATCTCCTAGTGCTTCCCCTACTTTTGTGTACCCGCCCAAAATCAGTGAGTTACATGAGCTTCCTAGACCCCCACTCAGTTCAACGTGCAAGTCTCCAAGGGCTGAAGGTTTGGTTGGTCATTCAACCCCATTGTTGCCCAGAGGTCGCATGCTTCCTGGAACAAGAAAAACACCAGCGTCAAATGTAGCATCTCAACTTCCCACACCTTCTCAAGTTGTCGCTCGCAGTTTTTCAATACCCTCTAGAAGTCGTAGAATAATGGTCGCTCAGAATTCAGGGATTGTTGAGGATGTTGCCTCACCTCCTCTAACCCCGATATCTTTATACAACAACTATCCATCATCCACCACTTCCCATACTGTCAATCAGACGGTTCAAATCAGAGGTAATTCATAATCCAATGCGTTTGTATGGTTGTCTAGTTTAGGGTATTTTATACTCGCACATCACCATCAAACTGATTTAGGTACTTTTGTGGATCACATAAAACCGTTCTTATACTAGTGGAAGTCCAAATGAGAACAAGTTGCATGCTTTTGAGAAACTGCTTATATTTTTTCATCAACTGTCATATTTCTTTTAAATAATTCATGGAGGATGCATAATTTGAGTTATTTAGCCACACAGGTATATGCACCAAGTGTGAAATGAAGTTGGTTTTTAATGTATACATCCTCATGCATCCCAGCTTTGTTTTGTTTTATGAAGATGTGGTGTTATTTCTAAATATCAGTACATTTGGTGTCTGCAGGTGCCGATTGATTCTATAATTTTGTAGCGATAGCTTTGCTTCAGATTCAGCAACCAAAAGCTGAGCTCAGAAGATTCGCTTGTCATTTGGTACAGGTGCAGATCTGTAAATATAATCCTTGTCTATTGTTTTTATATATGTTTGCATGTTTATCTTTGTTAATCCAGTCCTTATTCCTTACCGACGAGCACTTGGAATGAACCAATTAAGTGGTTGGCCAGAGTTTCATCGGTGACAAAATTTTGTTCTCCTTGGATTTAATAGGCAAATTCCATTTATTTTCTTGTTGGTTTGAAGTTGATGGGGTGACTCGTAGCCCTATCATCTGTAAATTTTGCATGAGCGTAAAAAGAGAGAAACAAGGGTAAATGACACTAACCCCCCTGGAGTATGAAGGAATTACAAGCACTATCCAAACCTTTTAGTATTTGACACCAACCTCCCTGACATTTTATATAATATATCGACAACCACTTTCATCCTCGTGTCTGTTAAGAATTTGAAGACGACGTATGGTGTCATTATCCAGTAACCAACTTCAATTCCAAAAATAACCATATCTAGTGCCTAACCCATCACTAATCCAAAATCCAGAGACCTAGCGCCGCTTCCTCTGCATCATCATCTCAACCCGCTTCCGCCTTTGCATCATCTCAACCTCTAACTCGGAGGCACCGTTAAAATTCATAACACGATGCTATAAAAAACTTGGATCTTCAATAAAAATGTGGAAACTCTTCAATAAAAATGTGGAGACTAAGGAAAGTGTTTGATAGGATGGAGTACATAAATGGGTAGGTAAAGTAAAGCTCGAATGGGATGTGGAGGCACTATAAGAGATCACTAGATAGATAGATAAGTAGGTAGGTAGGTAGGTAGATCAATGCTAGGCCAAATGATGCATATGAAAAAAAAAAATGTAGCTTGATACAATTAAAAAAAAGGACAAAATATGATAAAAATAACAAATAACACACCTTTCTAAATTTTTGCAAGGATAAGATATTTTTCATGACTAAAAAGAGAGGAAAAAAAAAGAAAAAAAAACATGTCATTAAAGCTCCATAAAACATAAAAACACAATTCACCATTGTGAAAAACACATTTCACCTTAGCTAAAGATTTTTCAAATCAAATCGCACTTAAATAACTATATTATTTCTAGAATAAAAAAAAAACCAAAAACATCCTTGCCTGTGTAGCCAAAGGAAGTAAATATGCGAGAATATTATTGATATTATACTATATCAATAAAGGTTTAAAAAACCCATTTACCCCGTTCAATCTTGTAATACCAAATGGGTTTCATAAAAAAATTATATTATCTATTACCCTTGACCGCATGTTATAAAATTTAAATTATAAAGGTCAAAAATATGACTTGAATCTAAGTAGTTTTACTCACAGTGCACAGGAGAAAGCTGGGCTCTTTGAGGTTTTTTTTTTTCTTTTCTTGGTAATGCATGAGATGGAAATGGTTCAAATGGATTTAAAGATGTCATTTATATATATATATATAGATAGATAGATAGATAGATAGATCTTGATGACAAGTGGTCGTTTTGGGAAAAGTTGATTTTGAAATCTTCGGTCTTTCGTGGGGCAATGAATTCGATCCTTGTGATGATATGCACAGTTCAATGTGTTGAATATATAAATGGTTTCTTCATGAAAGATTCCGCCATTTTAGAATTTCCAGCAATCCATTAAGTTGGGGTTCGACTACGTTGTTAGTACTGTCCCTTTTGAAGGAATTTCGCATTTCACCCCCAACATGGACATATCCGAAGCTGTGAACAGCGGACGGCGTACTTTTTCTATTTTCTCGATAAATGCCAATGTAAGGGTGGTTAAAAGCTACTTTTAAGAGGCATCATCTTTGAAAAGAAACGGATTGAAGCTATTCAACGTTAGCACACCCACAAAGGACAAGCACTGCCAGCCATAGATCATTCCTGAGATCCGTGTCGACCAAAGACCTTGGCAAAACCTGTTTGAAACAATATTGCTGGAGTCATATCACTGTCCTAAAGTAAGGATCAGTTCGCATAGTGCTGAGTTGAGTAGTCTAGTGGATCGCTAACTGGACAGATCATCTTACATTTCACATTTTGTAGCATGTTTACTTGGGTGGTGTCGGTGTCCCAAAGTAATCATGTTCCACAACGGTTCTTGACTTGCCAAAGATTTTTTTTTTTTAAATCCTCCCATTAACTGAAGGCATGGTTTGTCACACCTTATCTGTACGCCATCTCGTCGATATCGATCATCAAGGAATTGACTATATATATTCTCTATAATATATTACCACTAACTGAAGGCTGAAAGTGACTGCAAGATATGGTGACTGGATATTCTTCTCTTAATTAACATAAACATGATTTCTTGCTATATGACTTTAATAAGAAACATCTAATAAATAACTTTATTAGTAAACAAACATACAACCATTGCCATATAGTGAGTTAATATATGGAATTAGGTTACTAGCTGCCTCTTAGTGGTCTGTCATTTACAACTTCCAGCGGCATTGTATCTCACAAATCCCACCAGTTCTGGTCCTTCCAGTCTTGAGTTATTCACAAAACTGCTTCAAACAACCAGCAACAAAGAGCCCACCAAGAAAAAAAAAACAATTAAAAGACGTTCAAACAAAGAAATTAAATGAAAGCTTTTGATACCAAGGAATTAGTCTGGTTACCTTTCCTCTGTCAACTTGGAGAAAGAACCTGAGGTAGGTATGGTGCCACATAAATCATTGTTTGATACGTCACTGCATACAAAACAGATTAGATTGTTACAGGGGCAAAAGATTGTGAAGAAGAAGAAAGGTGTTTTGGGGATCACAAAGAAGGCTCACAGGATCTTTAGGCTGTCCAATTTGGTAAGTTCTCTTGGTATCCTTCCAGTCAATCTGTTGCCGTTCAGTCTCCTGCATGGAAATTACGTGACACTACGTTAGCAAGGTAGTAATGCAAGTGGAAAGGAACTGCACCATTAATGACGACCATCCTCTTGATTCTGATCAAGCGTATCGGTAAATGAATTTGGCAGCTAATTAAAATTAATACAGATGAAAGAAAGCTTACAGGAATTTAAGACTGGATAGCTTAGAAAGTGAAGCAGGAATGGTCCCAGTGAGGTTATTGTGGTACAGATCCAAGCTCACAAGACTCTTCAGGTTTCCAAGTTCCCTAGGTATAGGACCCCCCAGCTCATTCATGTACAGTTCCCTACACAGGGAACATAAATCACTTCAAATTTAATACCAGTATCCCACCAGTGTCCATATGATCACAAGGGCACCAGATGGCAGGCAAGGTAGATGCTATATCGTGATTGTTGTAATGATCTAGTCCATATTAAATTACGAACAAACTCATCTCTTAATCAAGAAGACTATCAACCCAATTTCTAGTGTTCTTACACAGAACCACAAAAGCTAACGCTTTTAGCAATGATTAAGGTATCAAAGCATGGGTTTCTTTTCCATTCAAATCAACGAAACATCAAACAGTTTGCATACTTAATCTGTGTAATTAAGAAAATGAAAGAAGGTCCTGGCGTTGCCAAGGCAGCTTTATA
Organism: Populus ilicifolia; assembly: GCA_015708895.1. NCBI lineage: Eukaryota > Viridiplantae > Streptophyta > Magnoliopsida > Malpighiales > Salicaceae > Populus > Populus ilicifolia. The sequence continues at coordinate 113,492 of SRLM01000246.1, read as the reverse complement.
TTCTGTAGATAATGTGAAATGCTTACAGATACTGAAGACGCACGAGCTTCCCCAACTCAGGAACTAGACTGCCCGAAAGCTTTGCATTTCCAAGGTCTCTGCAACAACCATTATTTTACTCGCCATTAATTTATTGCTCCTATAATTTTGTTTGAGTTAATTAATTCGGTGACAATTAAACAAATGATTATTCCTGTCGTGTTAATTATTATTTCCATAGCAATTAATTTAAAAACACAAATAAAAAAAATTCCTTAGCAGCCATGGGTAAATTAAGGTCAATACATTTGCATAAAAAGAGATGAAATACAGTGCATGATTCAAACATTAAAGGAGCAAAATTTATTCTACTCTTGAATTTACATGAGCATGTATATACACAATTACAACTATTGTTATGCTTTTTCTCCTGTCTTCTCCTTTATTATCATATCAGAGTCACACAATCTGTTTCAAAGATTTTGTGTTGTGAAAAAGAAAAAAAATCAAGGATATAGTACTATAATAATCTTTAAACATCATGTTTGAAAAGGTCGTCCGTCCTCGAGATTATCATGTACAAATATGCGAGAAGCACGCGTGGAAATTAATTGAATATGGTAGTCGTGCTTGTCTCTAGTGCCTAATTTGATTTCCTGGTGGATTAACTATGTAATTGGATACTTGGCTATTTATAGGCTAAATAATGGTTTTGACAAGCAAACAAGTTGGCAATAATTTTTCATGACATAACAGCCAGACAAACACAAACTACAAACTTAAGCATACATGCACAAAGGGTCAAATAAAATGCAACAAAAATAAAACAACAAGAACAAGAAGAAACATGATGCTGGAAGATTAGTATATAATAAGATGCTTACAGTCGGGTAACCCGATTATCACCGTCACAAGTAACGTGGAACCAAGTACATGGATCTGTCAGGGTTGGATCCCAGCTCTGGAGAACATGTCCTGGATCCTTCACTGCTCTCCTCAAAGCGTACAAAGCATCCCCTAGTTCATGGATTAAAGGGGAAAAAAATCAAGAAAGCTACCAAAAAGATATTCATTTAGCTAGTTCTAGCTAGTTCGACTATACTCAGTACTGTCGATGAAAAATGAAAACGAGAAAGAAAAGAAAAACCCATGTGTACCTTCCAAATTTGCATTTGTAGGTGACTGCATGGTTGATAGAAGAAAAAGAACAAGAAGATGAAACGCAGTGCTGCTTGCCATTTAGTGAACTTTAGGCCTTGGGTAAAGAGTCAAGATGCTTATGGCACTTCTACAGAGAAATATGGAGAGAGAGAGGCTAAAGAGTGTCAGGATGTTCGTTCGAAGAATGGAAGCGCAACGAAAGCAGCATTTGTTGGGGAATTTATAGAGCTCATAAAAGAGTTTGGTTAGTGTGCATTAAAAAAAGAAGAAGTTTTCTCCAGGTCAAATTGTCAAAAAAGAAACACCCTCGATTTTATTCAAAAAAACAAATAACTCCTTAAACAAAACAATCTCTGATTTTCATCCTAAACAATGTGATTAATTGAAAATACCATTTCCATTAGGGTTTTCATTGAGAATGGATTATGTTTTATTTATTTATTAGAAGTTGTAAATGAAGAGAGAGGAATTAAGAGGATATTTTGGGCTTTTCTATTATTTTTTATTATTTAGGGCCAACTTCAAAAATTATAGTATTTAGGATGAAAAATCAAGAACTTTTTTATTCAAAGGTAGAGAAGATATCACGTAGAGTTTGAGTTATAATAGGAAGCTAAATATATTGTAAGACATTTCTATATATACATAGAATTACATACAGAATATAAGGTAATAAGCTTAAAACACTTTGCTAGGCATGCAATAATGTGCACTTTAAAAGTTAATCGACCAAGATTTCTTCAAGCTTTATTATTTTTCCTTCACCTCCCTGATTTTCTGTTTTTAACTCCGTACTTTCTCATCATTAATCTTTCTAATTTTAAATGATTAAGTGTTCATACTAACACAATCCCACACTTTTCCCTCTAATATTTAGTTTTCATTAGGTTTTAAAATGATCAAGCTTAATAGAAAAGAAGAACTCTTTCTCCTCCCTTTTCTTTTTGCAAGGCCGGCCCCCACACACATATGAATTTTGCTAATTCCCAATATATATCTTATTTACATCCTTTTATGTTTTTCAAGTAATATTTTCTAGATTTTATTGTTTATTTATACCAAATTTAAGTTGAGTTTTTTTGAATTTCGTTGAATTACATACCAATTCCTATTGTTCCTTATATATCACTTCCATTTAATTTTTATTCATGTTTTTATATTTTTTTATTTTTCATCTATTTTTATATTCTTATTTTTAAAATTATTACATAATTATTTTATTTCAAATTTTCAAAATCCATTACCATCTCTCCTAGTGCAAATATTCAATTTACTTAACTTAATATTTACTTCACTATTGATTTACATCCTATTATGACTTACTTTTAAAATTACATACATGGACTTTTAAATAAAAACTTATCTCAATATACTTATTGTCTTTATATTTATTTTTCTAATTAACTCATTTTAATATTGAGCTAAAATTTAAATTTTTAATAATACCAAGAAATTCAAGCTGGGGGTTTACACCATTAGCTAAAACATTGCATTCAGCTTTAGTAGAGGATTGAGTTACAATACATTGATTGCTAGACTTTCAAGAAATGAGAGCATTGCTAAAACACATAACGTAAACATCAATGGATTTATGATCATCAACAATACTAGCCTAATCAACATTAGTAAAATCATGAAGAGATAGAAAAGAACAACGAGTAATGTGTAAACCATAAGAAGTCATACATTTCAAATACCTCAAAACACATTTAACCACAACCCAATGATTTTTTTGTAGAAGTATGTATAAAATGACATACTTTATTTATAGTATAACATGTATTTGGCCTAATAAAGGTTAGATATTGAAGATCACTAATAATTTTTTGAAATCGAGTAGGATCATAAAACAAATCACTAGACTGCAGGCTTAACTTTGATGAAGAAGCAAATGGTTACAAGATAACATACCTGCTTTGTAAAGAATATCAAGAACATAGTTATACTAATTAAGCATGAGAGTCATATTGGTAGGTGTAACCTCAATCCTCAAGAAATAATGGAATAACCTAAATCCTAAAATTTGAACTCTGAGCTCAAAAAAGTGTTTAAGTGTTGAAGCAAAACAAATTTACTTCCAATAAGTAAAGTGACATTGATATAAATAAAGAGAGAAAAGATTTCATAGCCCACAAATAAGATGAACAAAGATGCATCAACCTTGAAAATATGAAAGCCAATAAAGAGAAGATAATCATTCAACTTTATGTACTAAGCTCAAGGGGCTTGTTTCAAGCCTTAAAGAGATTTATGAAACTGACAGACATGAGGGAAAAGAACATGATATGCAAAACTCGAGGGCTTGTTTATATAAATCTACTCCCAAAAGGTTCCATTAAGAAAAGCATTGTGAACATTGATTTGATAAATCTGCCAACATTTAGAAACTATAATAATAAACACTAACCAAATGGTGGTGGGTATAACCATGAGATTGAAAATTTTTAAGTAATTAATATCTTTTTTTTTAGTAAATCCACTATCAACTAAACAAGTTTTATATCATTCAACATCATCATTAACTCGACTTTTAATTTTACACACCAATCGGCTACTAACCATATTTATAAAAGGATGAAATGAAACCAGTGACCAACTATCATTACCATGTAAAACATTAATTTCAAATTATATAGAATGATGCCAGCACACAAATCGGTTTGCTTTTTTTAAAGTAAGAGTTTCATGGTTAGGAGTGGAAATTACCTATATTTTAGATGATGTTGGTAAGGTTAACATAAGGCCCAGATGTGTTGCTTTATTCTACCAGGGATGCAAAACCATATGGTATTTTTGAGGAGCTAGAATGATAAAAAATAGAAGGGAAATCAAAAGTTATGAAAAAGAATAATTAGAGGGATCAATAACCAAATCTAATCCAGGAGGTGACATAGTTAGGGACTAGACGATGGTGTACTCGAAGCAAAAATTATATGTGTATCAACATTAAAAGAAGCAGACACCAGAAATCCTAAAGGTAAAAAAGTTAAACTTGGAAAATGACCAATATATAAAGATACATGTAGTGATAGAGGAACACAATTATAGGGAATGATGGAAAGATCGTGAAAGATACGGGTCATGAAAGGAGGTTATAAAAAAAATGCTAAGAAGTGAGTCAGAGATGGTAAAGATGGGAATGCGGTGTGTTATAGGCGAAGGCATAAGAGAGTTGGCTATATGTTCAGAGTCAATAAATGAAAATTGATGTTCATGAAATCGAATATGATAAGAAATGTAAATTAATTTAGATGACAAGTTAAAACAACAACCCTAAATGAGAAGAACTATAGCTTAAAAACACAAATGAGATTAAATGGTAATTTAACTTGTGAGCATTGTATGAATGAAAAAAAACAAAAATAAAAATACCTAAAAATACTAAAAAAAAACTACAATATAGTGTACAACAGAACAAATATTCAAATGGTGACTTATTATGCTAGATATAAGTAGGCATACAAATAATTATATACATAAATGTTTCATGTGCATAACTCTAAAATTTTAAGTTTGTTTTATATTGATCAAGAATAGTACAACCAATTTCAATAATATGCTTATGTCAATGTTCATGAGTATATAAATTAAATGATGCTGACTACTAATGATTAAAAATATATATAATTTTTTATATTCATCACCTTAGTCTATTTAAACATATTTAATTTTGTTAAAGCATTACCTTTCAACTTAAGTTTAGAATGGGTGAAAAACACTTATGACATCAAATTTTACAACTAGAGGAAAAAGCCATACATATATATATATATATATATATAAAAGTATCCATAAAATAAAAAAATAAAAATAATTATAAAAAAAAACATAGGACCAAGTCCTCAAATATCATAAAAAATAATTTAAAAGGAGTATAAATTATGTGACTAGTAAGTTCCAATGACAAATGAGATAATTTTTCTAATGGACATGTTTGACATTGAAAATAAAAATATTAAGAATTATAAATAACCTTTTTATTTAATGCTAATAGACTCAAAATACATGAATTATGATGACCTAACAGATAATGCTAGATATCAGTAGAGACAGACACACTAGCAAACTAACAAGCTTGAGGTATAAATGTTGCGGAAGACTCAAATAAAATATAGAAACCATTTTTACATTGACAAGAAAGAAGCACCTCATTGGTTATTAGGTCTTTAACATAGAAAACAAATGAATAAAATTCAAAAAACACATGAGTTTCATGACAAAATTGTTGAATAGATAGTATTTTTTTTTTTGTAACTTGAGGCATATATAGAACATTAAACAAAGTAAATATATGTTTTGATATATGTATTGTAGTATGAGCTGTGTTAAAAATGATGAGTCACTTACTATAAGTAATATGCAATTGATCATTATCAAGGAAAGTTTTGAACTCGTCATACTTAAAATATTAGGAGTAACATGTTAATTTGTATATGTATAGGAAATCAAGTAATGAAATTTGCTATCAAAGCATCATTAAAAGATAAATTTTAAGTAACTTTGTTCCCACGAGTGACTAACTAAGAAGAATGTTAGGCAAAATGACAAAGCTAACACATAACTTGTCTTGTGTGAGACCACTGATTCTATTAAGGATTATGATTATTTTATTGCTTTCAGTCACTCCCATTATAACCATTATTCCTATAATATTGTTACATATTGCCATTATTATTGACATAATAAGAGTTATTCTTGGTACCAACAAATATGTTCTGGTTGTTCCTTCATCCATCACAATTATAAGCTCTACTATGATATATGTTATAATCACTACCATTTGAACTAAAAAGTCAACATTAAGCCAGGAAGGTTGAAAAAGCTTGTTCTGATATAGGTAGTAGCAATGCAACATTAACAAAAGAGTGAAAAAAGCTTTCATGGAGAAATTTATATGTAAGAAAGTAAGTGTAACTCTAAATAAGGAAAAGGCTCAATCTTAATAGACAAACTAGTCACCAAATCTCTAAATTCACCACAAAATCCTTTAAAGCATATGTATTAAAGTTTTAAAGGGAAATAGACTGGTTCCCTACTGTTAAACTCCTTAACCAATGAGATAGGATTTTATATGCATCTTTTAATAGAATAATTTGTGTTGGTTAATTTCAAAAGGATAGTCTGCTTCGTGTTAGAGAGAGAAATAATGGCAGTGAAAGGACTGTCAATATTTACAACAATAGTAAAGGGAGGAAAAATAGTAGTTGCTATAACAAAGATGAAGAAAGAAATTAGTGGGATTATTACTAGAAATGGTGATGCCAATAGAAGTAGGATTAATTGAAACATAAATTTGTTAAAATAACGACTTTATACTAACTTAAAGAAAATAGTAGGTAAAGGCTTAACATATTATAATACCTATACTCTTTCTATATAAATAAGACTACATACAAAATATAAGATAGATTATACTTCACAAAATAAAACTAAAGATCTGTTTGGTATTGTGGTAGGGATTTGAAAAAAAATATTTAATAAAAAATATTTTTGGTTGAAATTAATTTGATATTTATATATGTTTAGTTAAGACTGTGGCTGAAATTGAAGTTAAATAAAAAGTAGTTTAATTTATTTGGTTAAAAATCCTTTTGAAATTGAGATTATAAAATAATTTAAAAAAAATATTAATATTAATGGTTTTTAATTTAAATATAATAGATTTAACTATTACTATTATATCATGAAATAACTAATACTTTATATAATTTTTATTATTATTATTCCATTAAATTATCTACAATTCCATCATGTATAAAATACATCCGAAGGACTACAATTTTTTTTTGTTTTTTAAGTGCGCATCAACATTAGGTAAAATCTAATTAGAAATAAATTTAGGATTGCGATCAAATTTTATAAATACTACTCCATTAAGCAATCTCTATCTAATTTATATAATTTTATTGAATAATATTAAATATTAATTTTTTAAATAAAAAATAATTAAATTTTTTTTATTTTACTATATCATATTCAATTTAATATATTTTGAGCTTTAAACCTGGCTCGGTCTGATTGAAACAATAAAGATATTCTACTGTTCATGTAAATAATAAAAAATATCTTCACTATTTATTGAACAATATTAATAGTATATAATAGTGTTCACTGAACAGTATAACATAGCATGTTATATTGTTTAGTGAACTATTCATGCGAGAAGTGATAATAACTTGTTTTTTTTTTGTTTTTACATTTCAAAAACAAAAATATTACAGGACTCATGAACCATTAGTTATATTTTTTTCTTTATTAAATATGTTATGTTGTATAAAATATAGACACAATCTATAAAATATGTAAAATATGTTGCATAAATGCGTTGCATAAATATTTTATGTAAAATACAGACACAGTCTCCTAAATAAACTCTACCTATATAAGGTAAGTACAATATATAGTATAATTTAGCACTTTCTATCCTGTTCAAAATGGTGCTTGTTATTGAACTAAAGTTCGGGGGGGCTTTTTATAATTTGGCCTTTTCTGCCATGCAAAGCCTGGAGAGGCGGGTCTCTCTCGTCAATTGTTAAGTTCCTCTCACGCTGCCAAAGTCCTTGCACGTTCTAAACTACCCTTACTCATTCACTACATGGACGATCCTGTCCATATTACCTGTACAGTCTGTGTTTATATTCCCATTACTTTTCAGCCCTTGCTAGCCATGTCAGAAGTTAGAAGCGTAGGGTAGTAGGAGTAGCGAAAGAGCAAGAGAGCAAGTAAACCAAGAGAAGTCTAGTTCACTCAGGACCACTGTATGGTCCACATCATATGTGACTGGACAATGACATTCTATAAGGGCATACTTTGTCAAGTAAAAGACAAGCATATGATCATTACAAATTCAAACAAGTTAGAACTCCATTAATCCGTTAATATCTTGCATTTGGATTCATCATGAGGAATTTTCGATTTGAAGTTCCACAAAATATGGTTGAAAGAAGCAAAAATGCAGGTGCGGTGCTCACTAGTCATTAGGCAAGCAGCAATGATAACACAAGTCAGATTTCTCTTTTAACTATCATCAAGTTAGTAATAGTAATTAATAATTACTTCTGTAATTGGATCAAATTCAAGCACCAAGCGGTTTTTTAATGCCGTGTAGTGGTAATCATATACAACGACAATAGTCATAGAGATTGCAGAGTGTTGCGGGCATGCAGTATCGGATTGAGGGAAACCAGCTAACCTTTTAGTACAAGAGGGCCAAAACAGGATAAAAGAGAATATTTGAGACTTATCAAGCTTGTCCATTTCCCACTTTCAAGTTTCAAGTTCCCCAAGCATAAGAAAAAAAATAGATATCTAAAGCATGGCTTTAATTATTTATTTAATATTATTATACTATATATATGTTATACACTTCTTTTTATGCGTATCTTAGAAGTATTAAAAATACGGATATGGGCAAGTCTGAACGGCATAAGCATAAGAGAATAATATCACCTGGAAATATATATATATGTGTGTGTGTGTGTGTGTGTTGTGGTCGAGAAAACGTTTACTATATATTTATTTACTGTTTTCCTCTAATTGCTTCAATAATATTTTAATGTGTCTTAAGAACTTAAATATATACTGTAGATTCGGCACTGAAAGGCCCTATTTAAAAGAAGGAGAGTACTCACAATTTTCTAATGGCAAAAGAAGCATCACTTGAGTAATTATAAGTCAACCAGCTGGGAGGAGATTCGGTGGCTCTCAAGCTTTTCTTTTTTAATTCAGCAGTCATGTCGCATAATTAAAGGTACTGCATGAGTAAAATTTGGTCTTTGGATATTTACACATGTATAGTCATGTGTGTGGGACTTAATTACCCTTCCTCACATTATTTGGAAAAGTTTCAAAGAGCTCAAAACATTGTTTTGAGTTGTAGAATAATCAACTGGAGTCTAAACCAACTGGCAGATGATGAGGTCGGAAAATCTTTCACGGATGATGTGTTTTTTTAACCGCGTAATGGATGATGTTATAATTATAATAACTGACCCGACTTTGCAAGTTAACCTAGCTATTAATTTATTATCTAGGACTTAACTTAGCCCAAATTAATAAATAAAAAAATTATTAAAATATTATTTTTTAATTTCTTTGTAAAAAAATAAAAAATTGGATCAACTTTTTCAATTTGTAACTCAGGTTTTGATCTAGGTTAACCTTTGAGTTAAATATTACAAGTATGAATAATATGTGAAGATTGGGATGATTGAAAAATTTGCAAAACAAGTCTCTCTTGAGGTCTAAGTAACTCTTTGATAATTAAGTTAATGTATGGAGGAGAAAATGGTGACTAAAAAAGGCTAATTAGATCATGCAAGTTCTCAACAATAAATTTTAAGTTGTAGGATAGAAGAAGAGAAAGTATATGATCCTCTAAACTATAAGCTCCGGACTTGTTTATATAAATGCATGTTTTGTCTTCTTGCATAATAACAGGGGTAAAATTACATGTTTTGTCTTCTTATATAATTAATGTACTATCTATATTTGTGGTTAGTAGAAAGTTGTGCTCTCCGAGTTTATGATTAGCGTAATTATATATGTGTGTGTGTGGGTTTTTTTTTCCTCCATTTGGGACCTAATCATCTAAAGCTTGTCCTGGACAATTAACATCAAAGCAAAAACATTCTCAATCCTTCAATTTTGTAAGTTGTATCCTTCTGCGAAAACGACAGGACATTTCAGGCCCGATCACTACCATTCATAAGAATTTCAAATAACCTTAAAATAACGTGTACAAATTAATTAGTCACAGCCTTTAATTTCTTAATTAAAATCATTGCAATCTACTTCGTGCCTCTTTACAAATGTCCCAACAATCCTTTCTAACATCCGAAAAGATTTGCTAAACAAAAATCAAATGATCCCAGCAGTATTAGTAATTTCGAAGGATGGCCTTTCCAATCTTTTTTCTTTTCTATTTTCATCACTGTTATTACCCCGGAAGTGAAGTGTTGCTTGAGGTGGAAAGGCACCGAGACGATGCAGCTAGCAAGGAGGAGCTGGTGGGAAATGCGTGGTTGATGGCATGTGAAACTCGTCTTTTAAAGTTTGAAATAATTGCTCGTCTGGGGGTCCATGATTAGTGTTCGAGTCTTTTGACTTATGATTCATCGTTGATCTTCACATGCATGGTAGGGTTTCCTTTAACCCGTCACTTGCTAGATACATATTAGTGGAAGAGACACTAGAAAACAGCTTTGTATATATGCAGGATTAGATATAAGATTGAACCTTTCTCCTTAAAAGGAGTGACTTGACTAAGCCTAGCACTAGCACTGCACCTCCCTCCCTCCTTCCCTCTCTCTTGTCCTTCCTGTTTTTGCTTTTATGATGGGAGTGGGAAAAGTTGGAACAAATGTTAAAAGATTATGCTGGTCATATGCTTCTTCAAACGCAAAAGATTTCCATACGGACCATTGAGAGTTCAATCAAGTCAAGAAAAGACGAATCTCTTTGGTGTCCACCTTGTCTTATCAGCAAATAAGTCATTTTTAGTGGGGATTGATGCTAAACAATAATTAATTTTAAACTTAAATTTTAAAATGATTTATATTGAGTTCTTTTATTTATCTCTTCAAGTATATGTATTTTAAGCTTCGCATATATCCAAACTATATTACACTAATTTAATTTTTAATTAGAAAAGATTTGATGTTTTATTTAAACACAAACAACTTATTGCTGATTGACCTCTTGATTAGTTCTAAATATAAAATACAGACCAATTTGAGGTTGCTCCTTCCAAAAAAACAATGATCAATGACCTCTCATTTCTTGGATTTATTCGGTCCTGTTTGAATTGATGCTACGTCAAGATAACGAGATAATAAAAACCGTTAATTTTCAAAAGATTTCAAAACAAAAAACATGTTTTATCTAGGAAAAGTTTCTCTGGAACTCTTGGATCGTCATGTTTTCAACTTGTTTGAAATCTAGAGTTGTATGATTTCTGATCTCTACATTTGTTTAGCATCTCCCAGCCGAGATCGTCCGTCCTTAAATTAAGGTTTTGTTGATTTCTATTTTCTATTTTATTGTTGAACAAGTTTTGACATCAGCTCATCACAATTAATATCAAATCTTTCGATTAATATCAGTCTTTTTTTTTGGCCTTCAATGTTGCTAGCCTACTAACCTTCATAGAGAACATAACATGAAGAGCACTCTCTCAAAATTTCAATTTGATTTAAGAATTAAATTAAAAAATTATGTTTATTTATATTAGAAAAATATGTTCGAATTTCTTTTTAGACGGGTCCCGCGTTAAATACAAGTAGCAACTTCAAGCACAATAGAATAATTAATATTTTTGAAATTCAAAAGAAAATCAATTCATAATTGGCAAAATATATATATCTAATGGAAAAGCGAGGCAAGTCTTTAATTAAATAATGTCCTGGCCCTATGGAAAAGATGAATTCACCATGATAAGCTTTGCATAAAGGACGAATTGGGGGTCAAATATCTTTTTAGTTTGAATTATGCTAACGATAAAGCAAACAAGTTCCAGCTGCTTTTCATTCTTTCCATCTCCTTTTTCCCTCTGCACTCAAATTCAATCACTATCTTTTTAAAGCTTCATTTATCCTTGCTAACTTTTGGTTGGTGTTTTGGGGTCGTCCAGATCAGCAACCTCATTCGGCCTTTAATGATACGTTGAGAACCATTTGTTTCGTTTATCACGAAATTATTAGGTCGATTTTACAACAGTTAGCTCTCTGAAATCTTACAAGGCTATATGGTGGCAGTCAATTTTTCTGTTGACTAGGATAGCATGTGTTGTTGAAGGGCTCTTCCTTATAAATTATCCCTTTAATTTACTTTTATAAAATAAATTAAATGGTCTTTTTATTTTTAAAAACTAATCAATTAGTCTTTTTTTTCAATTAATTTTATTTTTTAAAAATGAAAAAAGAAGTGAATAATATACAAATATTGATGAGAAAAGAAAACATTTGTTTTTTAAATAAAATTAATATTAAATTAAACTTGTTCAACATTGATTAAATGGTTAGTTAATTAATTTTTAAATTCCATTATAGTCAACACCCAACTCATAATTTGAACATTCAGTCAGTTGAATCTTGTAACTAAAACTATTCTCCACCGATTTCCATCATCATTTTCATAGTATTGTGTAATTTCCACATATACCAAAGCCACAAATTGCGCCATCAGTTGAAAGACTCGAGAATAAAAGAAAATAAAATCATTGAACTATCGCGTGAATTCAGCTTTTGAAAATAAAATCCTATCTTTTACAGTTGTAAATCAAATAGTAATTATTGATTGAATAAAATTATACAAATATTAGATGGTGTGCGTTTTAATAATTACAAAATTGTGCATAAAAATCTATGCAAATGAGAAAAACAAATACTAAACAAAATGGCCTCCTTGATAATTATATTAAATTGGAAAACAAACTGTCAGATGGAAATCCTTAATTGAGGATTGATACTATCATAATTACTCGGAAATATATTTAAATTTTTCTTTTTTATATAATCACTACACGTACCATTTTTGTTTTATATATCCTGACCTTGATTCGGTTGTAATTCTTGTTCTTCATTGAATTTTTAATGGAAATTGCTATAGCACGGCCTTGAACATTTTTTTTTTGTTGATACTCAAATGATTGAAATACCCACGTTGTACTTGTTCTATATATATTAGATTTGTTTCCCGTGATCCGCCATAGGCCGGGCAAAAAGAAATTACCTAAAAGAAGAAAATCTAAGAGATGAGTCGTTAATTAAATTAGTAATTTAAATAATATGATAAAAAAATAATAAACAATGAAAAAAATGCATAAAAGAACCTGATTTTAGCCAATCCGGATTATTAAACAATTCAATAACAAAGGAAAAAAATAAAAAAAATAAAAGGAAGGTGAAAATAAAAAACATATGTAATTTCATGACTTTTCAAAATAAAAAAAATAATAATTAAAAAGACATAGATAAAATGTGAAAGGAAAATAATTTGCAAGGGCTAGTTTGATTATTTGAAGGGCCAACATAAAATTCGGGATAACAAGAGAGAAAAACAAGAAAAAAAATTATTGTTGATACCAATCTCAATGCATGATGCATGGTAGAGGCATGCGCCTTACAATTAAATTGAATACATTAAAAACTTTCAAATATCATTCTAGAATACGGTTTGTGGTGATCAAATAACTTCACACTCACCGGTGATCAAATAACCCCATATTCACAGCGCAAATAACATGGAAGGCATCCACAAGCTAGTATGTGCTATACAATATTATTTTTATCTTTAAGGACACCAAAATAATTATAATATTTAAAAAAAAACAAAAAAAAATCCCTTAGTAGTAGATATTATATTATTTTATTTTATGATTAAATTAGTAATTTTATTATAAAAAATAAAATAATTAATTTAACCTCGTATAATTTATAAAAATCAATTATATAATGGAGAAAAAATCATTTTGTTTCCAATACCCGATTTAAAGATTTTTTTATTTAAGAGTAATTTTATAATTGCATAGCATCATGAATACTAACATTAAGTTAACTTTTCGAGGATATTTAGTTTTTTTTTTCTAATTTAATATGCGCGCGTTTCCCACAAATTTCCATTACCGGGTTTTCATGTATTTAATTTTGAATCTGGCCTGTCTGCTGAGTTTTTTTTTTTTTTTGGTTGATAAATCAATAAATACGGCAATGGTGGACATATGTCTAAAATTCCTTTGAGTTCCGAGTAGAATGGGGTAACGCTGCGTAGAAGAGGCTTCTCTGTTGTATACTGCATGGCTGAAGCCTCTCGGCGAAGTTTAAAACGAATAAATAAAAGCAAATTTTACAATTTAACGTGGCCTGCAAAACTGATCGTTTTGTCCTTTCTGGAATGAACCAGTCCTGATAGAATATGTTCCCGAACATATTAACTTACGCAATTTGTTTTCCTTCGTTAAAAAATGTTCATAAGAATTTGCACTAATCTCATGAAATATAATTTTATGTATTGAATGATAATACAAACGCTACCCAGAAAGCAAGCATGTAGCTTTATTATAAAAGAAAGTAGGTCGGAGAAATTCCGACTTTTAGTTTATAGCATCAGGTGGGAATAGCTACTGCATTTCCCATCTTCAGTACATTTACATTGCAGGAGCCTTTGGATCTTGTATGACTGTCGTAATTCTCAATCCTACCAGATGAAACAAAACTAAGTTGATTAGTAAGTAAGAACAATGCAAAGGGGAAAAAAATGAACATATATGCCATGATCTTGCTGGACTCTGTAGTGCATACAAACAGATGTTTCGAATTTTATCAGAACGTCGGTGCTTAAATTTCATGCAACTTTATGAAAGGATGATGCTGGACTAAATTGGCAGGGTTTGCCTCAACAACCCCGTTAAATTAGACAGCTATGATCTGGTCAGTGTTAACTATTATCTAAAGAGGGGTATTGAGTTAACAAAATCTCAATTCTTCTGCTAAAAAAGTAAACAGGATTTACCCGTTGAATTATTGCGATGAACAGTCCCTGACAATAAATTGGATGAAACATTCCTGAAAAAACATCATTTGCAGATTTGTCAATAAAGGAAGGGAGACAATCATAAATAACTGGCTAAATTTTCATGGGAAACGTCCTAGTTGGAATTAACATGGAAGCATCTAAAACATACATCCATGTGAGTGTATGTGTGTGCATGTATAAAAGAATGGCAGGCTAGCCCGGATGATAGGCGCCGAACCCCTGCGTGCCCAAGAAATAAGTCCCTATAAAAGCTGTAAAATAGCAGAAATAAGTGAGTTGACTCACAGGATCCTCAATCTTCCTGTAGTTATGAGGTTAATAACTGATGTTGGTATTGTTCCGGTTAGCTTGTTACCGTGCAGTCTCCTGGAATCAGAAAACATGTAACCGTATCATGAAGAAACCACGATGCTAAATACTTCTCAAATTTTTCTTCCAATCAAGATAATTCATGAGGTTTTGGATATACACTTACATAAACAACAAAGATCCCAAGTTTCCAAGAGAAGCCGGAATTGGGCCAGACAGTTTATTAAGGTATAAATCCAAGCTGACTAGTTTTGTCAGATTACCCAATTCTGTAGGAATAGGTCCACTGATATTATTTCTAAATACCTCCCTGCAAGAAAATAAAATATTAATGTCAGGACACGCAATAGCACAGTTACGTACTTTGTCTATCTAGCTTGTCAAAGAGAAAATGGAGCTTAGAATATCAAATGACACATTAGTAGCTCTTCAAATAAAATGGCATGTGCTTCCCAAGGTGAGATATGAAAAGGCTTACAAATATTGAAGATTAGCCAAAAGTCCGAGCTCGGGGATAAGAGGTCCTGATAGTCCAGCATTACCAAGGTCTCTATAGTGATCAAAACCCAATTTTCAAGTCAACCTAAAAATGTATTTATTCTCAAAGTAGCTAGAAAGCAAAACCAAGACAAAGAGCATGCATCATATTTGATAAAGACTAAAGAGCAACGTACACCCTCGTTACGCTGTTATTTGAGTTACAGGTGACATGAAACCATGTACATGGGTTGACTAGCGTTGGATCCCAGCTCTGCAGTACATTGTTTGGATCAAACAGCTGGGTTTTCCAAGAATTTAGAACATCCCCTGTTCACAAATAAGCATGTTATTCATTTTAATTACTAGAAGAGTAAAGAGTAAAGACACATATTAACGAACTCAAATCAATATTTCTCGGCCATTAATTTATAACTTTCTCTGCAAAGATCGACAAAACTAAGGTGGTGAAGAAGAAATTTATGTGGAGATGGTGTAGGATATAGAGTGGGGTTTCCTTACCTTCCAGGTTACAATCCACGGTGGCAACAGCAACAGCAATTACGAGGCAAGCTAGAATTCTTGATGCCATAGTGGACTGAAAAAAGGAAATAAAAGCAATTAGAGAGATGGCTTTTCTGTGTAGGCACCTAATCCATGTACTTATTTATAAGCATACGATACATGTACATCACGGGCACAGCCAACTACAGTACTTCTCACTCGTAAACACGGATACTAGCTTACATGTTGAACTCTAGAATTTACAACGCGTTTTTGTGTCTTTGATACAGACACGAAGAACTTTCAACAATCAACTCATCCAAACCAATTACATCACCCAGAAGAATACCGCAGCTACCAAGTCAAAGTCAAGTCGACAATATAAAAAGTGAGTCTTCTTAAGGACGTAATAGACTATATGTAATGGCTTGTTCCTGCTTTGACTTTGAATACAGAATCAGTCAAGAGTCTTTGGATAGTTCCTGCTTGGCTTGCAGATACTGTTAGTTTCTAGAGAAGTAAAATCATCCCTTGTCAAAGCCAGACTACAACAGTCGGGATGTTTTAAGTATAATTATTTATCCATATGGGATGTTGATTGATTGTTATAGACTACAGAATATATAGAATATCCATATTTGATGGTTACTAAATTCTCCTTCGTTTGTCTTCGGCACCTTCAAATTACAAGTTTCTGACTTTGACAACCGGAGTGTCCCATGGGAATCAATCCATTTGACCATTTAAGGAAGCCTTTTCAACCTCTAAACAAATTCATTCTTGGTAGTTTCCATCAACTATCTTTGGCTACAATACCATATAACACAGATGCTGTATCCCGATCAGTAATCTCTTCCTGAAAAACCAATTTGTTTATATTCAGTCGGATTCTCCACAAGATACCAAAAGCCAACATGAGAATTGCATTGCGATGAGGATTTTCACTCAAACAACAGTTCATCTATGGTGTTCGGCATACACCACTGTAAATTCAATCATTTCAGAAAATGTTTCTAGTACAATTTCCAAACAAGGATTCCAAATTCAAATCCTTTTTTGTCTAGACAACTTTTTTTTTTATCTCAACAAGTACAAAACTTTTTTTTATCTAGAAAACCTGGCGCATCACAGCGGGAGCTAGCGAGCCTAAACAGAGACAATAAAGTAAAACTTGAATTACATTGTTAGAAGTTAAAACT
Organism: Populus ilicifolia; assembly: GCA_015708895.1. NCBI lineage: Eukaryota > Viridiplantae > Streptophyta > Magnoliopsida > Malpighiales > Salicaceae > Populus > Populus ilicifolia. Next base: position 96,330 of record SRLM01000246.1, on the reverse strand, counting down.
GCTTGGAAATGTTGTAAATGCAACGCTGTTGAGAGGTGCATGCCAAGCAGATCGGAAGAGCTACACGCCAAATTACATTATTTAAGGGGTATTTAGAAGTATAATAACTGTTATTTTTTAAAATATTTTTTATTTAGAAATACATCAAAATAATTTTTTTATTTTTGAAAAATTATTTTCAATATCATCACATTAAAATAATCTAAAAATAAAATAATTGAAGAAAATAAAATTTAATTTTAAAAAAATACTTTTAAAACTAAAAATACAAAAAGGATTTATTACAAGCTGTAGAGCCGCCGGTAAAACCAAGTCCTTGTATAATACCGTAATCATCCTACTTTGAAAGAGTCCAAACGATCTTTGTTGAAACTTGAAGGCAAATGACCTGTTCCACTTGAGGTTTGGAAATCAAGACATGCATTGAACCGGGGCACCATATCTAGAATACGAGCAAGTCTTCATGTATATTAATTTTGTTCAAGTTCCAAAGAAAGGCAGCAGTTAACAGGGATTTCGCGTATCCAGCTAGAATTTTTTAATCAATCTATTGGAATATCGGCAAGAACAATATGGGTGCATGATGACCAGGTTACTTACTACAAGGTGGCCTCCAAAATGAATCTGATTCCCCTTTTCCTTCTGAACAGAAAATAAAGCGAGAGCTGAAAACACCGGGGCAAAGCATTGTAGATATATTTTTGTTTTCTTGTGGACTGTAATAATTAATTGATAGCTTTGCATTTTAACAAAAACTCTCAATAATCTATTTTTTTAAGGGTAATAGCGAAATGCAGAAAAAGAAAGGAAAATCCATGGACCGACCCATCATCTCTACCTCGTAGGAACTACGAGATCACTCCAAGGACGCTTTCGGCATTCAGGAGTCGCGGACCGACCATAAAACTCTATTCAATAAATAAAACGTATTAGCTGTCCGCTATCAGGTTGGACAGTAAAATAACTTTGTTATCTTTAAAAACAAATAATTATTTAATTGTGATTTAGTTTTTTTGAGCATTTTATATTTTTTTGTAATAGTATAATTATTATATTATTCTTGGATTCAAATTTGAAAAAGCTTGGCTTGAGAGGTGAATTTATAATTTCAAAATGCTTTTTTTTTTGTAATAATATTTGGGTTATGAGTGTAGAGTAGTGTTTAAAAAAATACAAACTTAAAACTTTGGTGTATGTATCCTATGCATCAAATTACCTGTCATCTTAAGATGGTGTATGCAATTGACTCTAATAGTGAAAAATATTATTTCATTGTGTGTAGTCGTCAAATTTCTGATGCGCCATCAGTATCTTTTTCTTCTTTTTTTTTTCACCTAAAAACTAGTGTCTGTCCTCCACATTTTCATATCATCCCTTCAAGTTTTTTTTCATTTTCATTTTCTCTTTTAATTTTTATTTCTATTTTTTTGTTTTAATTCATTTCTCAAATTTTATTATGCTTTCAGTTGCATTGTAATTTTTTTGTATATCAAATTTGATTTTTATTTTTTTGATTTTATTTTTTAATTAAGATAGCTTTTTTATTTATTTTCTTGTTAAATCTCACCCTTTCATATTTGATGCTCTTTTTTCTTTTTCTTGTTTGGTTAGTTTTAAATTTAAGATTTTTTTCAGTTTTTTCATTTAATATTAAATTGATTAACAATTAAAACTCTTAATTGAACCCATGTTTTCAATTTAAAATATTAAACTAGATCTAAAACATTTATTTGGATCAATTAATATGGGTTGAAATTGTAAATTTATTAGTTTTTTCTACAATGGATTTCACACTTAACCTCTTTTAGTTAGTGTGGATTAGCTTGTTGTGGTCTTTTTTATTTTTTTTATTTTTTTTTCAATGTTAAGTTATTATAGTGTCTATAAATACAAAACAACACTTAACTTGAATCCAAAGTTTTTTAAAAAACAAATTCATTAATTAAGCTTGATTTCAAGGTCTTAATCGTCATTTTAAAAGCAATTTGATTTCTTATTTAATATTGATAATAATTTAAAAAATATTTTTTTTAATTTAATCTATTAATGTTAAATTAATTAGAAAATTAATGTTAAATTGATTGAAAAATAAATTTCATGAACTTTTTTGTTTGTTTAGAGTTATTATTTGAGAATTATATTTTTTAGAATTAATACTTAAAATTATATTCATTTTATTTTTATCATATAATTAAATAAAAAATATTTTTTAAAACATTATTAAACTCAACTAAATTCATGAATCGAGTTATATAATACAAAAATCATTTAATATATCATCTCAGTACTTTTAATATATCATAATTTTAATACTTTCAAAATCAATCTGAAAATCATTTAATATATCATCTCAATACTTTTAATATATCATAATTTTAATACTTTCAAAATAAATCTGTCTTGGTTTTTTTACAAGATGATTCATGCATTATTGGTTTTTATTACTAGATGATTCATTCATTATCCAGTTACCTAAGTTTCCTTTGAACCCATATGATTCATTCATTATCCAGTTACCTAAGTTTCCTTTAAGATGATTCATGCATTATCCAGTTACCTAAGTTTCCTTTGAACCCATTAGATTAGCTTTAATTAATACTTATTACCTGTGTGGATTTAATAGCATTGCCAAAAGAAATTCACACTCTTAGTGTTCTTTTTTACATTAAAAAAAAAATCATCCAGCCCAGGGCAATGGACTAGTTAGAACATAAAACTCCTCGCCTCTCATGTACTCCAGATCTGCCAGCCATTACCACATCGATCACACGATGCCTCTTACCAACAGCTGTTGTCAGCCAGACAACCTCTAGTGCAATAATTTAAGACGAAACACCATCAACCGTAACCATATTAAGGGAATTCTGGCATGATCAAGAACAATGCACAGGTGCGCAAAAAAGATACTGAGAATTGTACATTCACTGTGAGACAAATTTAAAGAATATTTACAATGAGATCAAGGAAATCTAACTAGGCATGAATTCAACTGTCAGGAGCTTCGGTTGTCTTCACAAATCGACCTTTCACTCGCTTCCTAGTATCAGCTCTCGCCTTTCTTGATTCATAGCGTATGTGCTTATCATATCTATCAACACAATTTCATGGTTCAGAATGCATCACTTGATAAGCAAGCAGCGCAAAGGAAGGTATGCATACCTTCTGGTTTTTTTCTTCTCCTTGTATCGCTGCATGGCATCGCCTCGATTCCTGGCCAGCAGCTCCATGCCAACCTTGGTTGCTGCTTCCATTTTCAAGCCTTCACCTCTTATGAGAATAGACTGTTCCATGAACTGGACATCATTAGAACTACTTGAACATCTTGGTTTACTACAACCCGATCGTACTATAGGAAGGTTGTTACTTTCAGATGTTGCTGGGCCCTGGCTGGATGATGGGTTATTTAAGTTGTTCTGCGTTACAAAAATAAGCCGAATAAGAAAAGGCAAATAAGCCACTGACAACGCACATGGGTTTGGGATTGGCATAAATAGGCAATGGATGATATAGAACAAGCTCAATAACATCAAGGTCAAGGACCTTTCCAATCAAATGCCCAACAGTATAAATCAATTCATTTAAATATCATATACGTGAATATACAGAAACGGACTGTATATTAAAAATTAATATTCATAGCACATAAGCTGTGTTATTGTAATTATAATTTAAAAATTGGGTTTGAATGGTGTGGTGTTAGTTGGGTCACTATAGCATAAAGAATCATAGAAGATACAAATTTTAACTAGTTCTATCTACAATATTGGACAGTAAATTTAAAATGAATCCTTCTATCAGCCTATAAATGTTGTTACTACTCAAATCTAGATGTACTGAGATGTAGCACCCCAAATCAGATTTTTGAAGGTTATGCTATCTTTAGTGTAAATAATTAGTGCACCAACACCTTCAAAGAAAATTTTGTAGCGCCAACTGAAAAAACAAAAGGTTTGCAAAGAAATCCCTCCCCAATGAGTTTAAAGAGATTTCAGCCAAGATCCCCACAATTATAAATAGAACTTACATTAAATGACGTCATATCATCATGCGCAGTGGTACAATTCATCTGGTACATGTCTCCCAACATTTTTGGGCTAGTTGACGATGTTTCTTTCATTAGTGCACCAAAATCCTTGATCACAAATCCTGCATCATTTGCAACATATTCAATTTCTAACTGGCCAGATTCATCATGATTCCTCAGTTGCCCTAAATGAAAGTCCCATACCTGCAAAAGTAGCAATCCACTGTCATTATTGAAGACACATGATATCCTTTCTTCAGTGTTTTCACATGAAAAACTAATCGGTCATCTGAGCTGTGTGATAAAAATGATACGAGCAGGGATATGACCTAGAGGCAAACGTTTCCTAGAAAAGCAAGGTGAAAATCCTCTACCAATTGAATTTTCCAAAAGCAAAACGCCGAATCCATGAAAACACTCTTAAATTCCAAACCTTCAAGAAACTACATGCAAAACGGGATACATGATCATGATAGATAAACAAATTCACCCCAAATTTTTTATTTAATAATTTAGGAAAATCCCGTGTCTCCCAATTACAAGCCACAATCAATATTGCTATTCTATTACTCGAAAGATGGGCAAACAATTCTCAGAGTGGCCACCATATTCACTTGTTTTGTTTGGCAATGTATACATTTAATCTACATTAACAAAAACAACAGAAATGCTAACAAAACATTACATTTGGAAAATCTCGGTAATTCATATTTTTACCTGAGTGCCATGAGCTTTGGCATTGCTATCCCACGTTATATCCCCACCAACAACTCTCCCATTAGACTCGACATCCACCTCCGTCGGCAGCATAAGCAAAGAAGTAAACGGCCTTTGTTCCTGCAGCAATTGTTCACCTCTAACATTACCACCACTGCCATTATCACCACAAACAACAACATTATCATCCCCAAAACCCCCATCATTCCGGTTCCCAAATTGCACTCCCTTCACACCACCCCGCCATCCGCTTCTACTCTGCGTCACCAAAGTCTCTCCTCCACCATCACCACCGCCAAAACCACAACCCTCGCCATCACCACAACCACAAACCTCGCTCTCAACACCATCACCCATCAAATCCCTCTTAAACAACTCAAACAACTGCTTATATATCACATGCTTATATTTCCCACAACTTGGGCTCTTGGTCACATTTCCAAAAACCATAACATTGTCAATATTCCTATTACCATTATTATTGTTTTCATTAGGCACCATCAAGTCTTGAAAAGTCAAATTACCACTGGATTTATCATAAACCCAAGGCTCATTTATCAAATCATGAATGGCCCCACAACTATTATTACTCCAATTTTCAATCAACGGCTCCGTTTTCTTCTGTTCCAAATCAAAACCCCAGATGGAAGCAAACTCAAGGGCGGAGGGACAACCAGAAAACCCTTCAACAGTAGTACGATCGTGTGAAGCAGACACGGAACAACTACCGTGAGCGTCCCAATCGCACTCTTGACAAAGTACCAAATTGTCAGTTGAGCAGCGGAAAGAAACCGGCTCCGAGCTGCAGTTGTCGCAGATCTGCGAGCGGACATGCTTTCGCGCGAGGAGGTTTGCGGAGTGGACATGTTGATCGCAGAATAAACAAAGTTTAGCGGAGTCAGCTCGGCAGTAGAGAACTGCTGTTTGTTCACTGCAGAAATCACACGGTACTGTTTCTTTGGTTTTTGATTTGTGGGTAACCATCTTTGATGCGCTTGAGAAAGGCGAAGCCCTCAAGAGTAACGAAGAAGAGAGCGTGTCGTTCTGGGAGTGGAGGAGGAAGAAGATATTTTTTTCTTTTGGACATGAGATGAGACATTAGAGTGATAATGTTGTAATAACAATAAAATTTGAAAAGATTGGTGCCCTTTTCGAAAATATCTTCAAGATCTTTTTTCGCTGAGCTGGCATTTTAGGCTCTTTTTAGATTTTGTTTGAAGCTTTTTTATTTAAATTATTTTATATTTTAAAATTATTTTGATAAATTGATATTAAAAATAAATTATAAAAAATAAAATAAATATTATTTAAATTATTTTTAAATGAAAATAACCACTAAAATGAAAAGCAGCTTCTTACAAGATTAATGCTTCTTCTTCTTCTTCTTCTTTTTTCCCGGTACTATAGTTTAATGCTTTGGACCTATCACATTTTCTCCATTAAAGCGGTATTTTTAGGTAGTAAACTAGTAATTTAATTATTGCCTTCGCCTACGAAATTGCCCGATTTTATAGAAGTTCTGGGAAGCTGGGGGTTGGATTTTGAATTATTGTCGATTTGAAGAGTCAACTCATTTACCAAGCACTTGCCTGTGGGTTTCTGAAAACAAAGTCTTTATATTTACTAGATTAGAATGTCGATTGTATTTTTTTTACAGTTGTATTCTACGTGTTATTCATTGATTAAAATTTTAAATATTTATGAATTATTTATTCGGTTTTGGATATTAATATAAGTATCTATTATTTAATTATTTTTTAGTATTCAATGCAAAGTATAAATATTTATCGAAATGATACAATTATAAAATCATAAATATTATATAGGTTCTGAGTGAATTGTTATCTGTATACTTAGATATTAGCTCGGGATCAAATTAATTTTTTTGATGTAAAAAAATATTTAGATATTATTAATATGTTTTCAAGTAAAAAATATAGTTATAAATTCAAAATTTGACGTGTATTGAAAGATATTTAAAAAAAATATTAAAATAATAACATATAAAATTAATTTAGTTCAATATGTGTAATTTATAACTTAAGTTATGAAGCTGTAATAACTTTGTAAAAAATTAGAATAAATTATGAGGTTCAATATCCTATTAATTTAATTTTAAAATATAAAATATAAAATATTTAATTTTAGAAATGACAATAAAAAACTCAAGTAAACTCAAATTAACATGTTAAATTTACAATTATGATCACGCAAAAGCAAAATATTATCTTTATATTAGGTATTAGCTTGCTAAAAGGATCGGGTATTAGCTTGCTAAAAGGATCAAGACAATTTCTTTTGATGTAAAAAAATATTTAGACATTGTTAATGTGTTTTCCAGTAGAAAATATAATTATAAATTCAAAATTTGAAGTATATTGAAAAATAATTTAAAAAAATATTAAAATAATAATACATGGGACTAATTCATGTTAATTTCTATAATTTATGACATGGAACATAAAACCATAATAACCTTAAATTAACAAGTCAAACCTGCAGTTCTTAGTACACATCTCACTAGATTTAATAAATCAACACCTTTTCTAGTAGAAAACATAATTATGAATTTAAAATTTAATGCATATTGAAAGATTATTTTTTAAAAAAAAATACTAAAACAATAATATATGAGATTGATTTGAATCAACTTGTGTAATTCATGATCTAAGTTGTGAGATTATAATAATTTTATAAAAAAATAAATCAAAATAAATTATGAGTTTTGATTTCCAATCAATCTAATTTTAAAAGATAAAGTTAAAACAATAATTTTAAAAATGATAAGAAAAGATCCAAGCAAACTAGAATTAACATGTCAAACCTGCAATTGTGATCGCACACCTCATTAGATTTAATAAATATTTTACAAGATTATTTTTTATTTAATTACATAGCAAAATAAACAATTCTTATAAAATTAAACACTAATAAAATATTTTAACGTTGACATGAGATTGTGATAAAATATATCATGAAAAATAATTTAAAATCAATCAATTACTAATATTAAAAATAAAATATTATTTAAATATATTTCTAAATAAAAATAACTTTTTTAAAAAAATCTATAACAAACACACTGTAAACATTTCAAATTATGGACCTGCGAGCTACCAAAGAAAGATGTTTGGCAAGACACACGGTCATTTAACACTTTGCTTTTTTCAACTTAAATATAATATAATCGACATTATTCTAAAAGACTACATGGATGATATAATCTAAGATTTCCCTAGTTAATATTTGAAAATGATTCAGAAGTCCAGGTTTTTTTAAGGTTCTTGCTTCTTTCTTTGATTCAAGCAATAATGTTTGTCCTGATTAATGTTTTTTTTTTTCTATTTAGAGGCTGATTCCTAGATTGGTTATTTTCCTTATTTGTATTACAAATAAACTTTAGGTCTCGTAATAATATCAATAGAGGAGCTTCCTCGTTGTATTTTATTTGGCTTGCCTCGACACAACAATTTCAATACAATTTTTCTCAAAGTTCTCGGCAATTTTTTTCCCCGCAATTTTACTGTCTTTAGCTCTTTGCCTTGTCATTATAAAAATATATTAAAAAAATATTCATTTTAAAAAAATATTTTTCATATTTATATATTAAAATAATATCAAAATATACTAATTAAAAATAAAAAAATAGAAAAACATCTAATTTTTTAAAATGTTTTTGAAACATAAGAATAGTCCAAGCCTTTGTTTACTAGCTTTCAGCTCATTTAATTGCGCTTTTTTTTCATGTAATTAAATGATATTTTTTAGTATTTTGCGGGCCTTTCACTCGATACAAACTCTATACTTCAACTATAAATCTCTGTGATTTATTGCTCAACAGAGACTTCACTCTTTATTTGACGTAAACCTTAAGGTTTGCCGGTCAAATTTTATAACGTAGATTTACACGTCGATTGCTTGATGAAAACTTAATTTGTTTGGACTGTCTTTGTTTATTTATGATGGCATCGCCAACCTTACTTATCTGGATTTGTTTTCTAAGAGAATTCGCAATTCATTTGATTACAAGATTTATAGTTGACGTCTCATCATGGGTTGAGTTCTAAATATTAAAAAATATACATGTTTACTAAAAAAACAGAGAAATTTATATTGATAACACATGAATTATGCTATAACTTTTAGACACGCTGTGTCTCTCCTGGCAATAATTATCGTGCAAAGATCTTATACGGCAACATGAGAGGCCAATATAAAAACTATGTATCAAAGAAAAAAAATCGTTACAAAAACAGCTTTGGTTTCCTTATTAATATATCCTAAACATGCTTGGAAAATTATTGTAGATGCATTCACGGGGCAAATGATTTATTTTTTTATTTTAAAAGTACAATAAAAAAAGAAAATACTTTTTAAAGAAAAAATTTCAATTTCAATGTTATCTTTAAGGCTTAATTTAATACCTTCAAAATAGCTTCTTTATATATATATATATGTCATTAAAAGTGAAAAGGTTAAAAACTGGCTTCTTTATTCTTACAATGATTACTTTTATTACATCAGTTTAAAAATAACGTGATATTTTAATAAAAAAATTATTAAAAAAATCAGGTGCATATACATCACTCAAAAACATGTGGAAAGCACATGTGTACATTAAATAGCACGTGCAACCCCTCTAAGCATCCAGAAATACGCTCTCATTATGTTATTAAAAGCATCATCATGTTCTCTTTCCTTCTCGTGGAGTGAATTGAAATCTAAAGCACCCGAATAAAACGTGGAAAGCGAAAGCATAATGTTAATGTTAAAGTCAAAAGCACTCCGCTATAATCACGAACCACTTTTATTACCCACCGCAGGTAGAATTTTAATTTAATTTCAAACGTAATAAAAAAACGTGTTAATTGTGTTCATATATTTTAAAATTTCTTTATTTTTTTAATTTATAAACATAAAAATACATTTTTTTGTGTAGAAATATGTTGTTTGTAAAATTTCAAGCCAATTTTTAACATAATATATTGATGTTAGGGATATTTTTTATCATAAAAAATTAGTTTTATTTTTATAAATACAATGTGTATATAAATTTTATTTATGTCAAATATCAAAGAAAAAATAATCTCTCTGAAATATTAAAAACTATATATTATTAAAAAATAATTAATATTTAAAAAAATGAACTAAAAAAATTAAAAAATAAAATAAAGAGGGTATTAATTTATTTATTTTTTAAATTAACAAACCAGAAAACTTAAAAAATAATTTTTCTTTTTAATTTATGCATTTTTTATCCTACAATACTTATTTTTATTTGCATAAATATATCATGAAAATATAATCGATTCATATAGAAATAAAAGTAAATGATTTAAAAGGTAAATTATAATAATTTCTTAAAATATTATAAAAATACAAAAAGAAATTTAGTGGAACTCGTATATACAGGCGTAGGAATTGAGTGGCTGGACAGATTAATTTACGTTTCATATTAAATAAGAGGGTGGGCCATTAGGGGAAGGGGACACGTCTATCTTTCCCTCCAAAATAGTTGCAAGAGATGGGGCGATTAATTATTACGAAAATGGTGATGATAAAAGTAAACTTCAGATGTCGTCAATGGCGGAAATAATCATAATAGGACGGGGACCATCGAAGGAAATAAAAAGAAAACTCACGGGCGATTAATTTACGTTTCAAATTAAATAAGAGGTGGGCCAGTAGGGGAGGGGGACACGACTATCCCTTTTTAAAAAAACAATTATAAAAATTTAGATCAGTTTATACACAATTTAATTAATTTTTAAAACTTTAAATTAATAATTACATAAGTGTTTGGTAATATTAAAATTTATAATTTTAAAAAATAAATTTAAAATCTAACCACACGAGTCGAGTAGTTGCAGGAGATGGGGCGATTAATTATTATGCAAATGGAGATGATAAGTAACTTTCAAAGGTTGTCAGTGGCGGAAATAGAAAGAAAACTCACGTGCGAACAACCTAGAGAGTGGAGGTAGAAAAGGCTTTCTGGTTAGGCGCATAAGAGGAAAGGAAAGGGCTTGTGGCGACCTAACCGAGGCCACCGCTCGTCATCCATGACGTCCCTATCCTACCTTTTTTGGGTAGCTCACCGTCCTAGGAATTCTTTTTTAATGTTTTAACTTTTATGAGTTTATATTTTAATTTAGCACCGCCACCGTCTCAGATCTTGCTTTCCTTCTCGCTGCTTCCCAAAACAAAATAAATGGAGCAGCACTACTCTTAGGGTTAGGGTGTCTCGTATCTTTGTTTTGCATATAATATCTTTTTAACCTTTTTCTTCATTTTTAATATAAAACAGACATTAAGAAAGATAATTGAAAGAATTTAATTAATTCTCTGGAGTGTTAGTTAAAAAAAAAATGGTAACCTTCAACACATAATATTATTAATTGACATTATTATTTAACCACCGTTACTAAAATAATTAAACAACTTCATTATTTCATGCTATTTATTTTATTCATTTTACCATACTGTTACTATTTTTTTTTTTTTTTATTTTTATTACAATTATTTTTATTATTTACATCATTTTATTACTTATATAACTTTTATTATATCACTATAGTTAATGAGAAGTAAGAAAGTGTTGAGCTCCATCTCAAGATACAATAAGTTCAACCACTTGTATAATCTCACAAGTTTGCGCTGCTTGTAAGACTTGAAACTCTAGAAAGAACAACACCACTTTCCGCAAAATAAAATTATTTGATATAGGCTTTTTTTAGAGAAAAATATTATAGCTAGTAAAATTATAGATATATGTTGTATACTTATATATAGACACAAGAGTACATGTATTTAAAATCTAAATGGTTAATTAAAGATTTAACGACCATTTTTAAAAGAAAAATTGCTGTTATACTTATAACTTGCAATTAATTAAAGGTGTGTGTATATTTATTTTGCAACATGCAAATAAAAGCATATAATATTTTATAAGTGCATGTAATTAAAGGACATGCACATAAAGTATTGTAACTACAAGAGAAGTTATTTTTTGTAAAACAAGTCTTTAAAATCTTGATCTCCACTTTATAACATAAGCATTGTGCATGATTTTGTCTACATATTGATTCAGATGTGGTAGGCCAAATACACTTAATCATTTTTCATAATTCTAGTTGTAAAGTTGAAAATTACTAATGGACGTTTGATATTATCATCGGCTCATGCTAAATGATACGTGCCCGCTTTGTTGTTTAATAAAAAATAAGATCCAAGTCACGACAAGCTTTGAAAATTATTATTTTTTAGATTCTTATAGGTGGCGCCGGCTGTCAACTCCGGAGGCTGCTACGTGGCGGTCTATTTGGATTTGATTGACGCATGTTTGGATAAGATCGTCCTGCATGTCGTGCCCAGGTCGTAGGTTGGAGAAATGGAAAGGAAAGCCCGCTGTGATTTGGAGACCTGGCCCTCACCCTCCATGATAGAGAAAGGTGATGCTAGAAGATGAAAGTCTACCATCTTCCTACGTTAAATTTTTCGTCGTTGTCTTGTGCCGCTTTTTTACAGGACAGCAAAATCACATGTTGAATTTTTGGAAGAATAGCCGCGCTTATCATGCCGACCACAAATTCATTCTCATCAATTCATGTATGGAATAGTATATGTAATTTAGTTTATTCTTTTGTTTAATTATTTCTTTCAAGGCGAGTGTCAATGAGTTTCGATTTTAAAATCTTTCGATAACACAAAACTGCCACCAAGCCGTGATTTTTTAAAAGAATTATTTTAAGTTTTTATACATACATACATATATATATATATTTATTTATATTATTTTGATATGCGGATATTAAAATTAAAATTTTAAATTTTTTAAAAATATTAGTTTAATATATTTCTAAATAAAAAATACTTTAAAAAACAATAATTCATTAACTAAATGGTTTCTTCTTTCTCCACAGTTCAAGAGTGACTAGATCTGCCAAATTACATGGCCAGGAGATACGAGGTGTCAAGTGAACCAGTGGTTTCCATGCTGTAAATTAGAGGTGAAGGTGGTTCAAAGTGAGGTCAAGATTGATAATAGAGAAGAAATATAGAAGCATATGGAAAATGTAAGCACCAAAATTAATTTCCTTCTCCTGCTTACTATGATTGTCTTAATACTCAGCTAAAAAATAAATTCTCTTCTGAAATAGTTTCTTAATCTCTTAATAATACAATTATTAAATCAGCTTTGCTTCAGGTCGGGTTTATTTTTAAATCAGAGTGTATATTGACTTGATCAAATTCAAAAGACTTAACACATCAATCCACTACTTAGTTGACCAAGTAAAATTCAGATAAGACTTGATGAGGCTATTTTTTTTTATCTAAAATAATATCATTTTGGATAAATTCAAAAGAGATCTAACAAAATAACATCATTTTGTTTCATGTTTTTGTTTTGGAGTTTTGTTCAAAATAATGTATGGGGATAAATCCAGTTGACTTGGAGATTGATCCAATAAACCCATAACCTGAAGGAGGTATAATAACTGTGCTTAATAGATTCAAAATTAAAATCTAATGACCATGTGAAATCTAATATAAAATCGTGAACCTTTGGAACCTTTTCATTTATTTGAGCCTGTGCTTAAAACAAAGTGAGAAACGGTACTATCTTGCCATAGAAACTATATTGAGTCCCGGGTATTTCTAGAAAAGGTACCAAACGTCCATCAATTCTCATGCATCACACGGTTTTAAACAAAATCAAAGGAATATGCTATCAACATATTCATATCCAGAAGTCAGGAAGTCCTACCTCAAATAGGTTGTTTAGCGACATTGCCACGAAGAAATCATTTTCATCAGAAGATATTTTGAGTGTTTATGTGGTTCAAGCCGATAATGCATGCGTGTCGAAGTGAAACAGGACCCAAGCTTAAAAAATAGTTTCTTGCAGCAGCAGTCGCTTAAGAACATGCATTGTACTGTATGGAGACACTGCATAAAAGAGGCGCTGATAGTCTCTAATACGCAAAATAACAATACACAGGATGAACATGGAATTCGGCCAGGCAGATATAAATAACAAACAAACATATCATGCAGGCAATGCGAAGCTCTCCTGTGTCCAGTGGGGAGGATCCATCACTGCACAAGGATCTGATTTCTCAAAGTCGGCAACCTGCAACAAACAAGAGTACACAACAGTTTTAATGATAGCGTTCTGATTGCAATACCATATATACGAGAAACCTGAGACAACAGGAAAAGAAAAAAAAAGTGACAGTATGAATAGCCTTACCTTTTCTTTGCAGCTTGGGCAGTAGTGGTGCTTGTGCCAGAGGCAGTCCATAGAAGGGCAAAGAAAGCAAAATCCAACCATCAAAGGCATCATGCAACCAACAACAGCTGCCAAACTAGGCTTTGACCTGTGTTACGAAATGTCATCATTCAGGAGAGGGAGGATCAGTCCATGGAAGAAAATACAGGACAATAATATAGTCTGTGAACTTCAAAAACCACTGGAAAAGTAGGATAATAGTTTTGCCCTTTTCTGTTTGTGCGGTCCTCCTCTCCAACAAAGGAGAAAAGGAAACTCTATACAAACGGAAACGCTATGCATTAAAACTCGTATTAACTGAACTGGCAGTAATGGATAGTGTTACATAAGAGATTTGTAAAATCGTTTTACTAACATTTGGTATGACTCAAAAAAATAAATTCGGCTTTGAGTCGATTGAAAAGTTATTTTTCATAACCAACTCATGACAAAAATGAGTTAGGTTACGAGCATGTCTAGCAAAGAATGACTTTTTTTTTCCTGAATATAAGAGGTCGTGTAAGGAATCGAAAAGTTCAAAGGTAAGAATTTCAAAGCTTGAATAAAGTGGCATTCTAACTCAATTTTGTAAACCTTTTGATTTAAATCAAGAGTTTTTAACTCTAGAGTAAAGCGGCATCCTAACTCAATAATATTGGTTCAATAAAAGGCTAAGGGCGGCAGCAGCTTTACTAATCTCGGTTGGATACAGTATTGTGTGAATCAAAAGGAAACAAATAGAGGTGAACAAAAGAGAGGAAGAAACAACTTCATTATAAGATTTCAACAACAAGGATCCCAAGAAATGCCAGAAAACACATGGAAGATCAATGCCATAATGCACAAAGAGAAAAGGGTTTCCATTGCAATAGCTCATGAAACCAAGTTGAAATATCAGGCTACATCATTATTTTTTCCTGAAAATCTATATCCTCCACGACAGGAAAGCCAACTCTCATTTATACCCCCACCATGACCCTGGAATTAAACTTAGAAGGTTTTGCAATTAATTGTACAATATGATTTTGCAACCATAAATTTGACGAAAAAAACAGTACTCCTTCTATAATGGCAGCTCACTTTTGCATAAATAATAACTACAGAAATTTTATCATGAAGATATTAAAAATTAAAAACATGTATATGATTTTGTAACCTATAAGGAACACAGAGAATTAAGTAATGAAAGATAAGTTTTAATTACCTAACGACGGTAACGCCAGAATTACCACAGTAGACGCAGTTAAAAGGAGCAGGAGTGTCGCGATACATGGTCTGTTGAATCGGGATCCCCCTTGGATCGCCGACGATTGCGTTTGGCGGTGTAGCTCCGGCTTGGTACGGGTTCTGCCCAGCATAGTAAGGAATTCCGATGACAGGTTCGTCCTTTTGCCCCATTTTCACTGGATTTTGTGATTAGAGATCGATGAGGAAGGATTAATTTGTTCTTGTTTACAATGAGCAATGGTTTTCTCCGTGCTGGAACAATTTTTGGAGGAAGTTTCTGTCGTTGAAAGCAAAGCTAGAACGCTAGTCTACATTGACTATTAAATTATAATACAAAATAAATTTGTCGGATTTACAAGGTGGAAGATGAACGATGCATGGTGCCTGGCCCTGTTAATTTTCCATCAAATTAGTTTTTCTTTCTTTCTTTCTTTCTTAATGATGTTTTGGGGGGAAGGTCCTTACGGTCTTTACGGTCTTTGAGTGCATTTATTTTGCATAAAAATATGTTTCTTCTATTTTTTTCATTTTTTTATGCATAACATATCTTTTACTTATAATTAGCTTTTAAAAGTTTATTTATTATCATAATAGTGGTTATTTTTTAAAATATTTTTATTTAATAAAAATATTTTTAAAGTTTTTAAAAAATTCATATATTAAAACGATTTAAAAACACATAAAAATTTAATTTAAAGTAAAAATAATTTAAAATTTTTTTCAAAAATATTTGTAAAACAGACTTTAAATTTGACTAATTATTCACAAACATCGTGATATATTGTGATCATTAATTTAAATTTTGTGATTAGATTAAAAAACACTTTAAAGGATAAACCTAAAGCATTTTAGAAGAAATCTAAATCTCGGTACTTAAGAAGCTGTTCCATAGGTTAAAATTGCTATCCATATTTTTTGCGAGAGCTTTATATGATTTAGGTCACTTTATATCAATTAAATAGCTTAACTTACCAACTAAATAAGATAAGATTTACTCCTGTTGAACGAATAAACTTAACTAATTATATTCTAGTATTAGGTAATCCACTAAATTATATTGCAACCATTACTTGGTGAAAAATCCAGAATTAATATATAATTGTACTCGTGCCCAAATGTGAAATAAATTATCAAAATTCAAAATATATAGAATCCGCCTTTATCGTTGAATAAGTGGAAATATAGACACGTTACATGCTTATCGTTGACCGGAGTGAAAAGAATAATATTCTTCAAGTAAAAAAGATGGAAGGAGATTTAAGGAGGACAACCGGCGAAGAGCTCCTCCGTAATGTCTCTTTTGAAGGGGCAACTTCCGATCAGGAAGGTAGACGTTTCTTTAAATCCATTTTGGGACACGAAGACAGCAAAAATAAAATAGAAATATTTTCTGTATAAAAATATAAAAGATATTCTAGAATTATCGTAAAAACAAATTTATTTATCTTGAAAAACTAGTCAAACGCAACCTTGTAAATACTTGCCGATCGTTTCCAAGTTCCAACTATTCACAGAAGTTGACATTATCGACCACTTATTTCAATCCGGCCGAAAGCATGCATGTCGGATGTCGGGGCCATCTTAATGGGCCTCAAGCCCATGTCTGCTCAAAGACAGCGCCGTGGGCCACGACAAGGCGCTTCAATATAAAACCCAACAGCCAAGCCGTTCCCGATGTCTCTTCTTGCTAGACTCGCGCCATGTCTCAAAAAATTCATTGGCAAGCATCGTTTTGCATTGAGGTCAGCCATATCACGCGTCTGTTTGAAACTTTCGCATCTGTTGCGGTGCAAGAAAAAATAAAGTGTATGTAAAAATATTTATTTAAATAAAATAAAGAAAGGTATAAGGGATTTGTGCATTATCGTAAAGCAAATATGCAATGCAAGAATATTAGAATATAAAATATTAAAAAGAAAAAAAAATCAAGTGTTCGTATGACCATATATATATATCCCTCCTCCCCTCTTGTAAAAAGAGACAAAAACTAATCAAATTGTCTAATGAAAAAAGAAGATAAGATGTTACGAAGCTAAACCATTAGAATGAATAGTTACGTGGCGTTCCTTTATAACGGGTTGCTGTTATTGGTGTACTCAGAAACACGGGATTCGTTTCTTTTTATCTTCGTTGTTTAGTTGTGGAGCTGGCACCATATTATTGGATAGCTTAGATATGGTTGGTTACCGAACTAATGCCCCGTTTTTACATTGGGTTCATCCGTTTATTTGAAAATTTTTGAAATTGTTTTTAGATTATTTTAACATAGTATTATTAAAAATATTTTTTTAATATATTCTTAATTAAAAAATACATTTAATTACTACTTCTATTATGGAAGCTTATTTTGAATTTTGTTTTAAGGCTATTGTATTTATGATTAAAACATTTTATATTTTCATTGAAAATATACCACCACAGTTCAGTTTTTGTTTTTAAAGCCAAGAATAGCAAAAATGATAGTTGCTATAAATACATTGATATCAAGTATTTATCCAAAAAAAAATTAAAGAAAATGGAGTGATGATTAAACATATTTATACTGAAAATATTTTAACCAAGGGTGTGCTATCATTTAAATTCAAGGATTATGTAGTGAAAATAAAACTTAGTTTAATTATATGATTTTAGTTATATGAAGTATATTGTTTTTAAAAAGATTCTATTTACTATGATGTTTTCTCATATTTATAATCACTTTAATTTATTTGAGAAAACTTATATCTATAGGACTTGTCATATCAAGAATAAACATAAGATAATTATCTAGGTAGTGATCAAATGATAAAAACTTGGGATCAAAAGGTTTGCTTTCTTCGTGGTCTCATGTTTGAATCCTTAGTTGCTCATATGATGGTTACTATATAGTTGTTAACTTTAGGGCATGTGGAATTAATCGTGGTACGTGAAAGTTGACCCAAATATCCATATTAATCTAAATAAAAATATGTTTAGAATAAACATAAGGTTTATTTGTTAAGTAAGATTTTCATATAAAAAAATAATATTTGAAAAATTAAATGCATTGTAATACATTAAATGTAATACTCAGTAGTACAGGACTTGTCATTTAC
Organism: Populus ilicifolia; assembly: GCA_015708895.1. NCBI lineage: Eukaryota > Viridiplantae > Streptophyta > Magnoliopsida > Malpighiales > Salicaceae > Populus > Populus ilicifolia. The sequence continues at coordinate 78,017 of SRLM01000246.1, read as the reverse complement.
AAACAAATATACAAACTTTTACCCGTAGAAATATATTATTAAATTGTAGTATGTCACAGTTGAGAAGTATCAAAACCTTAAAAAGAAATTCCATAATTTTTGTCATCCATGATGATAATTGCTATATTTTGATATACTTATTTTTTCTGGTATAGATATAAATGCAAATTATTTTGGAAATATATTTAGATATATCAAGACATACAAGACACCTTAATTAGCACTCATTTTTAATTACACATGCTCCGAATATTTTCTCATTTCCATGTATACTCGTTTTCTCTCTATGGAACGGTGAAGGGATTTTAACAAAATTGATCTGCGCCAGTTAGTGAGTGAAAACAAGGGCCCAAAAAACATTCCCCGCTATTCGGCCACATAGCCATTGTAAAGGGAGGAGGCATGCGACAAACCTTGTGAATTCGTACATGATTTATATAAGCAATTTGTAATTAAGCAAAAAATAGATATATCTATGCCATCACATGTTAATTTGCAGAACCCAAATGTTATGCAAGAAGCTGTGGAGCCACGGGCAATAATTTTTTTTAATGCAATGGCAGAGATAGCAAGGAGCACACTGAGGCCACTAAGGGATGTTCCCTTCATGCGCAATGCTAGACCTCATCTCGTAACGTGCAGAGAATGAATAGGAAAACTCGAAACACCAACTCCAACACACAGTAGTTAGCACCAGTCAACATTGTTAAGATAAACCATTGTTTTAAATGAATTAAACCGTGCTATATTTATCAAACTTTACATTAAAGAAATAAAATAATACACCAGACAGTGATATATCCCGAGGACTCCAGCTGGGGAAGCCAGAACCAGAAGGGAATATTAGTGCAGACTGCACACAAACACACACACACACAGTGAAAGAAAGCGGGAAAGGGAATGGTGTCAAGACTGACAAGAGTTCAGAATAGATTCCACAGCAGAAAAAAAAAACGATCCATATAGTGGCCTGTAGTAGCATTCCAAAGGAGAGGGTCCCGATTACCCCATCTCGTGAAGTTCTACGTGTACGTATATAACTTTCCAATATTCTTTGCTGTGAAAATATAACATGTATAATAAATAAAATAAGTGCTTATAAATCTTCTTCTTCTTTTTTTAAACTTTAAACAGAGAGGTGGCTGCCCCAGTACATTTGGCCTGCCGACTCTTATTTGTATGGTCGTCTGTTTCTCCTTGTCCATTACTTATACTGTTCCTTGCTCTTGAATTTGTGATCAAGATCATTGCAGAATCAAAATTTAAGGACCTTCACTTTCAAGTTTCTAGTCTCTATCCTTCAGATTTAAAAGTTCACGCTTCAGTAAACAAAAGGGGGTTTGGCATATTACAACATGCCACCAGCACCCGAGATTCTTTTTAGGTATGGCATCCAGTGAACCGGGTTGTGTGGTCCTCGATCATACCCTTGCTACTAAAGAACCAAGACATAAAAAAAATAAATTATTGTCAGGATTTCTCTACAAGCAAATAATCATGACAACAATTATATTTTTTGGTCAATTTAATCTGTGCTGTTTCTTGTATATATGCACACCTCTCTTTTAATTCGGTGCTAAAAATCAGAAGGCACTTCTTTAAGCCAAAGCAAACACCTGGTTTTGCAAGTTTATTCGAAATTTATTGTTTTTTTTGTTTGTTTGCAAACGCGATAATCTCGTGGAGAATATAGTAAATATGTTTTGGACTTTTTACACACGCACACTATTGACTTGTTATATTAGGGTTGAAATCCAACTGCACATTCGACAAAAAAAAGAGGAGAAATTATCAGGTAACTTCATTTACCGTTCTTGACCGTGAATCAATAATCAATTTTATGATAATATTCTACCATTCAATTTAGCAATATATATCATCAATATTTAAAATAAATGATGAGAGAAAAATGTTTTTGTTTCCTAATATGGTTAAATAATTAAGATGGTATATTCTTATACGATTGGTTATTGCATAGTCTAGACTAGTAAAATGATTGGATTTACCTGGTAAATTATCATCTTAAAGTTATGCTAGGCGATAACATTATGTGTTAAATATCATAGATCCTAGAAGTTACCAAAAAAAAATCATCTAAATATATCTAATTAGTGGGTTCTCATAACATGTCCATCTTCTAAAACTATATTACTTTAATATACTATTGATTAGCTATGTTTCGATATATTTCCTCATCCAGTGATTTCTATATATGAGAGTTTATATGAAGGGAGAAAGCTCTGCGTTTTTACAATGTATATATCCCAAATCCCGAGTCCATTCTAATGAACAAAAGGGAGTTCTGTAAGGATTACAGACACCACATATCTCTACATTGGTGTGATATTGTCCACTTTGGGCCTAAGCCCTCATGAATTTGCTCTTGGGCTATACCCAAAAGGCCTCATACCAATGGAGATATTTGTCCATCCTTATATACCCTTGATCCTCCTCATTTCTAACCAATGTGGGACTTTGGTCGTATACCCAACAATCCTTCCCTCGAACAAAGGACCACCGAGCCTCTCCTCAAACGATCATTTATCCATCCACTCTCTGCCAACCAGAATTTTTCATTCTCTACTTCTCTCAACTTCATCATGTTGGGGTTATGACACGTCCATGAAGTACCGGAGAGTACTACCTGACTTTGAGAGTTTTTTTGCTCTTTGTAGGTCAACTCCTCTTCACCATGTTGAGATCAGGACACGTCCATGAAGCATCTGGAGCACACCGTCTATCCAATAGAGCTGATCCATGGATTACATCGTGATTTAATTAGGGCCCACCACCTTTTGTTCGGCATTCCAAGAATTCATCCATCATGGCTAACTCCGGGGTATGGTTCTGATACCACTTGTAAGGATTACAGACACCACATATCTCCACATTGGTGTGATATTGTCCACTTTGGGCCTAAGCCCTTATGGATTTGCTCTTGGGCTATACCCAAAAGGCCTCATACCAATGGAGATATTTGTCCATCCTTATATACCCTTGATCCTCCTCATTTCTAACCAATGTGGGACTTTGATCGTATACCCAACAAGTTACATGAGCAATCTCTCCTTGAGTGAATTACTCGATCGCCAAAGAAAACAGAAGAAAAAGGCAATTCGTAAATCATTTGCCGACCATGATAACATGCAAAAAGCATGCAAAGGTGCTTTTCAATAGAAAGCAGTTCGAACGAGAACGATGGGCAGCCACACAGAGAAGAAAGAAAGAAAGAAAGAAATTTCTCCGTTACTCGAGCTGATCTGATCCTCGAATTGTTTTGGCATTAGTGCTTTTCTCAGCACTATTGTTTGGGGTTGGTGTGGACTAATAGTTTTCGTTTATCAATTATATACACTAAAATATTAGTTAAACGCCAAATAGGTCGACATTGCAATCTCAAGTTTTCCTATTCAATTTGGCGAGTCTCTGCCACGGTACGGCAAGTAGAAAAGGCTTCTCTTATTTTTCAGTGCTATTCTTTTGGTAAATATGCAAGATTATGTATCCAAACACGTTGACTTTTGAGTGTTTTTTAATTTTAGTTGACTTTGTGAATGGGAACAGTATTAGAAGATGCATGCTCCTCATAAACTGATACTGAACCTCCCCTCATAAATTCATCCTCCTGGTGTAAAGAAAATGCCATTAACAAATCCACGACCGAAAGGACGCCTTCCAAGGTTTAATTATTATAAATTAGTAAAAGGTTGTCTCTGACCTACAGAAACAATATTCTAACATTTGGAGTATTGAGTTTCCTCAACGATATCCCTTAATCTCACGCGATAAGACAACAGATCTGAGCTGGCTTGAGTGTTTAAGCACAAATTCAAATGCATATTGAACCATTACTTCCTCAAATAATCTAGCAACATAAGACCATGGGCTAGTTAAAAACCCCAAGAAAATAAAATGCTTAAACCTATGAAGACAGGATGGCGCAGGATCCCTTGTGTTCATTTATTGTAAAATAAGGCAAGTTGGGTGGATAGCTGGCCAGGGAATGTCCCGCTCATAAAAGATAAAATTAAAAAAAATGGCCACCAACTTTTATAGAACTCCTCACAAACTGTCAAACAAACTTCCGGCATTCTCTTCGGCAATCGCGTTTTTACCGGATCGCTTCTCTCAGGAAAAGAAGAAAAAACCCTCTTTTTCAAGAATTTGAAGCTAACACGAACCCCCTTTTTTCTTTCTCTTAATAATCCACGATCATGACCCGACATTAGCTCACCATCAACTGAGAGTATGGATGGGCGTGTACCACGCTCCCTCCTCTGCGTGTGTGATGTTGAATCCCGATAAGGTGATGTGAGACAAAATGCATCCCCAGTGGTTCCCTGGTGCTGACAGCTCTGGTCCCACCCAGGGTTTTGTGCAAGATTCCCACGCGCAGTTACAGCCAGAATATGTAGAATTGTAGTCCAAAGTTTGTACACCTCTAATATAATCTCTCCCCGTCTCCCAAAAGTTCTCTCTTCTTCGTATTATTATTACTACTCTACAAATATTCCCTTCAAAATCTCAACCCCTAATCCCTTTATCTCCTGTTCTCTTTCCCTTTCTATCTTATAGACCCTTCTCTCTCCCTATTTCTTGTTTAATCTTCTTTAAATACAAATTCACACCTTGATTCTTAGTTGTTGAAGAAACAAAGGTAAGGAATGACAGCTCCAAACATGGCAGCAATCACAGCATCTTTGGAGAGGTCTCTTCAAAACTGTTCTCTAAATCACCACCACCATCGTCAAAGTAGTGGTATTTTGGGTGGTGGGAGAGAAGAAAGGTCATCGAGTTCAGATGAGTTAGATTCACAGAATCATTTACAACAAAATTCTGATACCTCCTTGGAGCTTAAGTCTCATCTCTCTCTTCCTTACCATTGGGAACAGTGTTTAGATTTGAAGGTAAACAGACCCTTTTAGATTTGAAGTCACTTTCTATCGATTACAGTTACAATAAATGGAGATCTTGTATTTTGGTTTCCTTTTTGTTTTGTTATATGGTGTCTTTCATTTACTGATTTGTATTTAATGCTTTCTTTCTGCTCTCACCTCCTCGCACATATATAAGATTAAAAAATAGGGTTTCCTTTTCGTTTTTTCCCCCTAGAAAGAACCCTAAAAAGAGAATAATTCTTTCTCAATTAGTTTTGGTCTTGCCCCCTTGGAATCGATCCCAAGAATTGGTTTGCATTTCTAGAGTGAAATAAAAAGAGAAATCATGTCTAGGTAAAATTCGTTCCTTCAGTAATGAATGTTCAATTTTTTTAACATAAAAAAGGAAAGTGTTTTCAGGGTTTGGTATTGGATAGGTACATTTTGATGAAGATGGTGGAGAATAAAAAAAATGGAAATACGGCATAGCATACTTTTCTGCTTTTACTGGTTCATGTCACTGTTGTTATAGGCAACAGAAAAACATTTTCTTTATGATGGCCATTAATTCAATAGCTAAATTATGATGGTCATTGCTTGTTGCCTTTTCTTCTTTCATAAATTATATTCTGATCATGAATCGTATTTTTGTTTATGTCTTTACTCTTTTTTTTTTTGCTTTTTCATAAATTACTTTTTTTTTGTCCTGGGTGTAAATGCAGACAGGGGAGATATACTACATAAACTGGAGGAATGGAATGAAAGCAAGAGAAGATCCAAGGATCACACAAGAATACAACGGAGATTTCTACTCAGAAGATGACAGCTTATGTGATAGCGAGGAGTCATCATCAGAATCATCTCCTTCTTCCTCGAGAGAGCATTATCATAATAGGCTACAGAAAGAAGACCATGTCTTGGTTGTAGCTGGTTGCAAGAGCTGCTTCATGTATTTCATGGTCCCAAAACAGGTGGAAGTTTGCCCCAAGTGTAATGGCCAACTTCTTCACTTTGACAGATCTGAAAATGGGTCGCCTTGAATCAGATTTCTTGTTTGATTCTTTTTCTTTGTTTCTATGTTCTTTTTTCTTGCGTTCTGGAAACTCATTTGTGTGCTTTTGATGGAAATTCACTGCGGAAAGATCATGAAACGCGTGACAAATGAGTTGTTACTTGTTAGCTTACTACTAGTATTCTACCAGATCTTTGTTTGTTTGTTTGTTTTTCTTATAGTTATTTTGTACCATTGCTTTATTATGGAAGCTATTGACATTGCCGAAGAGTCCTTAGGGCTAGTGGCAAGGTTAATATACTCGAAAAAACAGCTGTTTTCTTTTTTTTCAATGATTGCAACATGTAGCTCTCCTTCTTTATCTTCCCTTCTTTAATTTTAATACAAGATTATTTCTTAAAATGTGTCAAAGGGAGTGCTTCGAATGCACTGCGTGCTATTAATATTTGTTCTACTTCGTTTGTTTAATTTGTGTTTTCCTGCCACTGGTATGCTAAACTGCCAGCACATTGGAATCATAGTTTATTAGTAATGTCAAATGAGAGAACATTTGTTAATGTCTTGAACATTTGATTTAGAGGGGGGCAAAAACCATTGCTTAAGTTTGTTTGTGTCCCGATTAACAGTCCTTGTAAAATCATTAGCACGTATAATGTAAGTCATATATATATAACAATTCAGAGAAAACCCGTTATTTTCTTATCATAATTTTATACTACATGTAAGAATTTTAAAATGGGATGAGTCTCTTATCTTATATCATATGATATGCTAGTATCAAAAATAAAAGACAAATAAGACGTTAATGAAGCTTTGACGAGAGAGAAATAAAAAAATTGAATAAAAAACTTTAGATCAAGTTTTAATTTAAGAGCTGTGTTGAGTTTTTTTCTTTTTGCGAGAAAAGCTGGAAAAATGATAAAGAAATTACTTCCATGCTATATGATCTCAACTCTTATCAAAGCCCTTTAAATTATCAAAGGGATTATAATAATATAATAATTGAATTATTTATGGTTTATATTTTTAATATTTTTCAATTAAATACTTTGTTAATAAACTGATTAAATCATTTAATACAATTTTGTAATTTTTTTTTAAGATGAATATATGCGTTGAGATTATGGAATGTACAAGAGTCATGTTTAATCGTTTTCTTTACATGAGAACCCGAGAGGACAGGTTTCATGAGAAGGTCAGACGGGGGGGGTAGATAATTACTAATTCACATGTAATGTTATACCGCGGCTTAGATAAATTTTTTTTAGTATAATAAAAGAATATATAAACCATAAAAAAAAACTATGTGATATTATTATTAAACTTGATCAAATAATCAATCTTGAAATTTTTTTATTTAAATTTTATTTAACCAAAGTTTAAAATGAAACTATATGAAAGTTAGCTCAATATAATTCAGTTAACTTAGACTATTTAAAAATAATTTAATTGAATGGTAAAAAAAAATATAGGGATTAAATTGAAAAACATTGATGAAATTATCAAGAAAAAACCTCCTCATTCACTTATTACCTGCCTTAAGTTTGTTTAAAATTAAATCATGTGAGAGTTGTTCTAACATAACCTAGTAAACTTGGCCGGTTTAGAGACAATCCTTTCGACCAATAAAAAATATAAAGATTAAATTAAAAAAAAAGAAGATGAAATTGATTGGAAAAAATCTTATCGACTTAACTTATCATCTAATTACAATTTAAAATTATATCAGGTGAAAATTACTTCATTGTAATCTACTTGATTGATCCAGAGAATTATTAAAAAGAGTTTGAAGATAAAAAAAAAATCCAAATTAAAAAATAGGGGTGAATTAATAATAAAAAGCTTTATGTGAACAGTGAAGCTACATGATATTTTTCAAGCTTTTTAGTGGTATCAAGTAATTATATACACATATCCATGATTTTTTTTATTTCTTTACTTTTTCCTGTCATAATAATACAAAAAATTCTTAGTTCATTTCAACCAACATCCATGGATGAAAAAATATAATTTGATTGAATAAGTATAATATAAATTTTTTTAAGCTAATCAAAAATCAATTGAATTATTGATATTTTAGAATATAATTTTTAAAATTTAGACAAATAAGCATCATTCACTAATATTTTTATTTATTATGTTCTTGATTAAATATAATAAAAATAAAAATAATTATATCAATTAGCATAATATGGTTTCTATAAAATCATTGTATAGAATCCTAATATGAATGAAAATTTATTTATTTATTTATAAATAATTAAATTATCAAAATTAGAATGCCATGAACATTGTGAAAGAATTGTTAAATAATATATTTATAAGCTAGCATGTTTAGACTTGATATATTACCAAATCCACTCATGATGGAATTTGACTTTGGCTAGAACCGGTGTGTTTTTACTAGAGTGAGTTTAGTGCTATTATGTGCTAACTCAAGACACCTGCGCATTCAATAAAATTATGTTTATATGTTTTTTTTATTTAATATTTTATAATAAAAATATACTAAAAAAATATTGGTTTATTACTTTCCTATTAAATTTAGCAACTTAAATTTAGTCCAAGGCACCCAAGGAATCGGATAAAAAAACCTTTTCATGTATTTTTTTATTTTTAAAATAATAAAAATTAGATTTAATAAAAAATTCCAAACAATAAAAAAATTCTAATTAATCTTTATGATCCTATAACCAATAGCAATCTTTATTGATGCCATTCCATATCTGACTCTAGTTTACAGGTTGTGATTTAAGGCCTTCAAAATTCAAATTAGAGGTCTGAACATCAGAGGCGTCTCAAATTTTCGGAGGAGATATTCGCACGAGACAAGAATTACGGGAGGGGACATCAGCGTTTGACTATTTTACTCCTACAATACAGGTTACTTTTCAAAAGGTAAACATGGTATCCAGATGTCTTCTTCCAGATCTAGATCGACGACCTGCCAACGCAATTCATGGGGGTGTTGGTAGCTTTTGGTCAGGCAGTGTTTTTTAAATTTTTTTTTTTTAAATTTTCATGAGTTGTTTTGGCTAATTGAAATTAAAAATAATTTTTTAAAATTAACAAATATTTTTACGCAATTGTTTTAAGAACAATTAAAATTCAATTGTGCGGAACCACGTTAGAATCTGTCGCTTTTGAGGTGTTTGTTAATTAGGTTTAGTCAACCTAGCAACGCAATAATTACTAGACAAAGCTTGTGATCACATCACTGAGTGTCCGAGAAGTCCCAAGTTTTCGTGTTAGAAAATAAAAACTCCCAAGTCTTCTTTCCGTTCTCTTACGGAAATTCATTAATGCCTTCTTTTCCAGTGTTTTATTTCTCGATAAATTTATTTTCTAATTATGATATTGCGGATTTAAGTTTGCAACCACTGGACGCAGATTCTTACTTTGAAAACTACGGGAGGATTGGAGAAGTCAGCACTTCGTCGCAAGGCTCTACGTTTGTAAACTAGAACGTTTTAAAAAATGCGGTTGCATTTATAACATTTTGCCGTCAAAGCTTCAATTATTCAATGCCTGGCTAGAAATGCATGGACGTTGGATGGGCATTCTTAAAAGTCTAACTAAGTTCTTCAATAGGGAAATCACTTCGTTGTGTATTTTCTTTTATTTTATACTTTTTTTTGTTATTTTAACAATTATATAAAAAAATAAATGAGATTTTATAAAGCTTTACATGAGAACGATAATAAAAAAAATCAAAAGTTAGAACAAAAAATCTTTTTAAAAAAACCCAATTTTTATTTCAATCAAGTTCAATTCCAATCCAATTAACAAGAAACCCACATCGATAATGAAGAAAATCAAACAGAAGATGACCAAGAGATGATAAATAGTTCTCAATCTTTATTTTTATAATCGACGGCAAATTGTTTCAAGCGGGTGGCTATGGATCAGGTTTGGAGTGTCGTTGGGCCATGGTTCGGGCGTGAGAAACCATCCTTATGTGCTGTTCTGCAGCCGCAGTTTCGTGTTTTAGAGAACTGGGTTTCTCTTATTGTTTGTTTGTGCAACGCTCATATCCAGAAGGCTTTTCCTCCCTGGTCAGGTCAATCCTATTCTTTATTATTTTTTTAATAGTAATCAAGTGAAAAGATTAAGTAGATTTAATCAATGACATTGAAAAAAATAATAAACTGATTAAAAAAAATTACAGTAAAAAAACAAAGAAACAACAAAAAAAAAAATTAAATCATGAATCACTTCTTCACGGAATTTAAATATCTAGTTAGATCAAATACATGTATAAATATAATTTTAAAATTTAACTTCAAGTCATTGAGCTAAATGATGAAATGTTAAATTCTAAACTTTATTAAAGATCAGCAACATTAATAACTACATTGTTATAGATAATTCAGATAGACTACAAGATATCACAACAACAAAGCATATAAATGATTTTGCGCTAAAATTTTTCATGTAACAAATGATTACATTCCTGCCAAAAAGAAGAAAAAAAAAAGCTGAAAAGTCTTTGACATACACCGATCGGACACGCATCAATCCTATTCTTTATAATTCACCATTCCTTCTACTTGGGTCTTGCAACCAGTAATCTATTTAGAACTCCATCAAAACACAACGTATTTATACTGAAGTGGTGCGTGTCTGTGTCTGTGTTGGGAAACGAAGGGTGGCGAGGAAAGAGGAAACACCTTGTGCCACTTCAGTCTAGGTTTTCCTTCTGTCAGTCTGTGTCACTGCTACATTCGTTTTGTATACCATCTTCCCCCAGGTCTTCCAACAAACCAAGGCATTTGTCCTTTCGATACATGGCAATAAATGGAATCTAGAAACCAAAACAGCATTAAATTGTGGAAATTCTAAAGTGCAGCGTTAATAAATGGAATCTGGAAACCAAAACAACAATAAATTGTAGAAACCAAAACAGCAATAAATTGCAGAAATTCTAAATTGTAGCATCAATAAATGGAATCTATAAACCAAAACAACAATCTTTATTGTTTGTTGTGACCTGACCATGGTTTTCAGTTAAAGACTTGCTTGTTTGTGGGTAGTTGGTGTCTTGTCTTGGATTATCTATGCAGTGAATGCAGATGCTAAACTTGTTTGGAATTGGAAATTAAGTTTATATATGGGGTTATTTTGATCATTTCAATTAATTTAAATTTTTTCTTGAACATGCTTTTTGTAATTTTAAAAACAATGAAGGTAAAATGTAGAATAGAATAAAATATAAGGATGATAAGGTAATTTTTTACTTTATAGAATGCTATTTTTTTCTCTTCATTTTCTTTTGCGAGGATTTGTTTATAACATTTTACTAATCATTAATAATTCGAGTTTCTTTGTGAATGAGAATTCATCATAAAAATAAAAATAAAAACAGGAAGAGATAGAGAGGTTTTTTGGTTTACTTGATAAGCCGAAAATTAAGTACTCATGAGAAAAGGGGAGCAGAACATACTGTACAATTTTTTGTTTGTTTTCAATTGCTGGTTTAATAGTAGTAAATAACTAGACATATGTTATGCACTAAGCTGCAAAATAGGTTAAATCTCATGTTAGGATTTTTAAAGAAGTGAAAATATTTAAGATTTGGATTATTACCTTGGTTGAGTTTAATAGACTCAATTAATTTAATAATATAATTAAAAAATATTAATTAATAATAAAAAATAAAATAATAATATCATACCAACGCAAACTATAATATCATAGGACTCTCAATCCTGCTACTAAAAAAAGCTCACCAAGATGATTCTAACATCAATTTAAAAGGCTACATGATAATATTGAAAGAAATTGTATGCATCATTCAAGCAACGACTTCCAAAGTAAACAAAATAAAATATCATAAATTGAATATCTCATACTTATATTTAATAAATTAATTTAATTTAATTGAAAAATAAAATTTTTTTAAAAAAGAATAGTGAATAAAAATACTTGAAATAACTCATGTTATTTTTAAAATTAATAAAAAACAAAAAAAATGAAACTCAATCTCTGATTAAATAAATATTAAAAGTTAAAATTAAAAAAAATATATTTTTAATAAAAGGAAACAAAATCAAGTAAATCCACAAGGATCTTCTAAATTTGAATCAATTTTCTAAACTCTTGTGAATCCTTAAATTTAAGTTTATTAAAGAAGCTCATTTCTACTTCACAAAAACACTTAACTATTTGTTTTGAACTAATGTTTTTTGAGTTGAAATCGTTGGTACCATAAATCAGTTGAGAGCTGCTTCTTCTTGTACTTACAAGGTGAATAATTCACTTGTTTCTTCTCGTGTTTGTCGGGTAAATTATTTGGGCACTATTCACATGAACAGTATCTTTACTGGACGGAGTCTAACCCGGTAAAAAAAATTAATTTTTTAAAATTATATTTTATTTAAAAAATAGTATTTAATATTATTTAATAATAATATATAAATTATAAAAATATCGCATAATAACATAGTATTTGTAGAATTTAATCACAAATTTAATTTGTTTTTGAAAATATTTTACTTGATTTTATGCTAAAAAACCATAAAACTATAGTTTTTATCATATAAATTTTATATATAAAAAAATTATAAATAAGTTATAGAATAATAAAAAAATATTATTTATTTAATAATAATATAATAATAAAAATAAAAATTTTACTTCTAAAAATAATTATATTATTATATCGTGCTTGAAAAACTAAAAAAAAATAATTTTAAAACCCTCAAATTTAAAGAGTAACAAAGTTATTTGAGCTTTATGAATAGAAAAAACCTTTTTATTTCTTATCAGTATAATAATAAATAATAAAATATTATGAACAAATCATTATGATAAACTGAATTGTTACAATGAAAAATCCAAGCATTATAAATTTTTATTAATTAGTTAATTTCCTAATATTATATTAAAAAATTAAGAAGCTATCTTAATTTTTTTTTATTTGATACATGTTTTCCAAAGCTCAATAATTAAAAAAAATAGTGTTTTTGTTATATCAAATAAGATAGTCTGTGTTTTTTTAAATATAAAAGAGAATAGATTTATTGATGGTATAAATTAAATAAAGATAGTCTGCGTTGGATTTCTGTCGATCCCAGTTTTTAACTTCATTAGTTATTTAATTATCATTCGTTTTGTATATGGTTTTATTAAATGTACGTATGCAAATATCTCAATTATCGTAACAATGATGTACATACATACATACATACATATATATATATATATATGATTTGTTAATATTCAATTATAAACACTAAATGTCAATTTCCCCGCACCACGGTATCATGCTAGTTAACAGTACAAACAGGGAATATTATGAGCAGCTTTTTCAGTTTTTTGACCCCAGGAGTCACTGTGTGTCGAGGTCCCTGGTCTCCAAACGACCTTTCCACCCGTTTTATCTTTACCACATCTGAAGGTGGGCATTTTTACCGCTTCCAGTACAGAAGCAAGAAGGGTGATGGTGATCATGTTTCCGTACTCAAAAATACCTAGGAATTAGTATTGTTAGCTGTTGTATTATGGGTTAATCACATATTTTAGTGAGATAATCTTTTATTTATTGTTTATAAAATTTGTAGCTTGATAGAAAAAGCCTGTAACATACAAAATAATATATTTTGATGGGATTTGAGAATTTTTAAATAATAAAATTAGAGATATTTAAGCAAATAACTATAATAAATGAGAAAATAAGTAACTGTCAAGAATAAAAGTATTTGTTTTAAGTTTTGATATAATAAATACTTTGAAAATTAAAAAAAATATTTGTATTAATAATATAGATTATAAATATTTTATCTGTAATAGTTCAATGAATATTTATAATTCATGAAACTTATCTTTTTATTTAATAAAAAAATTGAAGAGTCTAATAGCATTAATGACATTAATGATGGGTAAATATCTTATATATATATTAATAAAAGATAAATTTATTTAATATAAAATTTAATAAAAATACAAATATTCATTACATATATATTAAATAAAAGTGATTGGACTCATGTCACAAAATTAAACCCAAAAAAGACTACGACATGCATTAAGTTCAAGTTGTGTTTGGCATATGCCAAATACTTAAGCCGAGTCATACTGTCTAAGTTCATGAGAGCACTAAGCATGAACTCAATGCTTAGTCTCAAGTGTAGCATCAAAGCCTACAAAACTCTAAGTGCATGCTTTGTGTTTGGGCTTAGACTTCACATTAAAGGTTAACAGATACCTGGTATGAGCCTAGCATATAGATTCAAGTATAATGTATAAGCTCAAAGTAGATTAAGTGAGGTGTTTGGCTAAACAACTAGGCTTGGTTGAGCTACCCAAGCTCTCAGGACACCGGAGCTTAAGCTCTTCTTTTAAGCTTACAAGATGCTGGGTGTGGACCTTGCACCTAGTTCAAGTGTGTTGTCCCAACTAACAAGGAGGTGAGGTCATGCCCAAGGCTTAGCATCTAAATTAAAAGACTATTTGTTTGTATGTTTTAAAAATATTTTAAAAAAAAAATAAAAAAATTTATTAACTTTAAATTAATATATTTTTAATATTTTTAAATTATTTTGATGTATTGATGTCAAAAATAATTTTTAAAAAATAAAAAAAATTATTGTCATGTATTTTGACATGAAAAAATATTAAAAAAGTAATAACAACCATATTTACTAACAAGCTCTTAGATGTGCTGCCTCGAGTTTATGATGTGAGTCCTTAACAAGCTCTTAGATGTGCTGCCTCGAGTTTATGATGTGAGTCCTTGGGCTTAGGTGTTATGTCTAATTAGATTTCATATGCAAACAAATTTAGAGGTATTAGATTTGACAACTTACTAGATCTTTGACCACCCGAGCTCGATTGATAACTATATCCAAAGATGTTAGGCGTATAAACAAGTTAAATTTAAGTTATTTGAGCATGATATTCTACTAAATCTAGAGATATTAAGTATAGACAGAAACCTTGATCTTTTATCAGTAGATTATCACCCTGTATTATTCATGAGGTGGTAAAAATATTGATCCATCGTATGGGTATTCTTTTTATTTATAAATAGCCCAATATAAATAAATTTGTATTACAGCCAAGAATAAGTTCCTAGCTATGCAAAAAGATTCAAGAAGTGAAAATTGACAATGTATGAAGCTCGAAATACAACGCTTATAAAAGGAAAGTCCGGCATGCAAAAAGATGAGACATGGCACAGTTGCTTGGTCTGAGAAGGTGAGGCCCTTCGTCCTAAAATATTCGAACTCAGACGCACGCAGAGATGCTTTAGACATGGTCCACGGGAGTAGGTCAGTCATAGCTGGAATTAAATGAAGAAGTAGGGACCCTAAGAACAAAACAAGGAAACCTTTTGCTTGACAGCAGAAAGGAATCTAAGCTGTGACGGATTTGATAAAGGGGAGATGATATTAACATTTCAAAAAAAGTTAACGATACTTCTTCCGTTGCCCTAACTTTTGATAGAAACATTAATGTCATGATCTCCCTTTTTATCAAGGTTGCATGGTGCACTATAAAAAGAGAGTATACAGAAAAGGGTGGTGCAGGTTAAGTTGGTCTCTCGTTCTAAATTTGTGTTCTCTTGATGCATATACAATGTTCTGAAAGTTTCTTTATGCGTGTTATGTTCAGAAGCGTATATTGCTAGGATTTAGAGAAAACAATTAAGGTTCTCAAGCCTCATATGACAACTTTCAACTATGAAAAAAATTATAGAAGAAGCTCTGATACATTCTTGAAGACTTTTAATTCATAAATTCTGTTGAAAAAAATAAGCAAAATCTGACACAGCAAAACAATTCAAAACTAAGTAGGAGAAATAATTAACATTGGAAATTAAATTTAAAAAATAGCAAAAACAACAACTTTTGAAATTAATTTGAGGGTTTTCTTGATTTCAAATAGCTATAACCAATCAATACTTGTCCAAATAGGCTTGGAAAATCTCTTGAATGAATTTAAATATAATTCAATAATTAGTCTAAAAATTATTTTTGATTTTTTATTAAATCACATGTTTAGCACGTTCCAGTTTTTTACCTTATATAATTAATCTATAGATTAACACATCTACAACGCATTTCACATCTCAAGGATTATACCAATATAGTTATTTACCAAAAAGAAAAGTATCCTAATCAATTTTTCACCAAACAAGTTTTAATATATCTTAAAAAAATAAGCAAATAAAACTTGTCAATTCTATATTTTTATGGATCTAAAACAGCTTTCAAGCAAAGATTTCAAATCTTAGGTTCGTTTATTTTACATAAAGAAAATATTTTTAAGATTTTCTCATGTTTATTTTTTAAAAATATTGTTTTGTATTTGTTTTATATAAAATATTTTACAAGAAAACTAGTAAATAAAAAATATTTTATAGTTAACCTTCAAACTTTATTTTATTTGATAAAAACTATCTTAATTCGTGAAGTTGTGGAAAATATTTTATTAATAGTAATTTATTTATAATATTGTTTAACTATTTCAACTACTATTTCCATCGCATCAATACCACCACTTTCTCTTTTATTATTATCATGGTTACCTTATCATTATTACCGGTATGACTACCTCCTTCATCACCTCAATTTAATCACCACTATTATCTTTTTTTTCACAACCCCACATTTACCATTATCAGTATCATCTCACTATTATTATCATGATCTATCTTAGTGTTATTTTTTTTTTCATGTTCCACCACTATTATTATATTATAATCATCTAAATTAACAAACATTTAGAATATTTTTCAAGCAAATTAACAATAAGAGTTCATTTGAAATCCATATAAGCTATATCTTAATTAGTTCACATACATTTATCATCAATTTATTTATATTCATGGAGTCATTGCAGTTGCTTTTGATATCTCGTCCCTTCTTTTTGTTCAAGCAAGCAAAAACTTAATCTTAAAATACTCCCTTTTGAGTTATTCACACTGCCTTGTGAATTTTCAAACCAGCATATTGACGGGGGTGTTGCGGCAGATTTGTAATCTCCTTTAAATGAGTGTTAATATAAAAAGATAAAATATATATATACATATACAATCATTTTCAATTGAGCATTCATGAACGACATTACCAACCACAATAAATACTATATAATATCTAATAAAAAAAGAAAAGAAATATTTGTTGAATTCCCGGCAATCTCTTTTCCCAGACATCACCAGGTCGAAAAAAGTGAATTCAAGTTGGATTCCAAGAGAAGAAGGTGAGCTAAAAAGACAAGGAAGGAACAATTGGGTCAGGAATTATTTGCCCGTACCTCGCAGCTTATAATAATCCATCCGCAGAAGCCCATTTTATATACTATTCAGAACAGCCTGGATGTCACGAGCTAGCAGAAGGCTAGGGCCTCTGGTATTGTGTCCCGGGCCCATCTTCAAATTATTGCTCTAAAAGGCAGCGCACTACATGGACATGGACCGTTCGATGATCCAGAAGGGAAAACAATGCACATGCACACAGTCCATTATAAATACATAATGTCCAACAACTATGTGACAGGCACTAACATCTTGGAGAAGACTAAATTTAAAATAGATTTTTAAAGTGTTACCGTTCATTTGAATTGATATTTGATATGTATGGTGAAATTCTAATTTTACCTTGCATTAAGCTTTCTCAATTACATTTTTGTTTTTTTTCCCCTCTTGGGCTTATTTCCCTTCAATATCAGTTCCATGAGGCTCGGGCGATCTGCTGGGTGCTGACCAAAAGACGCAATGGGCCTAGTTTGGATATACCAAGCTCTTGGGTTGGATTAAAGCAAGAATTTCCAGCTCCGAACTCAAGCTCTTGATCCAGTCTCGAAATAAGCCTTCCCTGTGGCATCCTCTTTCAATTTGTGTGGGAAAGTTGGTCTGAACCAAGAAACCATCTTAATTTGAAAATGTCATAGTTGGATAATATTCATCTTAATTTGAAAATAGGTATCCATCTTTTATATATATATTTCATCTTTAAATAGGATATTTTCTTTGAAATTAGGTACCCGCAATCAACAAAACACACTCATTTTTTTAATTTTATTTATTTATTATATATAGAATACATTTATATGTAGATTTATTACTTATGTGTCTTTTCACGTATAAATAGAGTTATTTCAATTTAATTGGATAGAGAGATCTTTTGATTTTTTATTATGTTTTTTTCTCTTTTTATTTTCCTTTTAGTCATTTCTTTTACTTTATATTATATTTCTTTTTTAAAATAATTTTTATATCACTATATATTTTTTATTTTTTATTTACCATGACTTCATAATAACATGTCAAACATTTAGAGACAATTATCCTTTTTATTTTCAATACAGACTCGTCATATAATTGATGTGGGCTGAACTACAACTCAAATACAAATGCTAAAGTATCACAAAAACAACATTGTTATTTTTTTAGGATGTTACTAGATGAGTGATCACTACAATGCCACATATTGGACCCAACCATTTTTAACATAAAAAATATTCTCAGGTGATAGTAATTTTTTTTAAAAAAGTAAGAAAAATATGAAAGTCAGGCTATATACTTGACTGGATCCAGTAAATTTAGTTAATACAATAATATATAAATAAAAAATAATTTAAGTCATTTTAAGTTAATTTACTAAATTTATGATCTGATACATGAAATCAAGATAATTTTATAAAAAAATAAAAAAATAATAAAAATTAATCTTTAACAAACCTAATATTAAATGATAAAATTAAAAAAAAATTCTAAATCAATTCGAGCTAACTAGCTAAACTCATAACTTTGGTTTCGAGATCAAGATTACCTCTTAAAAAGAAAACTTGAAATAATCATGAAGTTAAATTCTTGATCAATAAAATTCTGAGTAACAAAATATTAAAGGATGAAATTGAAAAGAAAATTTTGAATAAAAAATTATTAAAAAAAATAAATAGCAATAAAAAAATAAAAATCAGATTTAATATAAAAATAAAATTAAATTAAATATTGAAAGATGAAATTTAAAATTAAATTCAATTAAGAAAATTATTCAAAAAAATAAATAATAATTAAAATAATAAGGATCAAATCACATAGAAAACAAAAATTAAAAAAAACATAAAAAAATCAAATTTAAAAGCTATCAAAATAATATGGATCAAATATAACAGATAAAAAAATTAGAGGATGAAATTAAAAAAATCTAATTTTATAAATTACTTTAAATAAAATAAATTATAATTAAAAGAATATAGAGAAACTATAAAGAAAAAACATTGAATATCTACTTTAAAAATTTAGAGAATCAAGTGTAAAAATTAAATAGAAAAAAAAATGGAAAAAGAAAAAGGACCATAAACCCCAAATTAAAAGTGAATAAGTTAAATGTGTCACTTAGAGAGGAAGGGTCAGCTGATACAATTTCAATAATATCAATGGAGGTCATTTTTTATCGCTATATGTGTTGTCTAAAAACAGCAAAGCCATGTATGCGTTGGCTACAATTCATATGTTAGCCAATTTTAGTTTTATATTATATTTATTTTTTATTAAAATATCAAATCTTCTTCGATCAACTTAATTATAATTAAAAAACATGATGAAAATTTTAAAAAATATCTTCTAAATACCAATTACATAAATTTTACTTTTAAAGATAATTTATTTATTTTACAGTGTATTAAAAATTTAGAAAAACAAAATTATCCCCAATTATTCTAATGATAACTAATTAACCTCGCCAAAAAATTATATTAACCTCAATAACTAGTCCAGAGATATTTTTATGAATAATTACATTATTTCATTCCATAGTTCAATTAGTCTGTATCAATAGTAATTCATAATCTCTTTTGGTTTTTTTAATATATGTAAAAAAAAAAAAAGGCGCTTTCCAGAATAGAGACGTGGTGATGGGGTGGCGGTCCTGACGGACACGTGTTATAATTATTGTAAGAATTTTAGGTAGAGCGCAATTAACAGAGGGAGAGGTTAGATAGAGCAACGTATTTTATTGAATGGAGTGGTATTTTGGCTCTTGAATGTTAGTTGTGGTCGATGGGATGAAAGAGTGATAAAGGTCATTACACTAGTACTTAAGGCCTTAATAAGGCCATCAATCCATGATCAAATCAGTTTTTTAGCGGGAAACTCCCTTCGAGGTAACCGCTACCCCCAGACTTACCAAAAGAGTTTTTATTTTGGTTCACCCTCTCTGCATCCCTAGCTGCAGTGTCAATAGCTCAAGCGAAATGAGTGGCCACCACCACCACCACCACCATCACGACCATTCACCACCGCCACCGGGTAAGTCTCCAAAGTTTACCTTGTTTTAATGTTTATGTTTCATTCAATTTTCCTGTTTACAGAATTGATGTTTCTCTTAATGATCTAATCATGATGGAACTTCTGTTATCCTTTTATTTGATATACTTTACAGAACTACTTAGCAATGATTGCTTGACTTAGCTGTCTATGGATTAAAGAAAATACGGCTGCATATGCAATTTTTTGTGATCATATTTTGTGAAATTCAGGGATTCCGCCTCCATATCCTCCCCAAGATTTTCCGCCGCCGCCGCCGCCACCTCCACCTCCACCTCCACCAGTGCCACCACCGCCTCCACCACCACCAGTTCCCGCACCGCCTCCACCTGGCTATCAAAGCTATTTCTATGAAGGCCCTGTACCCCAACCTCCTCCACCCCCACACACACCACTTGTCCATCATGATCATGATGACAGTAGTGATTGCTGTTCATTCCTAAGAGGATGGTACGTGTGATATCTGCCGCTATTAATTTTTGGCTCCACATCTTTTAGAAGTATGATTATTCATTCAATTTGTTTCTTGTTCTACAATTTTCTTTAGTGCATCTCATTTGGGTTTCAGCTTCCACTGAAATTAATTTTCCCCGTGTTATTGAGCCCTTGGAATTTGTTACAGAAAGAGGAGGTGTTAATTCTTAGAGGGTCACTTGTTTTGTCTGATTAATATATTTTATCTGTCACTCCAGTCAATGACTTAATGCTAGAATTGAAAACTGGTGATCTAGCTAGAACCTTTACTGGATCGAAATATGCATGTGTTTAATAACTCTCTTTCTCTCTCTCATGCATGCATGTAAATGCGAAAAATACGCTAGAAGTCTTGAAACAACTCTAAAGTTCGATCAAACTTAACTCCTAACCTTCGACTCTTTTAAGTTGCCCTACGTCCAAGTTTCCGTCTCCTCTGCCAATTTCGCCAGAGAACATCTCTGCGAAAGCCGAAACCTAGCTTGTTTAATCTAATTGCACGCCACAGCCATATGAATCTTTTAATTTTTTTTTTTGCAAAAGCATATGCAATCAAGCCTCTTAAAGTAATCCATGACAGAGGAAACTCCACTAAGTACGCAGGTAAATTCATCATGAACTGATATGGAATGCAACATGAAGAGATAGAGTTAAAGCACTACATTCAAAACTTCAGATGAAAAGGAGCCTCAAAAAAATAAACTTCCTTTCAATTTAGACCCATTAGAAGAACATTATGGTTAGAATTATTTCATACTTTCCTAGCACTCAAGATACTGTTGTGTTTGCATTTTTATCTGCTTACACGGCTTAATTTCTACTGCTCATCTTGATTCCTATAAATATCATGCTCAAGCAAATTTGCACTTTACTTTTCATTAACGTTGTTGTACCCCAATAAGAAGTTTGCACCTAATGTCTAGCTCATGATAGTGACTAGAGCAGAAAACAGCTCTGTATCAGCCCCTAAAGCTTTGCTTTAAGCTTGCACACACGAGCATCTTTGCTGGCAGACCACCTGGTGCGTGCCCTGATTGAGACCAAAGGGAAGAAATTTTGGATTGGTCCTGTACATTGAATCCAAATGACCCAAATCATTGGGCTACACCACAGAAAGTGATGAATAGACTAGAGATCATGTCCTGAATACAAAATTGATGTTAGATTAATCTTTTGTAGAATGCACTAAGCCAGCCTGTTAAAATTGACCAGCATGTAAAGCAAATGTGCAATTCAACCCAAATCCTCCTCGTGCTTGTTAGTTTCATTCTGTCCACATACAAGGAGATGATTGAAATTCTTTCTTAATGATTTGTAATCTCTAAATGTATCTTACTTCTTTTCTTACCTCTATATTTTGCAGTTTGGCTTGTCTTTGTTGCTGCTGTGTGTTGGAGGAGTGCTGTGGCTTCTGCTTTTAGGCTTTTTTGTGTCTGGTCTTTTACATTCATGGCATTTGGTTATTATGCACTTTATAATCTGAGGACTTTCCTAAACATTATCCATTTAATGGAACATGAATCTGTAACTTATTAAATGAAATGGGCTAAGACTCTTTCAACCTTCAAAACTGGAGAGCTAGCATGCATATTTACCTTTATTTTCTGGTGTCTATTTTAACTATTATGTTTCAAACTTTATTTTGCATATCATATTGTAGAGCAATGACTCCAATAATTCAATCCATCTATCTTTCCTTACAGCGTAGTTAAGCCATTGCTAATGTTCCTGCATTATAACAGCAAGTTCAGAACGTGTGGATTGTGTGGGTTTCGCACACTAGAATACATTGCTTACAAGTAATGGCAGCTGCCTGCATCTTTATGGGAATTTTTACACACGGATCGTCTCTTTCACATTTGTTTCGTGGATGAACATTTTAGGGTTTTTTTTCCATGGATTTATTGATGTTCGAGACAGCCCTTCACAAAACATAATATTCTGAGTTCTGAAGTTAAAGGCCATTATCGTGATTGAGAATGAGTGAACTTGATCATTCAAGGAAGACGACGACTTTGTTGATACAGTCGGTTCCATCTAATTGTCAGCTACAAAGCAGGGAATGCTTATCCCTTTAACAAGTTATTTGACCAATAGATTTATTTATTTTTTTGGCTAGATCGTTTAGCTCATACGAGGTGTAATGATGATGAAAATAATTATCGAAACTTCAAATGCACACCCACTGAAAAACCGAAAGGTTTTTTTTATCAGTTTCACTGTTTAGCCCAGGGACTTCGATCACCGACTCAGTGTGTTTAATATTCCAGTAGTTTTTATTATTATAATTTAAAAAGTATTTTTAGTGTAGGTTAATTTAGCTTAGTGATTGTTTGGTTAAAACTATAATTGAAATTAAATTTAAATAAAAAGTAGTTTTGTGAATTTGATAACCATTTAGGAATACAGTACAAACAACATTTTAAAAAATTATGAATTTTTTTTTTAATTTTTTAGGTACTTCAAATAATTTCTTCAAATGTTTTCAGATTGTTTTCTTATGTTGATGTCAAACATATTTTTTTTTAAGTCTCAAAAGATATATCTTAAAGTGAAAAACACTTTAATTCGTTACCGCTATCATAATTCCAAACAATCAAGCTTTTCATATTTAGGACAAAAAATAACTAATATATATATATATGATTTTTATTTAAATATTTTAGATTTAACTACTACTATTATATCATCAAATAAAAATACTTTATATACTCCTTTATATAAAGTATTTTTTATTATTTCATTAAATTATCTATAATTCTATCACATAAGAAATTCATCCTAGCTTGACTATAGTTTCCTTGGCTTCTTGAACACGCAACAACATAGAAAAAAATATCATCAAGAACAAAATTAAAATTATGGTCAAATTTTATAAATATAACGTCATCATTCAATCTCCTTCTAATGTAATTATGTATTGCCATTGATGGCACTACAATTTTAACTTGCATTTTGTATTGATAAGGATATATGTTTTGTAGAATTCTCCACCTCTGTTTCTATAATCTGCATGAACATTTTAGCATATTACATAGTGATGAGTATGCATAATTAAAAACTTCTTGATGATTTCTTGGTTGTTCACGATACTGAAATTCTTGGAAGTGATCTCTGACCTTTATATGAACCTAAATACCCGTACTCATTGGAATATCTAGAGTCAACCAGATAATACTTACCTGTAATTACAAACAACATTTATATTTGTCTAATAATTAATAAGAATTTCACAAATTATTAAACTTATAATTACATAACAAGTTATATTGTATAACTAACTTCTAGTGGTTTAGGAAATTTAATATTTCTATTGTCACACCCTTGCAACGGAGCACGGTGTCGCAGCGATCCTCAATTGATTTCGGGGTCTTTTGTTTTATTGTGAATAAGGGAGTTGCCACCTAGTATTATAATCATTAGAAAACCTAACTAGTCTTTCAGATATTCTAAGGTAAGGAACTGGTTGCGTAAAGAGAAGGTGTTAGCATCCCTAAACGCCTTAACTAAAATATGTTGCTTGATGTTTGATTTGTCTCATAATTGCTATGGTGTTGATGTTTTCTAATCCTATCAGTTTTTCTCAGTTTAATTCTAACTAAGTTTATTAAGATAGAAATCCAAAGAAATTTCATGTGCTTTACAAGCTCATTTTTCCCTTAGTATTTTAAGAGTTTGCGATCGTAAATCATAAGGAGAAGGGACAAAAATTTAGAAATCTAGGGTGCTTTAAAAAACCTATTTTTTTATTTTAGTGTTTTATACTTTCATGGCTCATAAACCGTGGAGTAAAAAATCAAAATATCTTCGATTATAATTAAAGCTTCTTTTAAGAATGTGTGCGAATTTATTATTCCTAGAAAATTATTTTGGATATTTACCACTCTGGATTTTTTTATCCAAATATTAATAGTGAACAATAACAAATTATTCCCAATAATATTTTGGATATTCATCCTTTAAGGATTTCTTTATCCAAACATTAGTAGTGAATAATAGATGAACTCCCCCCAAAATAAGATTTTTATGTTTTTTGGAATATTGACCAATACCCTTTAGAGTTTTACAAACATGTTGTAAAATCCAAAAATACAAGAAAATAATTTTTGTATTTAAGAAATCCATGCAAAAACACATCTTCAAAACTTCAAATATTTGTTTTTTAAGAGGAAATTCAAAAGATATTAGGATATTGGCCGTATGCAACACACAAGAAAACAATATATTACCGTAGTTGCGTCAAAAACCAGGTATTCTAAATACGAGATTGATATATATTTTTTTACAAAATAAAAAAATTTAAACTTTAAAATAAATATTCTAGAAAATAAATCTTTTTCCTTTCCTTTTATTTTATTAACAAAAAAAAAAGAATTTGGTCCGGCCGGGTCATGTGCCTCAGCAGGGAACCCGGTAGGACACAAAATTTAGACAAACTGTTCAAGTGAATTATAATTCACTTGAACTAAATCTTTCTTGTAGGATCGACCCCTTACTTGCTTTATACTATCTTCTGTGTTGTGTTTTAAGTTAGGGTAATTAATTTATGCAACCACGACATCGCAACATCTAATTTTCATGCAAGTTGACGAATCACACTTTTCATCAAAATAAATCTTTGATCTTTTAATTTTATATTTTAAATCCTAAATTAAAAGCCAATGGGCTAAAATTGGGTTACAACAATCTTCAATCAACTTTCTTATTCTAAAAACGTTTCCCCTTTTCCATTTGGTTCGTGGTCTGAAAAACAACTTCAAATTGACCTGCAAACTTAGACAAAAATCTTCTTGCACCAGGATTCCTTGTTTTCACATTAGATATTAAAATGAAAAAATCTTGAGTTTCTGATATCAAAATCAAGCAATTCAAAAGCTAAAATTTATCTACACGTTCAGAACTACAACTTTGAGAAGGATTTGAAGTGAGATAAATTTATTTTGAATAATAAAAGTACAATCAAACTCGATTGGAAACCTTCTTGCGGCAGGATTCTAAGTTTTCATGTTATATTTCAAACAAGAATATTTTGAGTTTTTGATATTGAAATCAAGCAATTCAAAAACTCAAATTCATCTACTTGTCCTAAACTACAACTTTAATGAAGGATTAAAAGTGAGATAAAATTGTTTTAGATAACAAAATCTAACAAGGATTTGGTTGGTCAAAAAGGTTTTCTTGATCTGACAATACCAAATATCCAAATTTGATTGAAAGTCTACCCTAAGAACAGTAACCCCCAAGACCTAATAAAGATGTAAGTTATTTTTTCAACATATCATAAGTGATTGAATATAGATAGGATGGTCAAATATTATACGAAATCAAATCAGAATCAGAATCTAAGTTGGAATAAAAAATTACAACAGTAAAAAAATCAGATTTTTTTTTAAAATGAAAATTCTGAGGGTTTATATGAAGACTCCTTATAAGCTTAACGCTTTTAGCAACAAGGGGGAGGATAAAAAAGTACAAAACAACTTTAACAAGGTTCAAAAAAATATTTTTTTCTCCTCTGTTTTTGTCAATTTTCTATAAAAAATGAGCCACACTCCTGCTCTTGATTTAAAAGGGGTACACATCATTTTTAGTACGTGGGGTCAAAAAATAAGTATCAATAATTACAACATAAATACTTCGGTTGCAGGAAGCAGTGTGAAGAAAAAGAAAATTGGTTATTGACTAGTTGAATACAAGTTATATGAATTTGTAATCCTAACTTTTCTTAGTTTTTAATATGAATTTCAAATCAAACTCAAAGTTGACCTAGGACTGGTAAAATTATTAAGTTAGAATTGTATATTTTTTAGCAAGATCACGGAACCATAACAAACAACTTAAAAATTAACAAATTATTATCACCAAATTTATTCTAATTTCAGCATATATAACACAAAGAGAAGCCAAGAACTAATTTTGAACAAGTTCAGCAAATTTGACAAAATTAGTCATTGTGAAATCAAATGCAAGCATAAACTGCATAACCACAACCACAACCACAAGATCATGGGAACTACAACAGACAATCTAAATGCAAATAAATTCATCCTACACCAAGTTTATTCTTATTTTGGCAACTACAATATAAAGACAAGCCCAAATCATGCATTAATATTGAACAAGTTCAGCATCGTGTCAACATTACTCGCTGTTAAGACAAAAAAATGAGAAAAATACATTTTTTAGTTGATACAAGATCAACAACATTGAAGCACATCTTGAGTAGGAAAAAAAAGAAAAATTTATTTTCACAGTTGAGGATAGAAGATGGTCGAAGAAGACAGATCTTCAATTTTCTTTTTAAAAGGATGAGTTGAATCTGGCCTACAACAATTAAGCTTTATTGTTGGTTTGTTGATGCTCTAATTTTTTTGATGAATTGGAGAGGAACTAGAAAGTTTGATTTTCATCTAACGACTATTTGTGGTCGATAAGCTGTTGGAATTTTCATAAAGATTTTTTTTAAGAAATCATGAAGGAACGGGAAAGTTTGATGTTCCTCCAATGACTTCAACAAGTGTGTTTTATGGTTGCTGGAATGTTATTTAGTTTGGTTTGGATTTTAGAAGGAAAAGTTTGATTTACTGGCTATAGGTTGTTTTTTAGTTTTCTTATAGTCAATGGAGAAACTAAGATTGAGAAGCATGATTCTCATGCTTTTTATAAAATACAGTTTTAAATATATTTTTTTAGTGAATCTCATCATAACACAACTATATTTAAAATTTATCAAACATACAGAATTGTGATTACCTCTTAATCTTATACATAACCACATGCTAAATAGTTAAAATTAAAAAAAATGGTGATCTAGCCATAATCTTTTACTTAGATTGAAATTTGAATGTGTTTAATAATTATCTCTCGATAAGCTAAATTTCCTTTCACTTTGTTAATTTAAGAGCTCCCCCTCTCCAAGTAAAGCCAAAACCTAGCTTGTGTTTATTAAAAATAATAATAATAATAGGTTATGACATGTATATATTTATTATCATTCTATTTAGCCTATGTTTTAGTTTTTTGAAATTATCAGTTATTCTCATAAAAAACATGGATAATACACATACACACACAACAATTTATAAATTATTTAATATAAATAAAATATATTTGTTAAAATATTTTTAATATATTACATTGTTTGGTTGTCTTATATTTAGAAAGCACAACAATTTTGTTTAATCAGGTACTATTTAATAATTTAAACATGCATGGCATAACATATTAATCAATTATCAAAAAATGGTTTTACCTTTAAAACACAATACCAACAACATAGTACAACACGACAAATGCCAAACAGACATACATTTTGGATTCACATCTTAATATAAATAAATGCTAGTGTGTGATTATTTATGTAATTACCTCTAAAAGGCCAACCCAATCCCAGTTGAATTATTAAATCTGGCAGACGTGAAGTGGTAAGCTTTCAAAAATTGTTTTTAATAAGATAAGAAGAATTAAGATTCATAATCTAGGAAAACAAAGTCTAAATCCAGGAATCTATAAAATTCCAAAGTATTGAGATTGTAATTTAAAACGTATAAAAAAATAATTTAAAAAAAATATAGTTTGCATTACCTAAACTAGTACACGTTGTTGACTTGATTAATCTCCTACTCTTCTCCTGGAATAATAAACAGTGCCAGATACCCCACCGGAATCCCTCCAGCAAATCCTCCACTCTGACTGGAACCACAACCCCATGAATACCCCTCAAACTCATCTCTGAAACCTTAGAGGTGTACTTGGCACATGCAAATCTGATAAAGAAGGGTTTTACACGATAGCAATCTGGCTTCATGACAACCACCCTAATCTTCTAGCCTGCAGCGTTCCATCAATAGCATATTTTGGTTATTTCAAGGATTTTCCTGAAACTCTTTACCAGCTTTTAGAAGGATCTTATGAGAGAAAGATTCATAAACAAGAGTGGAGACAAAAAGCAGAAGACGAAAGACTGGAAAGAGAACGAAGAAGAGAAATAGTGGGCCTAAAAAGTCTACATCATCAAGAAATGTTAGGCCTAGCATTCTCAGACATTCCAAAATCCAGAATTCGAATAGAGGGGCAAAGATGGAGAAAGGGAATGGAAGGATTGCCAAGAAAGAGAGAAGGGGAGCCACAACGAGAAGGTTGCTGAAATACATAGTCATGACCTTTTGACTATAGGTTCTTATACGAGGGTGTGTTGTATTTCTAAGCGACTGGTGTGCAACACTTGAATTATTGATAGCCAATCAAGTTAAACCACTGTAAGAAAATTAATAAATAGAAATAAAAATATTTTATTGATAAATTAAAATAAATTTTATTACAAAAAATTTCTCTTAATATATATCAAGAAAATTATAGTGAAAAAGAAATTAAAGTTAAAAAATATGATGACATATCATTTAACAAACAAAATCATCAATGAATTAAAAAATCATCCATATTATTTGACTGGTTTTTAAAATTTTTTATTAGATTATAAATTTAAATTAAATATTACAGATAAAATCATCAACAAATTAAAAAATTATTGGTAATATTTGATGGTTTTAATTTTTTTTATTAAATTAAATATTCATACAGAATCATCAAAAAATAATTAGAAATATTAATATTTAATTATTTGTTGGTAAAACTGTCAGTAAAACGCTTCAATAAAAAATCTAAAATTTTTAATTTCACAACAAATAGGCCTTCTTTTTCCTTCTTCTTTCCAAAATGTTAAAAAATCAACATTCTTTTCTTTTCTCTTCTCTCCTTAACTCCTTCTCTTCTTCTCCATGCTCAAGTATATTTTCTTCTTGTTTCTTCTTGTTTTTTTTTTCTCTTTTTAGTTTTTTTAAATTAATATACTTTACGGATTTTTTCTCTTCTTGGCTTCACTTGCAACTATATGAAGATAATATTTTTCTTTTTTTTTCTTTTTTTCACTATATTTGTTTTTTATTTTTTTATTCTTAATAATTGTATGAATGTTGTTGTAGGATTTATTTTTTCATATGAGATAAATTTTTAATTGATTTAATTTTAGCAATCACAACTTCATTTTTTCATATGAATTTTTTCATATGAATTTATTTTTTTAGTGTTATTTATTTGTTGTAAATTTATTTGAGTTGATTTTCTTCTTCTTTTTCCCAAGCAACTTGACACGACAAAGAGATTGATGTCTTCTCCCAAGTGCAGGAGTGTCGAAGTAATAAATAACCCGGCAAGACCGGGGTCGAACCACAGGGAGGTTATTGTACAAATTATAAACAACAACAACAACAATAATAATAATAATAATAACAATAGTAATAATAATAAAGAAAGAGAAGAAGATGATGATGATGATGAGAACTTGGAGATAAAGTATTAAAGTAAAGATTAAACAATGATAATAACAAATGTCAAGGTTAGAGGTTCCACTAATGGTATGTCAAACAAGTATAGTATAAACTTTTATTGTTCAATTGGAATCCACACATAAAGGAGGTTCCATATTATAGATTGTTAACATGATTACATTAGTCATCTTATTCAATTAATGCTAATACTTGTAAATTTCGTCAAGCATTCATGATTATAACTTATGTTAACAACAAATCAAGTTCCTTTCATAGCTCAGGTGTCGGTTATACCATACATTATGAGCTATAAAAGTGCCAAGCATTTGTTGTACCAATTGTTATACAACATAAATCAAGATTAATCATTTAACAAGCAAAGTATTAAAGAGTGAACAAGATAACAAATATAAAACATGTTAGTATTAAACATTAAAGTCCATATTAAGTTTATACCATACTTATTCTTACACCATTAGTGTATCCTTTTCACCTTGACATAATGAACTTAGCTAGACATAATGAAAGAAAGAAAAATAGATAAACAAAATAAGAACATAAAAGTTAACTAAAGAAAGGAAAGGAAATGAAAGGCATAAACTTGATATTAATGAAAACAAAGCATAAAGAATACAAAGAGAGAAAAGAAGAGCATGATCTTGATCTGGAAACCAAGATGCCTAAATGCATGGCAAATGCCTCCTTTTATAGGCCAAAATTGGGAACTATTGATTTGATGACTAATTGATGAGTAGATGGCCAACCCTTGACTTGGTGACAATCCTTATCTTCTCTTGTCTGCCCAAAACGTCATTGATGACGTCAAAATTAGAGCCACTTGAAAACATGAAAGTTCTAGGCAATTGTCTCAGCTTTCTTGTGTAAAACATTCAGCTCATTTCGACTTCTAGAACTCTAGATATGGCCAAAATACTGAACAGTGCTCGGGCTGGAGGACAGATTCGGGCTTCTTTGTTGTTGCAATAATTTGGACTTGAAAATGGCCTTGTTAGATCTTGGGCTCCATATGAAAGTTGTAGGCCTATGTCTTACCTTTCCATCCATATAAAGTAGGCCTAAATCGGAGATCTATAG
The DNA here is from genome assembly GCA_015708895.1 of Populus ilicifolia. Lineage (NCBI taxonomy): Eukaryota > Viridiplantae > Streptophyta > Magnoliopsida > Malpighiales > Salicaceae > Populus > Populus ilicifolia. The sequence continues at coordinate 46,958 of SRLM01000246.1, read as the reverse complement.
CTCCAGATATGACCCAATTACCGAACAGTGTTCCGGTTTGGATTGCACCGACATCTCTTTTCTAAGTTTGATCATCTCTTTGCCTTTGCAATTGAAGTTCTTAAAGTCATCAATCAATTCTTTTATTTATGTGATAGGCCTGCATTTAAAATGGACATTTACCACAAATTAAAGGTATCTTATATTATTAGATGGATTATTATAAAACGTACTTTAGTTAAGGAGTTATTGATACTTTAAGTGCAAAATGATGATATAAAACCATGATAAAAATGCACTTTTGAGTACTAATTACAACTCGGTTTTGAGTATTATAGAGTATTGATTTATATTAATTTAATTATTTTATAGTATTGTAAAATATATTTTTTAAACATATTTTTAAATAATCAGCAACAAAATTACATATGGTATTTTTTTAGAAGGAAATACCGATAGAATAAAACAGGTAATTTCTTTTTGTGTTTTTTGTTAGTAAATCTATTTATAATAATATTTTTTATTACCAATGAACTTATTAATAAATAAAAAATTACCGATAAAAAATTTATAAATAAAATATTTTTATTTGTGATTCTCTTGATAATATGAAATGATAATATAAATATCAATAAAAAATTCTATTAATAAATATAAAAACTGTGATAGTAAGCCTGCGGAATGGGGTTCCTGTACTATTTCTTCCTTTGATCAAATCCATTATGTTGAGTGGGACTCTTGCAAAGAAGGTAATCCCTGGATCAAAGAGGCACTCGTGTATGCAATTAATTGAGGAAGGACGTCTTGGTGCTTCTTTGTGAGGTTCTTGAGCTGCCTAAGGTGTATTGGTGCTTCTTTTGTGGCCATGAAGCTTTACGAGGAAAAGTTTTGAAATATGATGCAGAGCATTTCAGACAGCATATGAAAGATAAGAAAAGTAGCCACGTCATTCTTCAAGTTTTCCCCGTACCTCATTTGGAGTTTTCAGTTTTAAAAAATGTCTACGAAGATATATTCACTAAATTACAAGCTATGTTAAATAATTCAGCTCAAAATTCCTTTGATAATCCAGCTTATGAAAGAATAAAAAAGGCTTTTTCTAAGAACGTTTTCTTCATATGTTCTGCACTTTATTTTGTTATGATGTATTTATGATAGTACAATGTCTAGTGATTCCTTCGTTTTTATATAACTTATCAAACTCACCTCATCATAATCTTAAACCATTAACAACGCTTAAGCACTTGGTGTTTTTAACCAAGATGTTTATCAACTTTCATTGTTTAAAGGTGATGTTGACAAAAACATCACTTTTTTTATTTAAAAATATTATTGGATCTCCCAAGAATATTTATTAATATATATATTAATAAATGTTATGCTATACCTCTTGATATAACATGTCAAAATAAATATAATCTAGTATTTTTAGTATGATGAATAATTATGTTGAATTTCACCTTACATTATTTATTACTAGCACAATCCTTATAAAAATATTATTTACATGTTTCTAGCCATATAACAAATCTTATTTATTTAACTTTTATCATCTTTTTCTCATTTATATGTTAATATGTTATAACTAAGAAGAAGCATCATCCAAATTATCCACGTGTGATATACTAGCTAAATAAATAATTGTTCATCCTTAAAGAGGATAGAAACCATTAACTAGCTTTCATTTTATCATAGCAATAGCACCCTTATAAACCTTCAAATCTCTATATTTAGTGTAATAGCCATAACCTTGAGAATTAAGAAGTTTCATTTTTCATCTATAGAACATGATGAATCTCTAGTATCCTAATAATATCATCATGCATCCTAATTTGAATTATACCTACATTGATAATAGAAAGTTTTTTGTTGTCTTTTAATAAAGAGTATCTTTGACAACTTTACAAGTATAACAAAAATTATTCTAGTAAATATAAAATATATGAGCTAAATCAAGAATTCACCCATCCTTTATGATTTTAACATACACTACCAAAACACTTTCATAGTCATCTTAAATTTTTTTTCATGAACAATATTTGTAGCCTCAAAGATTTTCATCTCTCTCTTTATTTCTTTCATAGGATAATTTTTTCTAAAGTGTCCTACTTTGTAACATTCAAGGTGTTGTTATAGCTTGCTCAATTTAAAAGCTTGTACCTTTACATTTTTTCATTTGAAGGTGTCAACCTGGTTAAATTTAAATTTGTCAATGTAATAAGGTTGATTGGAGATAAGATATTATTGAGATCATTTTAAAAAATAGGATATAAATGTTTAAATAGAGTATATGATCTTTTTAGAAAGGAAATTTCTCGGTTGAATGGTAGTGATTACAACCCTTAAGGTGGTTGAAAACACCATATTCATTCATTTGAAACTTTCAAAAAAAAAGATACACAGTGGTCGAATAACACATGATCTAGGCTAAATCCTAAAAAATCAAAGTTTTTAATTTGGGATTTTGATAAATTACAATTTAGATTCTTTTCTTTCAATTGTTTTTTATTGCACCAATAATTGTCTTATAAACTCTTAATTTCATGCAATTCCACCTCCTACCAAACTAAATTGTCAACTCCAAAGTTGATTGTTTATTTTTTTAGTGCTTGGTTATGAAATTATGTATTTTAACTCTTAATTGATTAATAAACTTTAAATTTATTTAATTTGACCCCTGATTAGATTAATTTTAATCCCTGCATTCACTCGTTTTTTTTAATTTGGTCCTTGGTTTCAAAAATTTTCAACCATATCCTTAACTGTCCATAAAAATTTAATATTTATGCAATTAAGCTATTGATTTGACAAAATTAACTCTTTAGAATTGCAAATTAACCTCTTGACTTTAATTTCTTCCAAGCAAAACTTAAATTGACTTCAGATATCATTTTTTCATGCTATTAAGTATCTAGTAAAATTAATTAAGCCTTCTAGATTTTTGTTGAGTCTTTACCTATCTAAATTTGTATTTATTTACCCCAAATAAAAATATTTTCATTAAATAGGTCCTGTATCAATTAGAATTGAGTTGTTAATTTTGTCAGTCTATACATGTTGGTTCTCTAACTTTTTCACTTGTTATTTTGGTCTTTGACTACCAACTTGAAAAATCTTCTATGCTTTTTTTTTTTATATGTATTCTCTTGTATCTTAAATTTTATTTTTATTTTTTATGGGGTCAAAAGGAGGTAACAACAAGTGATCATAAAGAAAAACAAGTCCAACCTCGATGTCAAACAAACATTAAAAAATTATTATTATTTAAAAAAGATTAAATAAATAAAAATAAATCACATAAAAGGGGTATTATTGAAAATGTAAACTTAAAAATTATCTAAAAAAATATAAAAAAGATATTAACTCAAGAAATAAAAATAAAATAAAATAATAAATCTTGGCATTGCTGAGTCTCGTAAACCAAGTCGAGCATCTAGCCCAGGAGACAACGGCTTACATGTGGGTTTTTATTTTTTATTTTTAAGTTAATATTGTCCACCTCAAATTATTTTTTAAAAAAATAAACGACATGTCATCTAAAACTTTTATTGGTAGCTAGAGAAATAAAGTTTTGTTTTTTATCTGAAAAAATATTTTCAACTTATTTTTTACTTAAAACATCTATTTTTATGCACTTTTAAGATATTAAAATAATATCTAATTTGAACTTTTTCTATCATATAAAATAATTTAATATAAAAATTAATTATTTTTGTTGTCAAAATCAATATCAATAACAATCTTTTTTTTATTACACTAGAATTTAATAAGCCCCTCTCCTCTCTAACTAAAAGGAAACTGACAACTCCGCAGGTTGTGGCTCAGCGGTGTAGGCGCTGCTTTTCTTCTTTCAAACTTCGGTTCGAGTCCCAGTGGCAGTGGGGCTGAAAAGTAGTTTTCTTCTTATCTCTACTGGTTCTTCTCTGTGGGGTACTTCTATCACCCCCGCGGTGCTTTACCTGTTTACTGGGCTTGCAGGATGTTCCGTGAACCGTGAGATTAGTCGTGGTGCGCGCAAGTTGGCCCGGACATCCACGTTAATAAAAAAACAAAAAAGAAACTGACAAATAAAGAAAATAAAATAAAGTTCGGTCAAACAAATTGAAATTAAAAAAAAAAATAGGTGAAGCACTGATCATTAATTAATACAGGCGCACACATACATTAAATTGTAACAAACCATTTCAATCTAACACCAGCATGCAACACCTCCGGCCAATAAGGCTTTGTATTAATTATTACCTAGGATGCCAGTATTTCGCTGAATTGCTGGCATAGGTGGACCTACTGCTAGCCATCACGCTTAAAATATTTTAGAGACAACAGTAATGAGACGGAGACCGGTGAATTTAAACACGTGGGTTAGATATCTCGAGAGACCCAGTCAGGTGCCCCCAGTGTTTGTACTTGAATGCGTTCACGTTACCTCAGATCGCTGTCTATTGAGGTCAATCTTCTGACAAATTAGTTCAAGGTTCAAACCACCGAACTCCATGAAGTATCTTTGGGCGATCTTCTTCCCCAATTTTCCTATTAGCTTAGCCCTCTGATTGGCCATTCAACGTGGATCATGATTTACTTCTCTAGATCGTCAAATTGCAGTTGCGTGGAAAGCTTAGCGTATAGACGATTATTATCTTGGGACTTCTTCAATATGTCGAGAAGAAGAGCACTGGATCGAGATTGGGAAGACATTATTGATTTGTAAGCATAATTGTGGCTTTTTCAATAAGCATGTTAAATATGGCATCCACCGGAATTCCAAATTAAAAAAAAAAAGCATTAGCTTATCCATTCTGATATTTCCAGCTAAGTACATGTTTAGTATTACAGTGCAGAGTATTTTTTAAAAAGTACTTAAAGATATTTTAGAAGAATTGTATTTCAGATTTTTTTATAAATTTTAAAACGTCAAAACCATTAAAAAATATTAATTTAATAATTTTTTTAAAGATAAACACACTTCTAAAAAATATAAAAAAAAATATAAGTCACTGCTCTCTGGAACGGAATCTAGATCTCCTTTAAAGCCACCCACCCATGGTAAAATGTTTGTCTTGTTTTCAATGTTTTGGATTACTTTCGGTGGTATAATGCCTTTGTTTTGTTTTAAATAATTTTCTGACTTTAATTAAAGGTATATATATAAATTTGGTTCCGTGACAATTTTCTCCCGCCGATATATCTGAAACACGCGGTCTTAAATGCCCCCCCGCCAATTTCTCCTTTGTGTTGGAAAGTATTTTTCTCATATATATATATAAAGTACTTGTTCTTGGGCAATCCTGGGCGGGGTGGGGGAGGAGGGAGTCTGACAGCTTTTATTATTTTTTATATTCCTGNATATATATATATATATGTGGACTAAATCACACTGAAAAAAATACCCAATTTCCATACCTATAATTATTTACTTGTCAACAAACACTAAGTTTATTGGAACAGACAGCCAATGAAAGGATATTGTCTTCTTTTATTTTTTATTTTTTTATTTTAATATCAGAGTTATCCTTAGATTAGATTTCGATATAAAAGCTACATCCTTTTATATTGAGAAGCCGGTGCAAGATAATACCTTCTTCTTCTTCTTCTTCTTCTTTTTTATCATAAGATCATAGATTTATTAAGCACTCGAATTAAGCCTTCGAGAGCAAGGATATTGTAGTTTGACTTCATACAATATCTTCTTCTTCTTCTTGCTGGAATTTTAGTTTTTGACATATTAATTGATATATTCCAGGTAAAATTAAAAGTGAGGTCTAGTTAAAAATTAATTTGTTAAGAAATATTTTTCAATATAAGTGTTTTAACAAGTAATGTCAACATGTCTAGAACTAGCATGGATAAATAAAAGATCTAGTTAACAAAAAAAAACTTGAAAAGTTTCAACCCCACATTAAAGAATTACAAACTTTACAGATAGTTTATATAACAGTGCATTTAAAAATAAAAATTAAACTCATAGGGCACTGACAATTTTAAAAGAAAGAGGGCCTGTATAATGTACGTTTTGGGTACGGGTTAAAATAATATTTTGGTCTAGTAACTTGTTTTATCATCGTGACAGTGTTTGTATTTGCAGAAATAGTTAAAATCGTGTTTTTTTTTAAAATTAATTTTTATATTTTTTTTATTTTAATATATTGATATTGAAAATATTTTTTTAAAATAAATATATTATTTAGTTATATTTTCAAGCAAAAAATAATTATTATTACACTTTCAAACATTTTTGATATTGAGATTAAACCTACTTTTTATTAAAATTTATTTTTTTATTTTTAATTAAATTTTTTTAGTATTTTTTTTTATTGTTTTGATGTGCTGATGTTAAAAATAATTTTTTTAATATATTTTTATGTAAAATTTTCTTCAAAAAAACAACCTCTATTACATTCTGATTCACCTTCTTGTTTAAAATGTATGGTTTTATTTTAAACAAAGAATTTCAGGTTTTAATGTTACAAAATGGCAGAAATTAATCCTACTAGTTATGCAAGAAACGTTTTAATCTTGTTCTCCTATATAAACAAAAAGGGGACGCTGTTGTGAGAAAAAGAAAACAGGGAAGGAAAATACTTTTATTGGCATGTTGTCTTTTTTGGATACATGTCTTCTTTCTTCTTTTCTAATTTACTCTTGTTCTTGCTTTTAGGTTCGTTGTCGTGGGAAGAAAATCAACAGAGGCAAATTTCCAGTTCATAGATCTTCTTATTATTAATTACATTAAATTATTATTATTAATAATAGTTAACATTATATGCTTTCTTCTTTGAGTTTGAAAGTGAAAATTTACCATGCTAAAGGAGTAACTAATAATATTCTATTATTTTTTTTTAATTTATTAAAAACAAATACAAGAATGAAAAATAAAATTATTGTCAGTGATATTCTTATTATTTTGGTCGGGGGTATAAATTTTATTTTATCTCCCTCTTTAATAGACTTTCAATAATAACTTCCTTTAGTTTCCGGATAAGCCGCTAAAGGCTCCAATAAGAACAAAAAAAAACAATCCATTTAACAATCGCTGACGTAACATTCTACCCAATTGACACCCTGTAACGTCAGTCGGCAAAAGATAAATCAAGAGCCCAATAAAAACCTAATTTACACACGGCAACGGCAGTTGGCAAAAGAAAGGGAAAGGGACTTGTAGCGTCAGAAAATCGAAATCCGGAGAAGGGAATCAATGGCTAGATGGTCATGCTCGGACTTTAATATGCCACCAAACAACAGCCTTCACTTGCGTATAATATATGGGAGCGGTACCCTTTATCGCTGGCACGGAAACCTCGTGCAAGATGTGAGCCATTTTTTATGAGAATGCCGACCCCACTATCTCCTCCCTCCCTAGAATTGTCGACGCTCTATACGACCACGCCTCTCTCTACCATAACTCGTGCATTTTTCATCACCCCAAGACCTAACTAAAGCCACTTGACTCTCTACTGGCCCCCCCCGCCCCCCCTCCCCCTCCCGCCCTTGCATTTAAGATTCAAGGCATTTACCAGCATTTCCCATTTTAAATACCAAACCTTTCGTCTCAGCGTGCTCCGGAGAACACCTTAGTATCTCAGCAGTTTAGAGAAGAGCAAAAAAAAAATGTCGAGAGTAGCAGCTGTGGAACTCGATTTTTTGGCCATGGGTAAAGAGAACAAGTCGTCACCTACCAAATCCAAGTTTCTTAATCGCCAAAGAAGCTTTCGAGGTCCGTTTTCCATTCCTTTGGGTTTTTCTTTATTATAATTCGTTTTTGCTGTTCTTCTGTTTATGGGTCAAAACTGATTTTTGCAATTTCTTTTTGGGTTTTGTAGATATTCAGAGTGCCATTTCGAAAATAAATCCTGAGCTTTTAAAATCTGTGATTGCCTCTGGTTCTGCTGCCACCAAGACTACTCCGGAAAATGGCAATCAGTTCTCAAACAAGTCATTCTCTGTGCCTTCCACTCCTAAACAGGAACAGCCTTCATTTCCTGCCTTGCCTCTCTATTCTCCTCTCCCAAGGTACTCAGCTATTTTGTCCACTGTATGTATCTCTTGGTGTTTAACGGTATTCACGGCATGAAAATTATGTGTTGTTCTCTAATATTTTCAGGCCTAATATGATGATTCCTCCCGAAACCGCCCCCCTGACTATTTTCTACAATGGAACCGTTGCTGTTTTCAATGTCCCTCGAGACAAGGTGTGTAGAATTATACCCTACCAAAACATTGGATTTTTTAAACAATGATATCAATGCAAACCTGTTGTTTCTTGTTTATTTCCTTCATTAAGTGATGATTTTTTTTTAAAAAGAGATTAATATTATTATACAGGCGGAGAACATCTTGAAGCTTGCTGAGAAGGGAATTTCCAAGACCAGTGCTGAACCAATGACTGATCCAAAAACTGATCAACAACAGCTTTTTGAGAGCCTTGATGGAGGTTAGTGCTTGCTGATTTTTTGTTACTGTGTATAAATTTGTATGTCTTATTTAATTTTTCCAATGGTTAATGCTGATAACGGATACATTTACTGGTTTGTTGAGCAGATCTGCCAATTGCCAGGAGGAAATCACTGCAGAGGTTTTTGGAGAAAAGGAAGGGGAGGTAGATTCCCTTCTTTTTAATTTTTTCCCCCGTAGCTTGATATTAAAATAAAAGTGGATTTTTTCTTTCTTTTGGACACATCTTAGTTTGCTTTCAATTTTGTTTTTAGATAAATTAATAAATGCTTGGGATGAAATATATTTACTATCTCTTGAATAAAGGAGGGACATGCGGATGAGATTATTGATGTTTATCTTCAATCTGTTTAGATTTTAGCTTGAGATCAAATCTTATCTGATTTTTCTGTAAGACTTGTACATATATTGAGAATATTGAATGTTTAAAGCTTCTTTATTTTTTTAAAGTGTTTTTAATTTTAATTTTTTTAAATTTATTTTAATATTAACACATCAAGATAATAAAATAAATATAAAAATCAATTTAAAAAAAATATTCAAAAACTGATGAACAGTAGTGCAGCTGCTGTGCCAAGCTGTCCCTAAAAGGCAAATATAAACAAGCTTGTCCGGTAATCCTATACATGATATTTTCAAAATTAAAAATACATAAAAATAATTATTTTTTATTTTTGATATCAAAACATTTAATTTTTTAAAAAAATATTAATTTAATTTAATGCTTTTTTCTCGTACAAAACAAGTTAAACAAAAAAATGTGATTATATTTTAATCTGTGATTATCTAGGTGTAAACAGACAGTAGGCATCTTTCAACAGGAATGATTTATCATTGAGTAATGATGGAGTAACATCAAAGCCACAAATATTGTATCTTATTAACCATGTAATTTTAATTTTTTTGCAATTTCTGAAACTTGTTGTAGCATATCGTACAGCCACTTAAATTCTTGAATTGATATAATAGCTCAACAACCAAACAAAAGAGAGTTTAATGGCAAGGGTTGAAGTGGTTCTCATCCAAATTGTCTACAGAAAGTTTAGGTGGGTTTCCTACTTTGTTTAGATGTTTCAAATTATTTTAAAAATTTTATTTTTTTAAATTAATTTTTTTAATTATTTTATTATACTGATATAAAAAATTAGTTAAATATATTTTCAAATAAAAAATATTTTAAAAAATTGCAATTACATTTGCATCCCATATTTCACTCAGAATTCCTTAAAAAAATTATTTTTAATATCAATATATTAAAAAATATATTTTAAAAATACTAAAAGAAATATTAATTTAAAATAAAAAATAAAATATTTTTAAAAACATTTTTTTTATGAAATATCAATAATACGATACGAGAAAATGCAAGAAGATAACGAAGGGCGAGATAGGATCTTGTGTGCTTCTGTTGCACAGTAATATAATAAACAGCACGCGGTTTTGATGTTTTTGCAGGTTGACTTCTGTGTCCCCCTATGTTTGCAACACCTAAGGACGTTCTTAATGCCGAAGACCATGAAGGACTCCTATTGATTCTAGGCTAGGCCTCAAGGCAACGAGAAAAGTAACGTTACCAGAATAATTGTGTTTTTCTCACCTTGTCTGCCTCTAATTGGCCTTCCTCATTTGACGGGTCGCTATAAAATAGGTGGTACTAATCTACAGATAAATTATTATTATTATTGTTATTGTATGGGCTTAGTAGGGTCCATATTTGTTTTCCGGAGTCACGTTTTATTAATTGTCCCTGGCTATCAGGCAAAACACTCGTTGCTCATCACCTTCGTTGTAGTTTCCTATGGTCTTCGTGTCTTGTTGAGGCTATTTTTTTATTATATTTAAGAAGCTTGAAATCACATGTACACTACTTACTCTTTTATCGCTAGTGGGTTGTTTGATTTTCTTTTGTCTAAGAAGATTCAAATCACTTGTACACTTGTCTTCGTTAGTGGGTTGATCATCACCCAAGAGTGCTTTTTGTCCATGCATTATTTCTATGTTTGTTTTTGTTTATTGGAGAAATTGGTCAAAAGCATGTGTTTTTGCTTCCATTGTTTACCTTTGCTTTCATCGCACTTTATGTATGTTCGAGCATTGCTTGGACATCACGTGGTTATCTGGTCTACTAGCTCCAATTAAAATAATTATTTGATGATTTTGTAACATGAATAGTTTTGCGGTGCCGTGACAAACTCCAGAGATTTCTTTATATTTGTTTTGTTTCGTATAAAAATTTTATGTTTATATTTTTTTTAAAAGTTATCTAAAAAATAAAATTTTAAAATTTTATATTTTTAAAAAATATCATATAACCGTATCAATCTAATATTTAAATTATTAGATAATATTTTATATTTATTTTTTAATATATCTTTTCAAAGTAAAATTATATGGATTTAAAACTTACACAAGTTGATATAATATTATGTTTTATTTTTATTAAATAAATAAAAATATTAAAATTTGAATTTATAACTGTTTAGTTATAAAAAATTTTATATTATATTAATAATCTTTTAATTTAATAAATTAAAGTTATGTAGTGTATTTTATATTATTCTTGAATTTTTTTAAAAAAATTTTGAGATCACATCCTCGCCGGCTAACCACCACCACTTCCCGTGACATGTGAAGAAAAAGCCACAATCAATTCCCAACACACCCGTCAACAGCACGGCACAGGAAGGATCCAAGGTTAAACAACCTTAATTATAATGTATGTTTATTAATTAAATATCTTCAAATACATAATGGAGACAACACATAGCACCATCAAGCCCTTCTGTAACCTATAACCTTGTAGCTTAACAACCTGTAACCTCTCCAGAACCAGTGTTTCTTGTCCTGTAATTTCCTTCTTCCTGGAATGATCGGATGGCTTGCCTTGGTCAACATCAAGCCTTTTTTCGTGGATCGTGCAGGATAAAGGGCAATCAGAAAACCTGCATGTTCACTGTGCATCCCATCATAAATTTTTATGTCTACATCTGACGTGCGTTAGGGCTCGGGTAAACAAATTGATGCCAAGCTTAATTCATTTGGTTGGCTATCTGGCAAAAGCGAGACTTTGAGCGCCGACAGATCCAAACGTGATAGTTTACAAATTTTGTGCGAGGCTCCAATTTTCTGTCACCGATCACTGTGATAGTTTACAAATCCATCGGTAAGCTACACATGTCATCTAGAAAGGGCGGGTTCACCGAGATGGTTCCAGCCACATTAATGTCACTATCTTTGACCGTTGCAATTAATCGCGCACCAGCTGAAAATAACATAGCGGTCCCATCCTACCAATTTTATTTTTTAAATTTTATTTTAAATTATTAAATTATCCAAACTTAAAGCTAATTATAGAAGGAAGAGTAAAAAAAAAAAAAAACTATATACTCTACTTAAATAAATTTTATAATTTAATTATTAAGGATAATTTAATTATTTTATCATGTTTAAAAAATATAGTAAGATATTATTCTTAATTAATCCGGTAATAACTAATAAACCCTGTAAAATAAATGTATTAATCTTTATTGTCAATCCATTGATTTTTGTTAAGAAGAGTAAAATAATTATTATACCGTTTTAATTTATTGTGCAATAAATCTACGTGCATGTTGACTCTGCAATTCCTGGCAAATTTTTTTAATGCGGTTTCTAAGAAGAGTGGTAAAATTGACTTATTGGATGAGTTAAATTTGACAAAAATAAAAGATGATAGTGTTACTAAATGAAAATTAAAGTTGATACAGCAGGATATTACCTAAGAAATTAACCCTCAAATTTGATTATATAATTTTTTGCTAATAAAAAAGTATTTTCCAATAATTGACATTATCTTTTTATTTCAATTTCATGGTTTCTATTTTTCATTAAATTCAATTCTTTTATTTTTCCTCCGAACTTTTTGAATGGTAGCAAGATACCTCGTAAATATGAGGAAGAAATTTAAATTTATATGCATTTTCATTACCATTCCTAATATAAATAGACAGATGAGGGGGATTGAAAAGCAAAAATAAAAGATGCAACAATTGACCCGAAACCAAAGATTTAAGGTGAAATTAAGCAAGCATTTAATCTCTTGGAGTAAAAGCCAAATTGAAATTTAATCCGTTTAATTTTATTTTCTTTCAAAAATACCATTCTGCCTTGCAGAGGAATCTAGTAAAGCTACTCCAATTCAACTCTTCCTTGCTCTAAACACAGGAACTTGTAGCAAAATTGAAATCAATTCTCTTATCAATGGATTTCCATTTTCCAGTTCTAAACAGATGACATCGAAGTTTATCAGAAGCCCAGCTCAGGTCCGTCGACATCAGGCCCAGATCTGCTTCCATTTACACGCAGCTAGTCACAAGAGTCAAACCTGTGATGATCATGGGCTATCTGTGTGACTTCGCTTTTTAGTTAAGAAAAATTGATTACTTTCACCGAGTTTCATCATAATTTCGACTCATCCATGAACATAAATCCATGTTTGAACACAGATAGCCAGATTTATGATCAATTTATCTATGGTTAAATTACAGAGCGAGATCCATCACGAGTCAAGCAGATTAAGATGCTTACTTTTAAAAATAAAGACAATCACCAGTAATTTACTGCCACCAAACTGATCAGTGCGTGGATTTAAGGCCTGTTTTCCATTAAACGAGCGCACACCCTGCTTCTGTCGAAGCTGGGATCAAATAATTAAATAAATGACAAGAAAAAAAGGCAAAAATATTGGCAAAAAGGGGTAGAAAACAAGCAAGAAAACCAATTCGATTCCCTTTCTGGAGAGAGGGACGGGGTGGGAGAAATAAACTCAAAACTGAAGAGTGAGGTTGATGAAAAGAGCATCAGTTTTAAAAAGCTCGAATTTTGAAGCGTCATGGGTTAATCAGCATTCAAAGTATTACAAATTTCATCATCTGCTCAGATCCTCACCTTCCCCATATTAAATCAAGACCTCGTAAAAGAGAGACAGGCAGCTAAATTACACAAGAAGGGGATCAAATCAGATAAACAAACATGAAAGAAAGAAAAATACAGCACGAGGTCTTGTTGACACTGGGCATTTTAGCCTACCAGGACGCATCTAAAGTTGCTATAAGGTGCTTTATATAGACTAGGGAGGATCCAGAAACCCTAATCACCAAAACAAACTCAAAACCGACGCCGTTTGCTTTCATAACCTCAACGCCAGCTGTTTACAGGCGCCTCGACATGGATAATGTCGTTTCCAGAAAAAAAAAAAAAAAAAAAGGGCAACGTCGGCTAGAGTATTACATTAGCTTTATTTAAAAAAAAAAACAAATCAAATCAGCGTCTCAATATTTTTTTTAGATTAACGTGGATGTCCGGTTAGCTTTCACGCACCAAGACTAATTTCACGGGTCCTGAAATTAACGACCATGTAAGCCTCCAGTGGCCATTATATGAGCAACCAAGAACTCGAACCTGAGACTACAGAGGGAGCAAACCCCCAGATTCCAAGTCCTTACCACTTGGCCACCACCTAGATGGTTAGCGTCCCAATATTTTCATTAAATCAGTCGAACATAAATAATTAAATAGGATGTCCGTCGATTGCCACTTTAAGCTAACCTGTGATGGAAAAACCCTCGAAATCAGCCCTGCTTTTGTGTCATTTATTTATTTTTATTCTTGAGTGTTAAATTTAGTCAATTAACGCCTGATTTCCTTAATTTCATTTGATTAACTTTCATGTTCTTTGAATATGTTTGATTACTTCAATAAATAGCTTTTTATAAAATCATTGTGTTAAATGTGTGTGCTAATTGTGTGGGATTAAACACTTTCTATTATGAGATGGCTTTTCATGTTTACGCGGAACCTATATTACCATATAAATTATCTCAACAATAATTTATTAATATGTTAATTTATTTTTCTAAAATAACTTATTTGGTAATATAGATCTTATAAGAATATAAAAAAAGTTTATCTCACAAGTAAAAAATATTTAACAATATCTTATCCACATATAGTAAAGTTGAGATTTGATATAAATTAATTATTGAATTAATTTATTAAATTCATAACTAATAAAGATTACTCAAGTAAATTTAAAGAACACTAGGTTAATTGTCTATATTTAAAACAAATGAGTGAAAATAAACAATTAACACAAACACATGGATATATCCAACATTTTTACCTTGTTGATCTCATAACATGACAAGATGCCAAGTTATCGTGCTGATATGATAATAATACTTATATAAATTAAATTTATTAATGGTGAGAATGAATATTTAGTTTACATGCATATAATTTTATATGTTATGGTAAGTTTATAATTAAAACTAAAAAATTATATAAAATTTATAATATACATATGAAATATATATTTAAACTTGCATAAGACACTAGTATACAATCTCAACAACAATGTTAATCATGTAATATATAAAAACATAAATTATATAAAATAAAGATATATACTTTTCAAATCACTAAAATTTGATAAAACTTTGTTGTTACTAAATAATGATTTTATATTTTTAAAGTTTTATTGCTTTTTATTAGATGTAAATATCATGTTTATAATAAACCACTTAAGATTCCAACTCTTAAATGTATTTCTAAATAAGGTTTATAAATATAAAAAAATTGACTTGAGTATATCTCTATAAAAATTAAACTTAAACTCTAAATTAAAAGAAGAATAAAAACTTAAAAATAAGGAGGAAAAATGCTAAAAATTGAGGTGAAGAAGAGTGGTAAAACCTAGAAAAAAAGTTTATAAAATTCTTTTTTCAACCCATCTTTTATAATAGATTTTGAAAATAAAACTAATAAAATATTAATTCTCTTTATTATTAGCTTTGATTGCCTATCATAAAATTATAATTAATTCTAATAGTTCTGACTTTAATTTTAATATTTCATTAGCTGAAAAAATTTCTTGAAACCATTCAAGTTATTGAAAAATTGGACATGCTAATAGTTTGGCAAAAAATGATTCATTACATGTCAAAAAAATATTTTTATAATAAACTTAAATCCAAATCTAAATAGGTTAGTGCTTTTGGTTAAATTCATATTACTTTATTGGTGTCAAATAATCATCTCACCAAAAAACTTAAGTTATTAAATGACGGTTTAGAATATGATTTATATTATTTTCTAATACATCTTCTAAAGTGAAAAACTATTTTAACTTAAAATTTGCACAGCCTCACATTATCTTGTACTTAATTTTTGTCAAATAAATAGGGATGATAAGATTCTAACTTTAGATTATTTGGTTATCAAGACTCTGATACCATGTTAAAGAACCATTTCATCTAAAAATTTAAGTTATTAGGTGAGGTCTCATAATATAATTTATATTATTCTTTAATAATTATAATTTATTTATGATTATTCAACTTTTCACTATATAAACTATAAAAAATAACATATATTTTTGTGTGAGATACAGAATCTTGAGTTTCATATAAATATGTTAATTAATGATTCTTTTAGATTAATTTTTTATTCATTTATAATTTATTTTAATCATAATAATGTTTCATGCTAGTGAAATTTTAACTGTAAAAATAAGAGGATTTCATTTTAAATTTGACATCAAATTTATCTATTAATCATGTTTTATTAAAACAAATCCCAACAACTTATAGGATAGGCTCGGACACACTAACTCTTATATATATTTTTTAATATGTATGCTCTTGAAGTTATATGTTTATTAACTATTTTCACTTCTAAATAGGGTTCAATGGAGCCTGTTAGTTAGCTACTTTGCTAGCTTTTCTTTAATGAAAGAAATTCTGAATTTGAAGTGGCAATTGAAAAAAAAAAGAGCTCTTGAACGAGTATAATTAAATTGATGAGCTAGGCTATAATTTGACAGCAGCATGATCTATAAGGAGTCTGTGCGGGTACAATACATGGTTTGCGTATCGACAAGCTTTGTGGCGGGATGTTTATCTTGTTTTACATATGGTTACGATTATTTTTTTAATTATTAGCTAACGAAAAATTTATCATTGTATAGTTGAGAAATTTGTAGGGTTATTAGTGAGAAAACTTTGATGGCAGATAATGCCTTTTGAGTAAGAAGGTCAATGAGAAGGGTCGAGTTTACACTTTATAGTGTTTGTTTGTTTTAAGTAAAATGATTTTTTAGATATTTATATATATATATATTAAATATTTTTATTTGTTCATTTTTCATAAAATATTTTATAGGAAAAACTAGTCAATAAAAAATATTTTTAAATTAATCTTTAAACTAATTTTTTTTGATGAAAAATATTTTTAGACAATAAAGTTCTATAAAATATTTTATAAATAAAAAATTATTTTACAATATTATCATTTCAGCCACAATCCCTATTTTTTTAACCATTTTTTTTAATTATTAGCATGACCAACTTCTCCACCACTAGCTTGTTTTTCATCACCTCACCACCATTTTCTCTACAACTATCGTCATCTCATCGTTAAAAATATATTATATGTAAAATATTTTGTTTATAATCTCTTTGTCAAAGAAAGGTTAATAACTTAATTCTAAAATCCTTGACGAATCTTGCATTGATCCTACCAAGTCACCCTCTCACATCACTCTCCATTGACCCTACCCTGCATGCATCCAAAGCCCACAAATAAACCTTCATGACTAAAGGTTGATTCCTGATGATCTCTTCAAGTAACAACATGAGAGGAAAAACACCAGATATAGTGTTGGTTCAAAAGACAAGTTAGGAACGTGAAAATTATATCTTAGAGAGAAATAGAAAAAACAAACACGAATATTCACGTAAGAGGAGCAAAAATATTTACTCAAGATGCACACCTGCTCAATTTTGGAGCAGGCGCGCAGCTTCTCGTCTTTGGAGCAGATGCCCGCTCGCTCTCCCTTTGAGCAAGACACACGCCCTTCTCTTTTATGTGAAAAACTTAAGTAAATTTGTTCTCTTTTGATGATTTCTTTATGGATATTTGCCATGAAATCCTTTTACTTGAACAAGCATTCAATAATGGAGAATGCTTAAAATATAGATAACTCTTATTGGGCTTTGTTTGCTAGATTTAAAAAATTAATTTTAAATTAAATTATTTTTTAATGTTTAGTAGTGTAATAGAATATAAATTGAAAAATACTTTTCAATATTTGATTATATTATTAAAAATAAGTTGAAAAATAACTTATTGATATATTTTTTAAATTTATTAAAATAATAAAAAAAATCTTACAAATTAAAAAGTTAAATGAGAATGAAATTAAAAAAATAATAATTTCATAAATTATCTCAGATACAATAGATAATAAAAAAAATAGGAATCAAATTTAAAAAATAAAACATAATAAAAGATGAAGAAATCAAAATAATAATGCTAATATTTTATAAATTATTTCAAATAAAATAAGTAATACTAAAAAAAATAAGGATCAAATTTGATAGATAAAATTTTTAATAAAAAAATAAATAATAATTATAAAAATTAGGACTAAAGTTAATATAAAAAATTAAATTTTAAGAGATAAAATTGAATAATAAATATTCAAAAAAAATATAAATATAAATAAAAAGTTTAAGGATTAAATTTAATATAATCAGTACTTTCAGAAAGTATTTTCTATTTAAATTTTTTTAAAAAATACTTTCTTGAAAATCAAGTTAAATTTTTCTTTGAGTAGAAAATATTTTTTATTGATCAATTTTTTTAATATTAAATATATATAAAAATTTTTAAAAATAATTTTTTTAAAAAACATGGTATTATAAAAAAATATAGAAGAATGTATAGAAGGAAGGATACTGTAGTTCTGTGAGAAGGAAGGAAATAGATGTGAGAGGCACGATTTTAGAGAGGAGGTCTGCCCTCTCTCCCTTAGCAAGCGGGTTCGCACCTCCTCCTCTCCTTGTAGGAATTGGTTTATTTTTTCCTCCACTCCTCTTGCTATATTAATTTTTTTTAATGCTTTAGAATATTTTTTTTTGGGACTGTCTTACAATTTTGTCGCTCTCAATCTTAGGAAAAAACCATGTTCTCACAATCATTAATGCTACAAATGCACATGTAATTTGAAAATAATAAATGAGGTTGTTAAATTGTATAAATTTGATTTTTTGGGTCAAAACTATGTTTATGTGTATTTTCAAGGGATGTTTGATGCGAAAAATTATTAAATTAATATTTTTTTTAATATTTTATGATGATTTTAATACATTAATATTAAAATTTAAAAAATATTTATTTTAATATTTTCTAAAGCAATTTTTTTAAAAAATAAAATATCTATCATTGTACTAAACAAAAAATTGCTCAGTAAGGTTCTAGTCTAGCGGTGGGAGAGACTTGTTTCATTTCTCCGCACCTAGATTCGAGTTTTATCATGCATGCTTGTTATCCCCGCGGTGTCTTAACTGTTCATTGAACTTGCATGATATTTAATGAACCGTGAAAATTAATTATGTTACGAAAAAATCTCATATAAATAAAAAAAATTGCTCAGAAAACATCTTAATAGAACGAGGCAGTATAATGGAGGGGGGGCAAAAAACGAGGTGGCCCAGCACGGTACGGACCACACAGTAAGTTTTGCCAAATGGCAGGACAAAACTAGGGGTCGGATCTCAGTCGCCCCCATTCATTTCAAAACCCCGGGGGTCTCTCCCTACACCATAGCCGTTTAACATAATGCTCTTCCTTCCGTTTACCCTTTTCGATTTTTTGTTAACAAAAAACGAAAGCGCATGACCACACTGCTTCGCTCTAAACACTACAATTACCAATTCCAAATCAGTGTTAAACCAGCACTTACAAATAAGGTTCTTTACTTCAAAGCTGTATCCAATAGGGTGACGAAACCACCGGAAAATCTCTCCACTGTGAGATTATAAAGAAGGGAAAATTCTTAGACATGCTTGCGAACAGCGTTCTTTAATTTTTGTATGTAAAATACGACTCATAGGCTGATGCAGCTATGCTGTTCGATGAAATGCCTGATGATATACGGTGTCGTTTGTTACTTTGATTCAAGGTTATAATCAGCGTTTTAGATCTTACGATTCTATCTGGTTGTTTCTAGGTTTCATGGAGAAGGTCATGAGCTTAACCCTTTTGTTTTTAGTACAGTTTTGAAGTTGCTTGTTATTGCTGAGTGTACTGAATCGGCGTTTAGTGCCAATGCTTGTGTTTGTAGGCTTGCGCCTTTGGGGGTACTGCTTTGATTGATTGATTGTTACTCTGTTTGTGGGTATGCTGAATGTGCAAGACAAGTTTCTGATGCGATTGAATGTAAGGATATGGTTTCTTGGACTGGGATGATAACTTGTTATGCGGAGAATGAGTGCTTTGAAGCGTCTCTGAAGCATTTTTTTTTCTGCAGATGAGAATTGTTGGGTTTAAACCAAGTAATTTTATTTTTGCGGGTATGTTGAAGGCTTGTGTTGGGTTGGAGGTGTTTGATGTTGGAAAGGCTGTACATGGACATGCTTTTAAAACATCGTATACGGAAGAACTTTTTTTCGGTGTTGAATTGATGGACTTGTATATTAAGTCTGGAGATGTTGATGATGCTTTACGTGTGTTTGAACAGATGCCTAAAGGTGATGTGATTCCTTGGAGTTTTATGATCGCCCAGTATCCTCTAAGCCAGCATAGTCTGAAGAGACCATTGCGTTGTTCTGCAAGATGAGGCAAGGTTTGGTGCTTCCTAATCAGATTACGCTTGCTAGTTTGCTGCAAGCATTTGCGAGCTTGGTGGATTTGCAATTCGGGAAGCAAATCCATTACCATATAGTTAAATGTTGGCTTAGATACAAATGTATTTGTATCCAAATGCTCTAATGGACATGCATGCAAAATGTGGAAGAATGGAGAACTCAATGCAACTGTTTCTGGAATCTCGAAATTGTACTGATGTGAGTTGGAATAGGGTGATTGTTGGCCATGTGCAGGCAGACAATGGTAAGAAGGTATGTCCGTGCACTGTTAAACTCTGACCACTAAAATGCAGTTGTGCATCAGCCATATGTCAGCTCAGCTGCAAAAGGTACAAAAATAGCGAAACAACCTCTTCTAACTTTTTATGATACAGTTTAGTTTGGGAGTTCCGATCATAAGATTTAATTGGTAAACAAGCACACATGTTCCTAAATGCAAACAAATGTTGCGTGCGTGAATAATTTGTTTATTTTTGGTACCAAATTCTTAAAATTGCTAATTGCTTTGTTGGATGATACTATTTTTGGCCTTTATACTTCTCTGTGGCCTCCAGCTTCTATGCACAAAATTAATTGTGTGTGGATTCAAGGAAAATGAGATCGATCAGAGAAATTAATGGTTAGTTAACTCTGCCAGTTAAATCCATGAAATAGCGTAATTTGTTTGTTCTAGAAATATGTGGGAAGGACTTAATCTTGCACAGGGACTAGTTCTATTGTATCACAATGGATTGTTTTTTCTATTAATTACAATGAACTGCTAATTTGGTGCACTGGCAATTTTGTGTGCTAATTTATGTTGTAAGAATTGGCAGCTCAACAAGATGCCCAAATTTGTGGAAAAGTTTTGACCTCTTATGCTTTCAGTAGAATCATCTAAATCAACAAGAGTTATGGGGTGATGTTTAGTTGAGCAATTTGGTAATCGTGATAATTGGGTTTCAGGAAACGGTATATTAAGAATGCAAAGGGCTTTACTTATAATAAATTGAGAACTTCATTTATTACCTTAATTGGCTGACTGGATTCAAGCATTATTTTTTGCATCATGATTGGAAATGTCATCTTTAATTTTGCTTATCATTTTCTGCACAAAAGTGTCAAGTGTTGAATTCTCTGTTTTATTTTCTTAGAGCTGAACGAGGAAAAAAGATGTTAGAATCTGATATTGTTATTTGGAATGTTCATCATTGACCTCAAATATTCTTGCAGCTTTGGTATTCACAAAGGATGGATTCTTGCCCCTAGAAAATGAAGTGTGCGAGGTTTGGAGGTATGGCTCTATAAAGACCTGTTAATATATTAATTGATCTTCTTGAAGTGGTGTTTTTTAATTTGGTTTAGGATAGTTAGGAACTTCTGAACTCTGTATTGAGTGATTGATTTGATGCATCCCTAATTATTCACATCTGCTGGACAAATTTATTGCCTTTGAGAAGGACGTGGCTTTATAAAAGATCCGTGTGTTTAAGAAAAGTGCTTGACGGATCCTCTTGGATTTTCTTGCTGATCATCCTATTTTGACTAGTCTACCTGATGAAAGTGCCTCTCAGCTGTCTTTGCTGAGGGACTGTATAACTGTATACTTACACAAACACTTTAAACTTGGACAAGGGTAAGCGAGTGAGCTGCCTCTTTTCTCTTGAAATATGCTTCAACTTTAGAATTTTGGTTTTGAAAGTGTTTATCTTGTTTGCTTTTTTAAAGGTGTTATTGATCATCTGAACTTGTGAACTCGTAACATTGAAGCTTGGTACTTTGATGCACTGCCCTGATATATGTACATGGTGCATCTTCCAGGTTTCATTAGGGTACTGTACCACTTTCCTTGTTGAGTTGATTTTGGGCCATAAAAACAAGAAGAAAAAGAATTATTATCACTAAGCAAGTTTCGTGGATGGAGATATTTAATCATTCTGGTGGTTGGGATCTATATGTATACAATAATAAGTTTTTATTGAAGCTTTTGGACTCAGATTGCCTCTCATTTTTGTTCAAACATAATAAAGTTGGTTTCAAAGCACCGCCTTTGATGGTCTTTTCCAAAGCAGCTATGACGATTTGCAACTAGAGTTTTTTCTTCCAAACTTTTGTTACATAAATATGATACCATGGATCATCCATGTTTTATGTTGGTTGAATCATCTACTTTTGATTATTGAAGTTTTCCTGGAGAGACTTGGTTGAATTAAGTCATTGTTTATTTTATGCAATAAACAAAAATGAAGAAATTCATTCCCCAGCACTGGTATGCGTGTGGGCATATTTATGAATTAAACAGTTATGGCCCATATGAGTATTGAAGGGAAAAAAGAAGAATAAGAATGTGAATAACTCTCTTATGCTATGGAACTTTACTGATTATGGTTTTTACTATTTCTTTGATATTCTCTGTTTCTTGCAGACTTCTTGCCTTTTTCTTTCCACTTTACTAAAGAGGTTATCGCTACTGAGTTGGAAGAAATAGAAAGGGATGAGAAAGTTAGATTTAAATGGTTTAGAGGGGAGACATGCGTGCTGTTAGAATCAAGAAAAGTAGAGAAGATGTAAGTCTGTAGATTTTTTTTTTGTTTGGGGGGGTGCTTAAAAATGTTGATGGTAGTGATGAAGATGTAATGTCAGCAGTAGCGATGAAGATGTGTGTGCAGTTAGAGAGAGGGAGAGAGGAAAATGAAAGAAAAGAGAAGAAATAAATAAATCTGTGGAAGTTAATAGCAAAATTCAAATTCAGAGGATAATTACGAAGAATTTGAAGACATGGGAGCAGGATATAATTAGAAATGAAAAGGCTAATTGTCTTTTGTTGTGGTGGCTACAAAATAGTTATGAGTAGATTGAAGAGAGATTAAGAAGTAATTAAGAAAACAGCCAATTGCCATGCGTGTGATACTTTGTGGAGGCCCTGTAAGTACATTGTCCACAAACCGTTTCTGCTCAAAATTTCATAATCATTGTTGCCAGTACAAGGAGTGACTAGAATACTACGTATTTATTCCACAGTGATAATGTGCTATTGGCTTTTTCCGTAGTATGTTTGGATTTGTAATCATAGTTCTTGACAAGCATGCCATTCCCATGGATTTAGCATCATCTATCATTTTCATGCTCTATTCAAAGTTGTGGGCAATGGGAAATCTTTATTTAAATCTATTCACAAGTTGGATAATGTTTAGATTAAAATGAGAATATGGTGCTCTTTGGCCACAACATTTGTCCTTGGGAACCTTGCTCATGCTCCATTCAGATCCTTCATTGTTTAAATTCATTATGGATGATATTCGTGATATGTCACTCTAGAGTGTGAATATTGGCAATTATTATTATATTGCAATTTGCATCTGAATGTTTCATGCTTCCACTCGTACATGATAGTAGGCATCATGTCACTTTGGAAAAGTTTTGGATATTGGAATCCTCGGTGCACTGCTTTGCACATCTGATTTGTTAGTCATGTCCCAAATAAATCTCTTAACATTATTGATGTTTTGACTCTTGAGATGCCTTCTCATCTTTCAAATCATGTTATAGCCCATAGAGAATGGTGAAAAATTGCCATGATAACAAGTTGATGACATCTCAATTTGTTACTTGATGAAATGGCTATGGTAATGCAGATGTTTCCACATTCCCGCTTACAGTTTTGTGGTTGATTTTGGACTTGGAATTATCTCCCAAGAGAACTATATTTTCTAACTTGCCCCTGCCCCCATTGGTTGAATAGCTCAGTTCTGCTAACATCATGTGTTTATGTCTAGTGCTGCCATTTTTACCTTGTCCAGAACAGCTACTACCATTACTCGTGCATTTGTGTTATTCTGCAAAAGCTAATGGTATCCGCCGTGCTTTGTTCTCTCATTATGAAGGCAGACAGGGCTTTTCAAATATGTGCTTCACATTTAAAATCATAAAGGTTTCCATCGTCTGTCCTGTAGGCATCAAATTAGATTGGTGGATATCAATTCCAGAAATGTCAAGGCAGCTAGATTTGATTGGTTTTTTTTTTTTTTTTTGTTTTTTTCCCCTTGTTGAAAGCTTGTAATGAACTGGGTTTTCCTTTTTGTTAATTTTAGAGCAAACTTCTAGCTCATTTTGCTTGACAAAGCCTTAAGAGAGCAATAGTTAAACTTACAGATTAGGGAACCCATGTTGGTGAATTTTGCTTCAGAATAGAATTGACAAACCAACTATAACGATTGGATGCTCCATTTCTCCCACTATCCCCTGGTTTAAACTAATCATGTCAATGAATAAATGAATTACTACTTGACTTGGTTTCAATTTTGTCTTACTAACCATAATTTTTTAGTCTCATCTATCTCACAAGAGGGCGAAAGTGGAGTAAAGCTTAAATCACATTTATATGCATAACTTTGCAAGATTGAATACAGCGTCCCTCTTTTGGACTAAATTTCTTGAGACATTTCTAAATGATAAAAAGTAGGAAGCTATCCTTGTTGGAGAGTTCATGAAAACGACCTCACCTTGCTTTCAGAATTAGCAAGGACAGACGCAAACTGACAAGTAAGATTATCATCGAGTAAAATGATTCCTCAATGACTTCATATTAGTTATTTTAAAACATATGATAACCCTAGAATTTTAATTTCATCTGTTCCTTGATTGTTTTCAGTTTAACGTGTTTTTCCAGGAAAGTGAAGTGACTCAGAGAAACCATATGTCATGGAGTGGAATGTATCTCACTGCAAGGTATTCTGGTCCTTCTCTTTCAGCTTGTGATCTTGAGGGAAGGTTTACTAAACGTCTTGCTCTCTGTGTCTCATGGCTAAGGCCGTCTGAGAGTCTCAAATATTGAATGGATAACAGCGTAATTATTATCCTTACAAAATTATTGTTACTGTATATAACTAGCCATTTTGGCAAGCTTTGCATCGGCCACCAGAATAATTAGAACATGGAAAAAGGATGCCCCATTTCAGGAGCCATGTGCAGTCTGGTGGTCCTGTAAGATGCCATTAACTAACAAGGCAAGCGGAGAAAACACTCACAATTTCCCGGTTGGTTTCTCCTTTATGGAAACCTCTTTAACGCTAGCGTGGGCTATTGGTTAAACTTATCTATGGTTAAACTCTACATCATTTTTTGAGATGGCCCAAAGGGTAAAATCTGACAATTCATTTCCATGAAGTCTCATATTTAACACTCCCACCATTATTTTTTTGGCTTCTCCGGTGTGTGGAGGGTGGAGAGGTAGCCCCACACACCTTGAGATGGAACTGTGTTCATTGAATTACTGAGAATTGAGATGGTTCTTTCTTCGAGTAGCATTACCCTCGTAAGCTTGTTTTCACCTAAAAAACAGCACTTTCACAAGAGATTGTATATATGTTGTATGGGCATGACTTGAAGGAATTTTCTTCCTTCCTTGAAAACCACTTTTAATTAGTTCTTGACCATGCTCTGAAGTTACATTACATGGACGTAAATATTAAGGGAAGAAAAAAGGGAACAATATTTGACAGATAACATCAACCCACTGGAGTTATCTTGCTCGTATAGTCTTCATAGACATAAATATACAGGTAGCTGTTGCCTTAAAAAAGGGAACAATCTCCTAGTCTATGAATATCCGATGAGATAACTCTTTGTGTTGTTTTGACTACCTTCTGATTAGCCCTTTTAATATATAAAATTCTTCCAAAAAAAAGATAACCCTTGCATTGACTTGAAGTCACAAATGAAACCAAATGTTTTAAATTGCAATCACCTAATTACGCCTTGCACATTGAAACAGTCAAGTCACTTGTTTAAGTTTTTAAAAAAGCCACCACAAATTTGACTTCTCACAATAACATCTCATGCCATACAATTAAGATCTTAACCTTATAATCCAAGGAAGGAAAAAAAAACAGAAAAGCGTGCTGACCTCTTCTTCCTGAACGTTAGTATTTGATTATACGCAGTTGGATTATTGACTGACCACCTCAAAGAGGATCCATCCCATCAAAGAACAAATTATTACAGCTACTGGGAGGCATACACGTACACCATGCTATGTCACAAGACAATGCTATGAAAAGGTTGTGCCCCTCCAAAGTGCGGAGCCATCTTGGCAAAGACTCCAGTTGCCACACAGACAGACATTTTATTTTTCTTAGCTAGTTGTAACTTTTCATTTATTACATTTTGACGATAAATCAAACGTCGACGTGACTCAACCATGACAAATCCATTCATGTTCCAAAATCATTAATAAAGCCAAGATCATATTCCCTCCCCCACATGAACTAGGATATGCATGGGTCCCCCTCTGCTCACAAAGTTCAAATATTGCACATAGAAACAAAATGTAATTTTGATGTCTCGGCACTCTACTACTTGGTTTTTTTTTTTTTAATTTTAAAAAAACAAAGTACATGTATTTGATTAATTAACCTCGAAAGGTGTGTGCTCGAAATGAGGATCATTCATTAGTAAAAGGAGAAAAACAAAAACAAAAATAAAAGAAAGGACGGTGGCAACTGCAATAGAAAATAATATATATACATATAAAAGCGGAGAAGAATACGTGTTGATTAAAGTGGGGACCACAATGGAGCCCCCATGAACTCCGGCTTTGCACGCGCAGTCAGGGATTTGGGACCCACATAGAAGCAGGCCCACGCACATCCATGCAGAAATAAAAAATAAAGAAAGTAATACTAGGAAAAAAATAAGAATTAAGGGCGTGGAATTTTATGGACCCCCATGGCTGCTTGTTATGTTTTTTGCGTGGGGAAACGGAGGCTGCATGCTCCTTCTCCTGAACCATCAGTCACCCTAGAATTTATATATAGAAGGATCTCTACTTTGGATAGTATTTTTTTTTTTAAGTAATAATTGTTTTTAAGGGTGGTGGTCATCATCATCATTGTTTGTTATAAACTTGGAGAGACGCAGAGCCCAAGCTTTCAAGACTGAATTTTAACGGTGCGGAACACTGACCCCAATACAAAAGGTATTTCTCTCAGAGCTTCCTCACACAAGAACTGTACAATATGGTTAATTAATCAGGATGCATGTTTGATTCTTTTCAGGGACTGATTTCCTTTGTTTATTTATGAGAAATGACAGAGGAGGTGCATGGATATTTGCTCATTATGTAGAATATAATTAGTCTAAATCATCTAGGTTTTATACCTATATAGGCCTCTGATTACCCACTCCAATATCTAACAAGGGATGTCATCATGAATTCTACTTGCCTTGCTGGTTGTTGTTATGTGCATGGATGTTCATTTACGTAGAATTATACATATATTTATGTGGAAATTGATGATGTTAGAGGGAAAAAAGGTTAATTATGAATGCCTAGAGGTGCGTATGGTACATGGTTATGATTCATGCTTGTAACTCGGACTATACTTTTATCAGCTCAAAACTCATGTGATTACACTCCACGGGTGAGTAATTTTGTGTAAAAAGATTATTAGATCTCTTTAATTTACAAAAAAAAGGGTGAAATTTATATATAGATAATACTTATTATACTAGATATCACTTTTATTTGAATGAGAGAACAATATATTATATTGAAAGTGCTTCATAATTTTTTCTTTATGCATATAGCTCGATAATGATGCTAATCTCTAACTTCTAGATGGAAAAAGACAAATTGAAATGATGATATAATTGAACGATAATAATTAGTTTCCAATTGATTATCAAAAAGCTAGACAACCGTATATGTTGTGATTTGATGTGATCTTTGGTTTTGTATGGAACAACTGCACAAATCACTCGCATCAAACATATATAGATTCCTGAACATTTGCACATAGAAACATGTGTTGTTGTTAGAACAGGAAAAAAAACAGCTGTTCTACCTTTTTTATAATAGGAAAAAGGCTAATGATTTTTCTAAGTCACTTGTTAAGAGGATTTCTATGGTTGTTTATTATAATAATTACACAACTTTGAATTCATATATGTGTTTTATCTACTTAACATTACTTACTTATGAATTAACTGTCATTGGATCTATGACCCAGCTACATAAGCAATAGCTTTCTTGAATTTAATAGTTGATTGTACATTTTCCAATTCATATAATATTTGACTAATGTAAACATTGATAACCTTTTCAAATATGATAATATAAATTATATTTTGAGGTTTTAATTAATAATTTAAATTATTGAATTTATATAATTTTTTGATATAATATCATAATTTTATTAATTAAATGATTATGAATTTAAATTTTATCACCTCTACCTTTATTTTATTTAATAGAAGTTAAGTACAATGTAATGTGAGTATGAATAATTTTTAAATCTAAAAAAAATTCGCAGGTATATTAAAAAATAATATAAATGATATATTTATCTTTTACTTGAAGGGACTAAGATGATTCTTTGAGAACATGTTAAATAAATCTTTTAGTTAGTTTCTTTTATAAAATAATAACTAATTAAAAAATTAAAAATTTTAAGTGTCAAGTTGTAGTTAAGCTAATACTAAAGTTCTATTCAAGATCAAACATTTTTATTATAAAAAAAAATCTAAAACTTTAAGTAAGGATTTTACCTAATCTTATCTAGTAAAAAAAAAGTGTATTGTTCTAATATTTAATTACTATTTTCCTAATTCACTGAAATTTATTTGTTTGTAATATTTTTTATTTATTTTGTGTACTACGCTGGAATATGTATTTCAAAGTGGGATATGGAGAAACCCACTTTGATATATATATATATACACACCAATTGTGGATTATTTCATTCTCTTTGAGAAAACTCCCTAGGAAAACATCTTATGCAGGAAAAAGAAAATAAAAAGGAAATTGCAGTCGAAATAGTGGCATCAGAAGACAAATGATTACATAGTACTTTTCCTTTTTGTCCGAAAATGGTGCGATCGAGCTGGAAGCTATTGCCATCAAATTGTAGCTTTAAGAAAAAAACCATCACACCTATAAAACAAACACACTTTTAATATTAAAGGTGAAATGATGTGAACAACAACAATTATTCACACACACACAGAGGCCTCATTCAGAGAAAAAAATAACTATGTTATCTAGAAAAATCCCAATAAAAAATAAAAAAAATAAAATTTTATGTTTAAATATGATTTTTTCTATTAAAAAATAAAAAAACACAGTTTTGAATACTTTAACTTATAATTTGTTTAAAAAAATTTCAACATTATATTTATATATATTGTAATTAAATTTTTAAATATCAAATTTTGCAACCTAAAATTTAAAAAGAGATACAGAAGTTGGTGTCTGAAAGAATCTATAAAAAATCTATATTTATTTATAAAACTACCATTATATTTCAAATAATAACTAAAAAGCTCATTCTTTTCAAAACACAATCCCATATAAACAAAATTAAAAAAATATAATAAAAAAGAGAAAAATCAGAAAACCCTAGCATTCATTATTTTACATCTTATTCCTCTCTCTCTCACATAGTCACCAACCTCTTTAGCCCAGCTCTCCTCACAATGACAACCATAGTTGACCAAGGCCGATCACCGCTTATAAATCTCTCCTTCATGTTGATAAGCCCTTCGTCTTTCTCTTTTATATTCAAGTTATCTAGCTGGGAAAGAAAGGTAAAAGGCTTTCTAGGAAAATCAAATAAGGTGGCAACCAAGTGCCCATCTTGCTCTCCTTCCTCTAATCTGTTGTAGCTTCGCCTTATAAGGAGACTTGATTCTATTTTGCCTATACTATTTATTTGCTTGAACTCCTTTTAACCAAGGGTGCTAAACGTATAATACAAATCAAAGAATCTAATGGATTGAACTTGAACTTTTTTATTATATGATTGTTTCTACATCCAACAAGCTTTAACTGGGACTCACATTATCATCTCCCTCACCAGCCGAACAAAACCGAAGCCACTATTATTGATCTAGATTTTTTAGTCTCAATTCAGCTACCATCGTTTACTTCCAATAATCACAATACCTCTCTCTCTCACACCCACCACATAACAGCATAACAACACCATCATTCTAGCATAGAATAGTTAAGACTCAAGCCAGTAGTTTGGAGATCCCATCCAAATTAACCTAGAAAAAATAGAACCGAATCATCCTAAATCATAGCCCAAAATTTCTATAAAATCGCCTGAAATCAGTCCCAAAACTCCCTATAAATCTCAACCATCATCACAACTTAAGAAGAGGAGAGTTTTTTTTTAGTTTTTTCATGTTTTTTTGTTATGTTCTTAATCTTTTGTTTTTTTCTTTCTTATGTCTTCTCTTGTGAAATTAATCAATTCTTCTCTAGTTTATGTTATGGAATGGTTCAGGTAGAGTAATGATTTTGATAAAATAAAAATTCTTAACTTTTTAATAACTTTTGGTAAAATTTCTAGCAGAGACTTGTGATGACTATGAAGTTTAATATTTTGATGGGTGGTGGTTAGGTCTACTGTTATGAGAGAGAATGACTATTCTCATTGGCCATGAGTTTATAGGGTAGTGGTTACTTTTTTCATTATTAATTAGATTTTAGTTATGACCTAAGGCTTTTTTGGGTCCATAGTTTTGAGTTTATTAGTATAGATTTTGGATCAGTTTTGTTAATGAACCAATTTAGCTTACAAAGATAGATATATTAGGATTTTTATTTTTAAAAGTATAAATAATCTTTGTGAGGATAAAAATGAAGAGTGGATAATATTATTGCTATTAGATTTTTTTAGCTTACGTGAGAGAGATTCTCATAGTCTCTGGTTATTTAACAAACTATATTGATTTATCAAAAATTAATTATCTTCATGGATTCTATCTTATACTTCTCATTTATGAACTAGTAGTCATAGAGTAGGGGTTCTTATTCTAATAATGCTCGTGCTTTGAGATATGTTTTCATTGTATTCTACTTATATCAGATCTGCTTTGGCTTTTTAGAATTTGTTGTCAATCTTGTTGTGAGTTTTGTAATCACGTGATCACGAGGTTCATATTAGTTAGTATTAGATTTGTTGTAACCTATTTTGAGTCCTTACATAAAAAAAAATAAAAAAAATATACATTCAAAAAAACCAAAAAATATAATAACAGTGAAAAAAGGATGCCAAAGTGCCTAGAAAATAACTAAAATTGGTTGAATAAGTTTAAAAATATAAGGATTGAAATTTGACAATATATCGTTGATTAATAAGAGCATGACTTATAAAAAAAATTTAATTTGAGAAAGAAAAGTCTAAAATTAGATGTTTATGGACTCAATTAAATGGTATTGAAGGTTTAATTGAATTTATAGAAGGTTTGATTGCAAGAAAAAGTAATTTTGAAGTTAATTTATGATTTAATTAGAAAAATTAAGGTTTTGGGGTCAAATTATATTTTTTGAAGTTAATTTGGTCAAATTAGAGGTTTAATTGCACAAATATTAAAGATTGATAGCCAATTAGAAGCTTAATTGAAGAAATTCAAAACTAAAAACCAAAAGGAAAAACACGTATAAATAAAAGTACTGTAATTAAACCAAATTAGGGGCCAAATTGAAAAAAAAAGTTTATTGATCAATTAAGGATCAAATTGTATAAAGTCAATACCAAGGATTAAAGTGAAAAAGACAACCAATTTCAGGGCTATTATTTAATTTTTGGTAAGGATGTAATTGCATTGAATTTTAAATCAAAATTACAATTTAAGACTTGATTAAACAAGTTACAAATTTAAAACTAATTTGGACTTTGACATAAGTTTGACGTCGTTTTCATTTAAATAAAACAACGTCGTTTCATATACTATTAAAAATCCAAAACGGTGTTGTTTTGAATAACACTATAATATTTCTTCTTCCCATGGACTCGCGAAGTAAGAGAAGAAG
Organism: Populus ilicifolia; assembly: GCA_015708895.1. Taxonomy (NCBI): domain Eukaryota; kingdom Viridiplantae; phylum Streptophyta; class Magnoliopsida; order Malpighiales; family Salicaceae; genus Populus; species Populus ilicifolia. The sequence continues at coordinate 15,044 of SRLM01000246.1, read as the reverse complement.
AAGATTTTTCTTTCTTTGTTTTTCATTGACTTTCTTCCTCTAAAAAGCATTAAAAGGACATTAACTAAGAACACCCACTTGTTAAGCTCACCTGTGGCCTCATGGAGGAGATGTGACTCCTCGGGCAATTATAGGGTGGTTGCTTAGTGGCCACCCCGTCCATATCTCTCACCTATTTTTTTCTATAAATATAGGGAAGAGGAGGACAGAAAGGGAGAAAGTAGAAGGAGGGAGAGAAATAACATAAATAAAAAAGATGAGAAAAAAAAGAAGAAAAAACAGAGCACAAGAAAGGAACGAAAAAAAACAGGGGAGGAAAAAAAAGAAAACTGAGGAATAGCGAGAAAGAAGAGAAGGAAAACCAAGAGGAGAAGGAGAAAAGAAAAAGAAAAAGCAAAACAAAAATAGAGGAAAAGAGAAATAAAAGAGAAGTATCGATGAAGCCACACCACCGCCTCTGCCACTACAAACCACAGAAGATATCAACAACCACCCTCCTTTCATGCCAGGTAATGTTCTCTTCTTCACTGCCCTGTTTTCTTTTATTTTTTTCTTTCATTTTGTTTACAGAACATAAGTAATTTATGTTCTGCAACAAATGAATAATTAGCTGGTTACTGTGCTTTGCACAATAACCAGCCAATTATAGTCTTTTAGGCTAGTGCTAGCTCATTTTTATGTTTGGCCAGTGTCAACCAATTTTATTTATGTTGGGTCGTGCTAGCTCATTTTAATTAAATACACTGTAACAATGTAAATTAATTATGAAAATACCTGTTTTCATCAACTAAAAAATAAAAAATATTTTTTTTGTGCCTATGACCAAGTATCCTAAAACTAAAAAAAATGTATCATGTTTTTATATCACGCATAAAAAAAATATTTTGTTATGCATTTTGTCTTTAATAAACAGTTTATTAAAGTCAAGTGAATATTGTTCAATATTTTTAAAAAGAATTAAAAAATATTTTTGTTTGGTTTTAGTGCTAAGGATTGTGAATTTATATGTAAAACATATTTTCACTATTAATTTTTTTATTTTGCTTAGATTTTTTTTTATCAAACCATAAAATAATACAATTTGCCTTAGGTAGAGTATATTTGAGATTCTAATATTTTTTCTTTACGCAACCAATTTTTGTACTCCATCTCTAAGATCAGTTAGGGTTTCTAATGACTAAAATACCATATGACGACTCCCAATCTATATTGTGTTGATAAGAGACAAGAATTTATTATCTCTTTATATTTACTAGATAGATTCATTAATTTTTGAGGGTGAAAGATTGCCATGATGTCGTATGAATGCGATAAGAGTTAGGCTTTGAAATTAGGTTATATCTTCCTAAAGATCTCTCTCTCTCTAATAAATTTAGTTGTGTTTTTCTTTCTTTATCTTCTATTTGTGTTTTCTGCATCTTAGTATACAAAAAGTGTTATTTTAATTTTTTATTGTTCGTAAACATATCAGTAGCATAAAACTTAATGAAAAAAGGAACAATATATGTTATTCAAGATTGTTTCAATTCTTTTATGAACATAATTAATAAAGAAACCAAATCAAACCATCTTCAAATCATTTCAAAGTTGATATAATTGTTATTTGGAGTGAAATCACACTATATATTGAATTTGGGTTCTGTTTTTATATATTTTGATGCTAGTCTTAATTCTGAGTTAAATTCCACCATAAATTAATCATACACGAGTTTTTGATATCTAGAAATAAGAAAATGACCTATAAACTGAAATATATTGTTTATTAGGTATAAATGTACTGTATATTAATTTTGAAGTTATTTTGATATTGTTTTTTCAGGTTTCAATTCTAGTACTTAAAATTGTATAACCATTCATGTTTGTGTCAAGTTGCAAAAGCATGTTTACTATTTTTTATCTAGACCTTTAATTTTGCTATATCTGGGTTATTTAGGACTCAAATAAGTGTTTTTATTAATTTTTATTTTTGTTTATTTCAAGTCTTTATATCATCCGTATTTATAGTAAATCATGTTGTAATTATTGTTTTGAAATATTTATTATGTATTAAGGGTTTTTATTATTCATATATCAATCTAAGATAAATGAACCATCATTGGGTATTATCCTAGAAAAACAATTGATTGAAAAAAATAATGAAATCTCTAAATACATGATTTTATTGTGTGTACATACTTTTGTTTTTAAAAAAACCCTTACTCTATTGTTTTTCTATGCAATTCTGGTTGCATATTAATCAATTTTATTATTCAAAAATCAATCTATAATAAATTTATTATCATGAGGCATTATCCTTAAATCACTATTGAATAGATAATTGCTTACTATGTAATTTTATTTTTGTTACATACTAGATGTTTTTAAGATATAAATTGGTTTTTTTTATTGTAGTTTTATTGCAAATTAATTGTATTTATCCATAAAAAAAAATTTAGAATAAATAAACTGTTCGTTGGACATTATCTTAAAAAATTGCCTAACTAGCAATGTAAACAATTATTAAACTTACTTCTGTGAAAATAAATGTATGCATGTATAACAACAACAATAATAAAAGTTTTTATTTTATATTATTTTATGAATCTAATTTTATGAGTTCGAGGGTGCCTCGACAATACCCTCCTGAGCTATTATTTCAACAATCCAATCAATTGTTTTTAAGAAATGGAGTCGCTATGTTAACAATATTTTTTTATAAATATAAATATTTGTAAAAAAAAACATTTATTTTTAATTGTAAATATTATTGGTAGATATTTATTTGTTATTCGAATTTAGATTTTTTGTGTTTTTGATGTGTTTGAATTTATACTTGTGTTATGTTTTGACATATTTCTTTGATAATACAAGCTAATTTCGGTTGAATTAATATGATACTACATAGATTTATTGCCTATGAAAAGTGACCTTAAGACCTCCTTCGATCAACAACATCTTAAATAGATCTATACCTATTAATTGCGTATGATCCTCGTCTAACATCCATGTTTCAAATGTGAGGATGGAGCTTTATTATTTGCCCAAATCCCAAATTGCTATCCCAAGTCTTACTAATTTATACCTTCAATAATGAATTGGTTTAGACAAAATTTTAGTATGAAATCACGATAAGTGATTTTATTATGAAAACAAATATAAAATAACTTTTCTTAAATGGAGTGTTCTAAAATGATTTTTTTTTTAAATATAATCAACTTTTTATCAAAGATATCTGAAAAATAAGTTAGGATTCATATATAACTATTATAAAACTAGGTTGCAATTTCTTTCCTTGTCTATTCATAATGTTGTACAATAACTGAGGGGGGTTAACTTATCACTTCTTGCATGTGATATAAACAACCTCAATTCTAAGAAAATATTAATTATTGGGCTCGTTATCTCTAAGACTCTAACTAAAAATAAAAAAGTCACTTTCAATACACACACGAGTACTAAATTAGAGAGAAAATTTAGCATAATTGGAGGATTCCGAACTTGGATCGTATAACTTGTTCATAAAGTAAATCATTTCGCCTACAATTCATTGGCTTTAGAGAAATCCATATTGAGATTAGCATTATCGACATTTTCTTGTTTAATATATATCATCATCTATTCTATGTTTAATTCAGTTTTTGGTAAAATTCATTGAAAAATTTCCTTGCGAAAATTTGTAGTTCTAATGGTAAATCGCAAGAGCTCAGCAAGAGAAATTTGAAGTTCTGAAACGGAATGGGCGTCGGTTCTGTAGGGGCTGATCCCATCCCATGGGATTATGAAACAAGAAAAATTAGATGAGAGAGAGCAGTGGAGAAAGTGGGAAAGAAAAGAAAAGAAAAGGAGAAGGTGGAAAAGGTTTTCTCCAAGTCAATTGTAGTGTAATTGCAAGTATCCTTTTCATAGTAAAACTCATCAAAGATTGACGGAAACAATGATGGCAGGGAAGAAAGAAAGTGGTTGATGTTGAAAAAAGAAGGAAAGAAGCAAATCTCTGAACCAGCCTGCCAAGAGAAAGAGTCCAACATGCACGCACATACACATATACTGTCATAGTATTTGAGCAGCCGTAGAGTATGTTTGAAACTTATTTCTATTTAATTATATAAAAACTAGAATAGATATTTATAAAGAAAGTTAAAATTCTAGAAAAAAAATTGTATTCTTTCGTTCGTAATTCTTTTTTGTTTTAAAAGGAACATATACTTCTCATTAGTAGCATGATTTATTAAAAAAAAAAAATATTTGTCAAAGTTCTAATGAATTGAATTAGAGGGAAAATAAATGCCTCTTTTTAATAATAAACTTATTCCAATCTCATTGACCTAGCATTTTCGTGAGTTTGACAAATTAATTTAGTTTTTTAAGTTATTTTTTTCAATCCCATCCTTTAATATTAAATTAAATAAAAATTAAATTTTATAATTTTTTTTAGTTTATTTTCTATTAGATTATCTCGATTTCATGATTTAGGTCACAAATATAATATTAGGTTGATCTAAGTTGATTTAATATATATGATTCCATCTCAATATTTGAAAAATAATTCCATCTTGCAATTGTTTTTAGTCAAACTATGTTTTTAATGGTTATTTGGGTTGTTTTTGGATTCATCAAATTAATCGGGTAACATCAAGTCAACCATCACATAGTTTTTTTTACTAGCAAACACATTAGCAACACTTGAAAATATTTTTTTTTACAATAAAAAAACTCATTTAACCTGTAACAAGTACATTGTTGAACAAGGAAAGAATATATTTGATTTTTATTTTAGTACAATTTGAAGAGTAGATGAGGCTTACACTAGTCTAGGAAATAATCTTGGACGATTTATAATCAAGTAGGGCTAATTAGGGAACTAAATATTCTATGATTTCCATATTTATTCTTCACGTTAACACTTCCCCTTAAGTTGATACATATATATCATCACTACCCAACTTGTCAAAGATTTTGTCTGAGATAGCCTTTATAAGTATATCTATTAATTGATCTTCTAATTTTACAAATAGAAATTGAATCACGTTGTCTTCAAACTTCTATTTAATGAAATGCTGACCTACCTCAACATATTTGGTGCGACCATGTTGAACCGGGTTGAAATGAACATCTAATTTCTTCCATTAATCTTTTTAACCAAAGTAGCTCATATAGTCCTTTGGTCATACCTCTAAATTCAGCTTCTACATTTGATAAAGCAACTACCTTTTGTTTCTTGCTTCTCCAAGTGACTAGATTTCTATCCATAAATGTGAAGTAGCTAGATGTGGATTTCCTGTCAGTGATGTTCCTTATCCAATCTTTAGTGTAACCATTAATGTGCAGATATTGATATTTCCTAAACATCAATCCTTCATTTGGAGAAGACCTCAAGAATTATAAAGTATGAATCACAACACTCATATGATCTTCGCTAAGGTAATACATAAACTAACTTACCAAACTCACGACATATGCAATGTTTGGTCTTATATGAGATAAGTATATTAGTTTTCCTACAAGGCATTGATATCTCTCTTTATTGGTGGGAGTCTAATCAAGAAATTCTTTGAAATCATCGTTTTGAACTACTGGTATATCAGCTAGTTTGCAGTCAAGCATTCCTATTTTAGACATCAAGTTAAACACATATTTCCTTTGGGATAGAAATAAGCTTTGTTTTGATCAATCCATTTTAATTCCTTAAAAATACTTTAATCGTCTAAGGTTTTTCATCTCAAATTCTGTTGCTAATTGCTCTTGTAATTTTGAGATTTCTTCTCTATCATTTTTTGTAATTATCATGTCATTAACATAAAATATTAAAGTTGTTACCTTTCTTTGTCGGTGTTTCAGGAAGAGATTATGGTCTAAATTACTTTATTTATAACCATATCTCAATATGACAAAGTTAAATCGTCTAAATCATGCTTTCACGGATTGTTTTATGCCATATAATGTCATTTATAGCTTGTAAACCACCACTTTCCCTTGCATTGAAAAAGTAAGGCAAGGTGGAACATCCATGTGCACCTCCTCCCTAAGATCTCCATGGAGAAAAGCATTTTTTATGTCAAATTGGTGCAGTGACCAGTCCAACTTTGCAGCAAGAGAGATTAGTACTCTCATAGTATTTAGTTCCATTATCGGTGAGAAGGTTTCTTAACAATCTATCCTATATGTTTGAGAGTATATCCTTTCGCAACCAACCTTGCTCTATATCTTTCTATAAACCCACACCTATCTATATCCTATAATTTTCTTTCCTTTGAGGAGTGGTAAGAGGTTTCAAGTATTATTTTCTTGCAGTGCTTCCATTTCTTCCTCTATCACTTGGATCTATTTAGGATTATTCAAAGCTTTATTCATTGTATTAGGGACATCTTCTGTAGATAGTTTATGTGCCAATACCTTAAAGGGTTTAGATAGTTTCTGAGTTGAGACATGGTTCACAATTGGGTACTTGGATTTGCTCATTCTATGATAGGGTGAATATCATTTTAGAGGTTGTCCATGATTACATTGAAAGACAGATAATAACTAGTAGAAATATTTTAAGATGAGTTTAAAATTGGCACCTCATGAATATTCTTAGGAGATCGAAATGATTGTGGTACTGTCACAACACGGAAGGGCTGTTCATTGGAGACTTATCTAGTTGCTTTTATTTGCTCACCAGTTCCTGCACTCTTTATTTCTCCTTGATCTTTTATATTCCAGTCTTTGTGCTAATATGCTTATCATTTTCTATTTCTCTTTGATCCCTTAGTAATTCTATCTTTGTGTTAACAACAACATACTTTATATGTGGTTAGATAATGTTATTTGAGATCTTACTTATCATTTACTCATTATCTCTCCCTGTATTCTTCACTGTACTTTCGGTAAAGCTTGACCCATATTCCCAGCCCTGCTCTGCATTTATAAGCTCCCCCTAACAAGAGGAGCTAGAAGATGGAGAAGTGAAGAAATGCTTATATTCAAGGAAGGTAACATCTATGGAGGTATAAAGTCATCTTGTAGCTAGATCATAGCGTTAGTATCCTTTCTTGTGAGCTGTATATCCAAGAAAAATACAGTGCTTGGTTCGTTGATTTTTGTGTATATGAACATATACAACATAACCAAACATTCTGGGAGGAAGTATTAGAACTGATGGTAGGATCATATTTTAGCTTAAAACTTGAAGTGGAGTTTTGTAGTCCAAAATTATTAATGGCAGTCTGTTCTGTAAGTATACTGCAATTATCACTACATCAATCCAAAATCGTTTGACCATATTAACAACAGTCAAGAGAGCTTTAGTGATCTCCAAGATATGTCGATTTTTATGTTTGGCAACACCATTTTATTGTGGTGTTTATAGATAAGATATCTCATAATGCAAATCATGCTCCTGAAAGTATCGATGGAATTGTTTATTATCATATTCCCCATCATTATTGGATCTTAGAATATGTAATATTGTAGAAAATTATGTTTGAATTATATTATAAAATGAGCAAGTCATTCGTGTACAAACATCAATAAATATGACAAACTAGTAAGCTATGAAAGAGATAGTAATTGGGGCAGGGCCTTAATGACTCTTAGCTTTAATACAAGTTTCACACTAAAAATATGCTTCATAAAATTTCATGAATAGTTTTAGAAATAAACAACACAAATATCAAAATAAGGGGCGTTTCAACCTATTATACCATAACAAACCTATTGTTCCTTAATGTTGACAAGGTGTATGTTATCTACTCTACCACAGTTAAAGTTGTCCATGTAATATAACCTTTCCTTTTTAGTACCACGACCAATAATCTCCTTGGTGAGAATATCTTGAAGCAAGCAAAAACTAGGATACAGTAGTTTATAACATTGTAGTTCCTTAGTTACTTGTCCTACTGATAACAACTTATTAGACAATAATGGAACTAACAGGGTATGTGATAATGAGAAAGAAGAAAAAAGTGTAATTGTTCCAGCTCAGTCACTGGATATGTTACTCTATTAGCATTAGCAATGCATAATCGTTTTGGTTGAGTGGTGTTAGAGAAAGCACAAGGATTATACGTCATGTGGTCTGTTGCCCTAGAGTCAATAATCTAGCCATCATGATCTCTTCCAAAATAAAAAAACATAACCTTGATTACCTGGGTCATTCTAATTAGTCTATTCTCCAGCTAAGATAGGAGATTCTTATGTAAGTACAAGTGATAGTAAAGGTTCCATGCTTATAGGGGCTGCATGACTATGATGTTCATTGTTTTTGGCTTCTGACTTTTTCTTTGCCTTGAGTTCATGCCGTAATCTGGATAACCATGTATTTTGAAACATGTGTTTTTGGTGTATTTTGTATTTCCATATTATGTGCAACTTTTCTCTTCCCTTTGTGATTTTGTAACTGGCTTTCCTTTCACTGGCATTAGAAAGGATAAACGATGTTGAGGTTTCTATCCTCCCCTAGATAGCATAGCACCTTCAGACATGACTTTTTATTTTTCAGCATCATAGCTTACCTTAGGTCTTCTCTCCCGACTTGTGCATAGGCTTGTTTTACTATTGGAAATGGCTGCATCTGGAGCATATCTACTCTGATATTGTCAAGTCTGTCATCAAGCTCATCTTAAAATAAATAAACTATATCCTTTCATAAAAGTGAGTTATATTTCTGTATGTTAGTATTGCACTCTATAAGATTTGGACTACGCAAATCAATTTCTCTCCATAATCCTTACAGATTGTTATAATACGTTTTAATAAATCCTCATCCCTGTTTTAGCTTGGTAAGTCTCCTTTTGAGTTCATATACTTATGATGTATCAGTGCCATCAAAGTAGGTCATTTCAGTATTATCCCAAACAGTTTTAGCTATTAAAATCTGATGAAGTTGCTTACAAGTTTTGAGTTTATAAAGTTGATTAGCCATCTGATTAGTACTCAAAAGTGCATTTTTATCATGGTTTTATATCATCATTTTGCACTTGAAGTATCAATAATTCCTTAACTAAAGTACGTTTTATAATAATCTATCTAATAATATAAAATACCTTTAATTTGTGGTAAATGTCCATTTTAAATGCAGACCTATCATATAAATAAAAGGATTGATTGATGTCTTTAAGAACTTCAATTGCAAAGGCAAAGAGATGATCAAACTTAGAAAAGAGATGTCGGTGCAATCCAAACCGAAACACTGTTCGGTAATTAGGTCATTTTTGGAGCTATAGATCTCATATTTAGGTCTACTTTATATAGATGGAAAGGTAAGACATAGGCCTACAACTTTCATATGGAGCCTAAGATCCAAAAAGTCCATTTTCAAGTCCAAATTGTTGCAACAACAAAGAAGCCCGAATCTGTCCTCCAGCCCGAGCATTGTTCAGTATTTTGGCCATATTTGGAGTTCTAGAAGTCGAAATGAGCTGAATGTTTTACACAAGAAAGCTGAGACAATTTTCTAGAACTTTTATGTTTCAAGTGGCTCTAATTTTGATGTCATCAATAACATTTTGGGCAGACAAGAGAAGATAAGGATTGTCACCAAGTCAAGAGCTGACTATCTACTCATCAATTAGTCATCAAATCAATAATTGCCTATAAAAGGAGGCATTTGCCATGCATTTAGGCATCTTGGTGTCCAGATCAAGATCATGCTCTTGTTTTCTCTCTTTGTATTCTTTATGCTTTGTTTTCATTAATATCAAGTTTATGTCTTTCCTTTCCTTTCCTTTGCTTTGTTAACTCTTATCTTATTTATGTTCTTATTTTGTTTATCTATTTTTCTTTCTTCCATTATGTCTAGCTAAGTTAATTATGTCAAGGTGAAAAGGTTACACTAATGGTGTAAGAATAAGTATGGTATAAACTTAATATGGACTTTAATATTTAATACTAACATGTTTTATATTTGTTATCTTGTTCACTCTTTAATACTTTGCTTGTTAAATGACCAATCTTGATTTATGTTGTATAACAATTGGTACAATAAATGCTCAGCACTTTCATAGCCCATACTGTATGGTATAACTGACACCTGAGTTATGAAAGGAACTTGATTTGTTATTAACATAAGTTGTAATCATGAATGCTTGACGAAATTTACAAGTATTACCATTAATTGAATAAGATGACTAATGTAATCATGTTAACAATCTATAATCTGATTGGAACCTTCTTTATATGTGGTTTTCAATTGAACAATAAGAGTTTATACTATACTTGTTTGACAGACCATTAATGGAACCTCTAACCTTGACATTTGTTATTGTCATTGTTAATCCTTACTTTAATATTTCATCTCAAAGTTCTCTTCTTCTTCTTCTTCTTTATTGTTGTTGTTGTTGTTATTATTATTATTATTGCTATTATTGTTGTTATTGTTATTATTGTTGTTGTTGTATTATTGTTATTTATAATTTGTACAATAACCTCGCTGTGGTTCGACCCGGTCTTGCCGGGTTATTTATTACTTCGACACTCCTGTACTTGGGAGAAGACATCAATCTTTTCATCGTGTCATCATCCCTTAACCATTGCATTTTCAATTCTCCACTTCCTAAATATTGGATATGTTTGCAAAAGTTGTGGAAGGTCTCTATTTATGTCTCATAACTTGTCTTTTCCTGAGATATACTTTTCAACAATTTGGGACCATAATGCATGATTGTTGTCATCTAACTTGATTCCAATTGATGTAGTAGGTTTATGGCTGGTAAGTTGTGTCATTCCTGCAGTTAGATATGCAAGAATTAAGTTCTCCCTCTAAAACATTTTCACCTTAGCATAAAGGTTTTCGTTCTTTTTTAAAGAAATTCTATAGCCCTAGATATTCTGCTTTGATGCCATGTTGAATAGAGGAAGAATATATTTGATTTTTATTTTAATACAACTTCAAGAGCAGAGGAGGCTCTTATATGTATAGCCTATACATAGACTAATTAAGAAAAAAACTCATTACAATAGTCTAGGAAATAATCTTGGATGTTTTACAATCAAGTAAGGCTAATTAGAAAACTAAATATTTTATGACTTGTATTTTATAATTTTCATATTTATTCTTCATGTTAACATGCATGACAATAATCTAACTTATGTATATTATATGTTCTAATGGCTATTGCTAATAATAATAATAATAAAATCTCAATGCATTTAAAGTAAGTGTGTTCTGCTCTTATATACTGTTCAAATGACCATTGAATATATATTTACCCAAAAATCAATATTATAATGGATTTATTACAAGCTATAAATCAACTTTAGAAATAAAAGATAACAATGAGATTAGATTTAGTAATCATATGATAAAACTATCTCTATGAATTTCAAATATAGTTAAGATAAAAATGAACTTGTTGCACTCTTTCATTGTTATCCATATCCAAAAAATTTCTTAAAAAATCCAACGCAATAGGCCTTATGGTTAAAATGAGGAATTAAAGTTTTTCTATACTTCTTTTTAAAAGTGCCTTAAAGAATGTCACATAGTGGCCAAATGTTTCAAGTTGCCAAACACTTTCTAATTAAGTCACGAGAATATTTTATTATAATCTCTTGATTAATTTAGTAATGCAATATAATTATAATTAAATAATAATATAAATTATATTTTAATTAAAATAATTATTTAATATAATACTAGAATATTAATTAGTAAACAATTTTGAATTTAAATTTTATAATTTTATTTTAATTAAATTTAATTAATAGCACAAGATAGTATGATTGGTTTGTATATTAAAAAAAATATTAAAAAAATATAAATTATATTTTAAAAATTCATTTAAAAATTTGTTTTTTAAAATGATTTCTTGATAATTATAACCCTTAAAAGATAAAAATTAAATGTGTAATACTGCAAAGAAGTCATATTTATAATGAATGATACATTATAATTGGAACATGAAACATATATTCATTACAAATATATCAACCAATTCCTTTAAATTCTTAATTGATATTTGTAATATAAAAATCCAATATATTTCTCAATATTGTCCAGTGTCTTATAACTTTGGATTGAAGTACTTCATTGCCCTTATGATTAGATTAAAAAAGAAGAAGAAGAAGAAGATATACTAGTTTTATACCAGTGATTTTTACCTTCATACCTTTTTTACCACTACAAGAAAAACGTATTGATATAAAATCCTTTTGTAATTTAAGCAGTTTTGTTGATAAATTGGTTATTCATGAAATTCAATCCATTAATAATAAGCTATCTGTAATATTTCTTACTTTTCTATCTCGATTAACTAACAACACTAGTTCCATTTACCTAATTAAAAATTCATCTCTCTGCTATGATTTAGAAGGAAACAAAAGTATCAATAGATTTTCATTAAGAATTCAAATTTAGAATTAAAAAAAATTGAAGAATTAATAATGATCATAAAAGTATTTTATAAAAAAATTTGGTTGTTAATTGTCAATAAGTCAAATTTCAAAATGTAAAAAAATATTTATGATTGTTAAATTTTCAATGAATCTGGTACCCATATGTAATGTTTGTATATATAATTGAAAGCATTTCCATGAAAAACACCCAGAAATAGGTTTAAACAATTTCACGCTTTTAAGTTGATGGAGTTGTAAAATCTTCAAGTTGAATTTAAGCTTTTTATAATTATGTTTTGGGCTGAAGTGTTTAAGCTTGAATATAAGTTTTATCTCTAGGCTTCTAATTCTCCGCAAAACAAGTTTCATATAGAAATATGGAGCCCTTTATACTTAAATTAGTAAATTGTAAAAGGAAAAATAAGATGTAAAGAAGAGAAAGATAATGAAAAGTGGTAGTGGTTTACAAACTTGTGGTTATTCTTCTTGAGTGAACTTGTGTGACACTACCAGAAGATTAAAAAAAAATAAACAAAATGTTCTGCTGATATTTAAGAAAAACTCATGGTGGCAATTAGTATACCAATAAAAATCACCAATGGAAACATGTTGTCGACAATATGCTTGTTAGGGATATGTGTTTCATTAATGATTTTATTAGTAACTCTTTTTTTAATGATATTGCTAATGGAATATTCATGCAAAAAAAATTATAATTCATTTTTTATCAAAAACTCTATCGGATCCTTATTTGCTGATGAAATATTTCATTGTACATTCCATTAGAAATGCACCATAGTTGCCAATATAATATTATATTGCCAATTTCATTGCATATTTCATCTAAATGTGAGTGACCAATTTTAACAAAATCATTTCATAAGATTCTGTTGGCATTTTCATTGGAAATTCCAAAGTTTTTTTTAATTTTCTAATAAAATATAACCTAAAATTATTGATGAAAATGTTAATGAAATAAACTATTTTGTGGGTGATTTCATCAAATTATTACACTTTTTTAATGTTATTATCCCACAATGCATTTGTGATTATAATCCTTGAAACTCATAACAATAACATTAATAAGAATCGTGTTTGACAATAATTATATTAAAATGATTTTCCTAAAAAAATTATAGTAAAATGAATTCCATACAAAAACAAATCCAAACATATTAAAATATCTAAAAAGGTGATGAGGAAGGAAAAGATTATAGACCAGAAGCAATAGGAGGGGGAGGAAAATGTAAACTAAAATATGCATGTATTTCCTTCCATTTTCTATCATTTACTTATTCATTTTATGCTCTTATTTATTCTTTTAGTTGTGTTCTCATTTTAGTCATTTGTTTCTATACTCTATTTCGGATCATCTCACTAACAACCAATAATGTCTAGCTTGTGCTGAAATATTGTGAACCTATCATTGAAATTGTATAACTCACCTTTATATCTTAAGTTGATGCCATAAGCATAACATAAAACTGATTTATATCATAACTCACCTTTATATCTCAAGTTGATGCCATAAGCATAACATAAAACTTATTTATATCAAGTCCACTAGTTGCTCCAGCCTTCAACATTTTAATATTATCAATCCTATAAAAAATTAATTTTCGTAAATTTCCATCTTAAGAATAAAGTTGGAAATAATCTAATTGATACCTATTAAATAACTTATGAAACTCATATATAATATTGATGATGATATTTATTAATAATGTAACTATCAATTCAAAACTCAACTTTTTACTAAAAGTGAATTTATAATCCAATAACTAATTATCATTTCTATATTAATTTATTTTTGCATCAAAATGTGACCTAAATAGTAAAATTAACAACAAATAATCATTACATAACTAATTATTTATTATTTTTTCAATTCAAGATTATTCAACCTAAATTAAATACATTTTAATATTATCAATTCTATATTAAATTATTTTTCATCAATTTTCAACTTGAGAATAAAATTAAAAAAATATAATTGATACCCATTAAATTACCCATCATTTCATCAAATAAGTGGTCATTCTAACCTTACACTTGTATTTATAAAGGATATTTTTAAGAAAAGACAATGGAGTAACTGACTAAAAGAGTATTTGTTCTATACATTGAAGTAGTTAGTAAGTTTTATGCCAATTATGATTTTGTTAATATTGATGACCACTTTATTACTTCTATTATTTAAGGTCAAACCTTTAAGTTATCTCTTATTATAGTTGGAAAGTTATATGAGCTTTCTAAAATCATATATCCTAGCTTTATCTATAAGGGAATAAGAGCCCCTTCCAAGACTCAGATGATTGATATGTTTGTTGGCTCTATATGATCAAAATGGTCTGCCAAAGCACGTAAAATGCCTATACACATTATGTTACCTCTTTACCTGTTATTAGAAAAAATTATACTAACAAACCTCTAACCTATTGCTAGACATACCAAGTTGACAATTGAGAAATCTCAATTTATACCTGCTATTGCTATTGATGTTCTTATTGACCTATCCTTTTACTTTATTTATGTCATACAAAAAACTACAATTGAGAAAGAAGTGTGTATGTATTCTAAAGGGTTGATAATTAGGATAGAAGTCATGGATAAAGTACCTTTTCATGATAGTAAGCTAATAATTAAAATGTATGGAAAGATCTTAGTTATAAATCTTCTGAAATTTGAAGTTGTGGTCATTAAAAAGAAGCTTGATTAGTACTTAAAAGTGCATTTTTATCATGGTTTTATAT